>JAOTQQ010000012.1:104976001-105030515 GCA_026546715.1 Gallinago undulata
AGCTTCTTATTCTTTTAAATGATCTAAATCTTTCTGCTCCTTTTTAAATAAAAGTTTTAAAAAAAACAGTATTAAGCCAGGTATCCATTTGCTGTTTGTACTTGGTACGTGGTAGTAGCAGATGCGATGCTTCCAGTAGCAGTGAGGATTGCTTCCAGCATCCAAAGTAGAAGCCGAAACATACATGGCTTCTTGGCCTTTTGTTAACGTCCTGTGTACAGAAGCTTGTCTGTAGTTGTGCAAATAAATGTTTGGGTTTTTTTACTTCTGGAACTCTCTGATAAAGGAATGGTAAATATTTTGCATTTAGATACTAGCAACTTTCATGACAGATTGTTCAGTTTTATATTTCCTTCTTTGACTACTTTTTAAGCTCCTTGTGACTTCTCTGAATAATTTCTATGCATTATTTTTATTTACTTTTTGTGTGTATGTGTGGTATGCAGTGTTTGACCTGAGTTTACCTGAATTAGAATATTAGGTCATTCTAGTAATACTGTTCCTAAATAGATAAATACAAGACTAATTCTTAAAATCAAGTTTTTAATATTCGTGTGGGAAATGTAAAATTTGTCATTTGAAATACTTCTTAATTTTTCTATTACTTATAGTAACATCGCTTCCTGTATCTGTCAAATACAGGAATATTAATCTGAGCTTGTTGAAATTTTGAGCAAACTTCTTCCAAGATGCTGGAGCAGTTTTGAACACCAAATAGAATCAGCTGTGTAGATAAAAAAGTCTTTTCAGTGTGAAAGGATTGGACTTTATTTTTTATATGTGCAAAAAAAATTTACTGCAGGTACTTCACTGACAAGAGCTCTGACAACATTAAGGGCTACAGGCATTTTGAGCATCATTATTGAGGAAATATTTGTCAAAGAAGTTTTGCCGCTAAACTCAAAGAAGTTCTTTATAAATTGAGCTGCAGTGACATTGTAGTGACTTAAATTAGATTATCAAATATGTTTGACTAACATTATTTCAGATAATTGAAAAACGGTAGGTAGTACACTGGAAATAATTATTGCCGTTTCATTAGATTGATGCATAATCACATATCTTTATTTTCTCTAAATTACAGCAAGTGGAAACATTCCAGTTTTGCAGAAGGACAAAGACAACACCAATGTCAATGCGGATGTACAGAAGCTGCAGCAACAGTTACAAGACATCAAGGAACAGGTAAAAGTGCTCGATAAAAATGTTGTGGACCGCTAAAATAATTCAGAAAGACAAGGTATCTTTTGTTATTTAAACAAATAACACAAATATATATATTAAAACAAATATAAACCAAAATGACACGTGGAAGTGCCTCAGTTAAATTTTAAATAGCCAATATTTTTTTTGTATGATGTGGCTTGTATGTCTTCTATGTACAGGTAAAAAAAAAAAAAAAAATCAAGTGTCCATATTTGATAATCCATCAATTAGAGCATCTATGTTGGTGTTACTAAAAAAAGGGTACACGGCCCAGGCAGTACGTTCTTTGCCTGTTGAGCTGACCAGACTGTGTAGGTACAGCAGAAGCTGTTTTCACAGAACAGTAATACAAGCAGATATTCTTCACTGTTCTGCATCTTGTCTGTTCATGAACAATGACTGGCACTTATGTGTTACGTAAAGGCTGTAATTTATGTGCTTTTCAGAAAACTGTGTGGTTGCAAAATTAAAACCTTTTAAAGTACTGTACGAGCAATATGAATATTTGGAATGTAAATGATAAGGTTTGTCTTTTGTAATTATGGAGAGTGTTTGCAGGAGGAAATTTATACAAATTGACTATAGATTGTGTTGATTATTCATTGGTTAAGTTACATGCAATTTAGAAATCAAATGAAAACCAAAAATTAATGTTTCAGGTAACTGACAGTTACCTATTTAAATTTGTTACGTCAGTAAGTCTAGTTCCATTAGAAAGTGCTTAAGTAGTTGTCTATATGCAGAACTTTCCTGGGTTAAATTACTAAACGCTTTCCGTGTTTTTCAATCTGAACAAAGAAAAACTTTACTTTTGTGATTTTTCACCAGTAATTGACCTGGAGTATCTGACTACTGTATGAACTTACTCTCTTAAAACCCTGAAAATGTGTTTTTTGGGTTCCCTATGTATAACACAATTGGAAAAAACTTCATGGATACAGGAAACAGAGAAGTGTTCTTAGTGTATTACTTGCCCTTTCCTCTTGTGGGCTTACAGCAGCCAGTAAGTTCAATAATTGCAGGATCACGTCTAGTCCTGGTAGTTGTTACTCTCGGCTATTCATGTGTGTGAAAGCTAAGACTAGAGTGTTTAGATCACCAGTTATAGGGCCCATTTCTCTAATTACCTTAATTTTGAGAGCGGATACACTGTCAGGTTTTAACTTCAGTGGCATGTCTGTGAAATGCTGTTCCTGTCATATAGAGACTTGGCCAACACCACAGTAGCAGAAATTCTATTATCCAATTCAAAGTGTATTCCTTCGTAGTTTTTGTCTGTAAAAGAACATGCAGATTAAAAATTGTCATTTGAAAAATGCATGCCCGTCTTGATGCTAATATCTGCAGTTTCTAGATATCTTTGATATCTTGCATCTACTGTATAGCTTCTGTTGTACATTGTAACATTGGATGAAAAGAATAAGCTTACTGCTTTGGCATTTAAAATTATATATGCAAAGCATGTAGGTGAATGCTTCAATTCAAGTAATCTACTTTCTTCAGACATTATTTTTGTTTTCTGCTTAGTTTATTTTAGGAGTTGATAAAAGATAGGAGTCCTATTTGGGTATGCTTTGGGTATGGTCTTATGTATAGGGACGTGAAAGGAAAACTACTTCATTTTACAGTGTTTCTTTCTTGATTTGATGTCATTTCATTTTTTTCAGTTTTTCTTAGTGTGCTCCTTTATTCGTAACAGTTTTGTCTTACCTTTGGGATTTGCTAGCCAGAAGCTTTCTAATATTAGAAAGTTATGCTGTGTTAGGGAGAAGAGAATAATTATACATCTCATTTTCTAGTTGTATTTTCTGATTTTTCACATTTGCGGTAGGAAGAAAGATCTAAATTTGGAACGCTTTGAGAGTTTAAGTGCACTCTTTTGCTTAGAAATGCCCTTTTGTCCAATAATTTATTTTAAATCAGTACAAAACTGAAGGTTGTTCAGTGCTGCTGACTAGAAAGAGGTGGTTCTGATTGTTTTTGTGTGCATCTTCACTTGAAACTCATTCATATATTCCTTAGTGTCTTTTTTGCTTATTCTTGTGACAGGGAAAGTTGTGTGTCATACTTAGAATCATAGCATGGTTTGTGTTGGGAGAGACCTTAAAGATCATAGTTCCAACTCCTGTGCCATGGGCTGGGCCACCTCCCACTAGCCCAGGTTTCTCAAAGCCCCATCCAGCCTGGCCTTGAACTGGGGATGGGCCATACTTATAAGTAGCAAGCTGGATTTGTTTAAAATTAATCATCTCTTTTAAATTTGTGCTTGAAATGATGCACAGCATTCCACTATAACTGTGTATTCTTTTGATTTGTGCTTGAACAGTTCAGTCTTCGTGTTACATTGATATTTTTGTACTTAAAATTAATTTGTTCTTTTTCAGCAGGTATAATCCTATGTTTCAACTCACGCCTTCAATGATAATCTAAAATGTTAGTGCAGCAAGCTTTTAAAACCATTTCTGGTGCCAAGCAGAAGTGATGCTGATGTCAACAGAATCTCCCACATCTGATGACCACACCATTCTTCAGGGATTCCCTGAATGTGAACCATTTTGACTGTAATTGCGATACCTTCACTCCATTTCATACATAATCACCCTTATCTGTCTGATATCTTATGTATGTTCCTTCACCATACTTACATCACTTTCTTTCTCCTTAAATTTATTTTGTCACTGTGCAGCTGTATATTGTTGGAAAAAACTATTTTTAGTAATGAGGAATTGATATTTCAAGAACTTTAAACCACATTATTAGGAGTAAAAATTTATTTGAATGCAATCCCAGTTAAAGTTAACAATGAGAGCTTTTTCAAGCTTTTACTTACCCAAAGAAATAATTCTCACATAGAACAGGTATCGTACCTTTTTATACCATTTGTTTTCTTTGATTGGAGTCAAATGATTCATACAGATAAAAAAAAGTGTGATTTCACACAGAGAACATTCTAACAAACTAATAGTACAATAGAAAGAGATCCTGCTTGTTTCCTGCTGCTGTGGCACAAATTGGGTATAAGGCATGCAACTTTCTTCCACTGTAAAAGTGCATATAAGCTGGTAGTTAGTAATGAGTGCTCTTTGAAAGTTGGATAAAACTCAGATATTTGGGCTTGCATCCCACTGGGAAACTGCTGAACTGATTGAGAAAATCCTTGTCAGAATAGAATTGCACAAAGCGAACAGGAAGCTTGGTTGTTCCTGCCAGCCGAATTCTCCTCATGTATGAAGTAGCTTAAATGTTAAAATAGTATCATATTAAGAAAACAGCTAATGTATTTTTTTAGTTGCATTTGTACTAAGCTAGAGAAAGTGGGCAATTTGCTAATACTGCATGCAATTGCAGAAAAGATCTCTAAAATGAAAATGTTAGGATTTCTATGCTTCACTGCACGAAATATTCAGAAGTAATGATGTTAAAACAGGTGGTTTGTTTGTTTGTTTGTTTTTATTTCTGAGTCTCTTGCTGGATATTTTCATTTTGAAATGATGATGTGACATCTGGTGAAAAGCAGACCCTTGTAACTTCAGTAATTCTGACATTATGTTTAGGCACAAAAGCAAATAATTAAGCTAAAGATGTAAAACAAAAGCTACAAGGTTTGTTTGTTTTTTTTTTCCAAAGATAAAATCTGGGTTTGCTTTGTCAGACTTTTGTCAAAGACATCATGTCTATATTATCAGGTTATAGACATTTGTCAGAGGACAACTATATATTGATTGGAAATAGCTGTTACATTGATATTTGAAGACTGTAGGTTACTGAAGGAAGGTGCTCTAATTGCCCCGTTGGGATGTGTAGGTGATGACTTGGTGTGAATGGAAAAATAAGCAGGACTGACAGATAGTTGGACTTCTGCAAATTTTTAGTTTGAGTGTTTAGTACTGTGGAAATTCTGACAAAACTGGAGCACAGAATTTTTGGGAAGACTGAAGGGATTTTTTTTTTTTAAATGTAAATTGACATAAGGTTTTATCTGGAAGTTTTACATTTCTGCTAGCCTGTTATACTGGTATCCTGGAGATTAAAAAAAGGCATTTGGCTGGATTCTGTGCCAATTTAAACTCTCTAAGCAGACCAATGGTGAAATTTTTTTGGCCTTCAACTAAGCTACCTACCCTAGGAAGTAATACCTATTGATTCTGTAGAAAGTTATGCTCTTAGGTTATAGTGAGTAGGATTCTTGCTATGGATTCTCTCTCTCATGAGAAGAGCAAACTGAAGTAAAATCCCATTGATGAGAATGGAAACAAGTCACAGGTGAAAGGTGGTGATAAAATGAATTTGCATTTGTAATACAAGCCCTGTCAGTATTTTGTATTATATATGAGATCAGCATTTATAAATGTTAGATATCAGATGTCTCTCACATCTGAGGACGTTTTAGATTTGATTTATTGGACTATAGAGTGGTCTTAATTATCATATTTTAACAGCCATTAATTTACTACCCTTTGATAAACTGTTATAAATGAAATCCTAATATGGCAGTGGTATGTTTATGGTGAAGGAACATGCCTTATCAAAATTTCAATTTCTGCACGTGACAAAAGGTGAAGAACATTGCTCTTTAGTGGCTTGGTACAAAATGAACTTTGCTGCTGAAGAACTTCAGGAGATTTTTTGGGGGCATTGGCTGTCAATTTAATGTCAGTAATTAAAACTGATTTTAAAAGTTTGCTGTGCTACTGTTATGACTGAAGGTCACAGATTTATTAGATTATTCATAATTTGAATAATTAATTATTCAATTTATTAAATATTTTATATATTTATTCAATAATAATTTGAGGTGTTCTTTGGTTGAAAAATGTAGGTAATTTCTATGAACAAAGGCTGGAATTACCAGCCTATTGAATCTTTATGTATAATATTAATTATGCAGCATTTTTATTACTTCTGCGTATGTTCAGTGTTTGGTGTTTAAAGGTAAGTATCTGAACAGCTTGGTAGCCTGAGAAGAAGTTGGTAAATCATTACCTGAACATTGCACACATAAAGCTGTTTGGATTGTTTGTGCCCTGGAAGAATAGGGAATGATGCTGAAGAATGTCTTAATGTTTCAAAACTTGGGTAATGCTGAAAATGTGATGTCAACCTTCTGCCGGATAGCCTTACTTAAAGGGATCATATTTGGAAAGAAACTATATGGTTTTTATGTCATGATGGGGTAGGAAAAACTCAAGTATTCTAAGTCAATGCGAAGTTAAAATGTGATTTTTTTAAAAAAAAATAAATTAGTTTTCAGTTTAGTGCCTAGGTTATGCTATGGCAATGATCTGTTACGCTTAATATGATATATATAGTGTTGCATTTCGGTAAATTTATATATTGCATATATGATAATGTATCTCTACTGCCATTAACCATGTAATGTGTCAAAATCTTTTACAGACTATGTGTCCTGTCTGTTTGGACCGTCTGAAGAATATGATCTTTCTCTGTGGCCATGGAACGTGTCAGCTTTGTGGAGACCGAATGAGCGAATGCCCTATATGCCGCAAGGCAATTGAACGAAGGATCCTTTTGTATTAAGAAGTGGAACCAGTGTCTTTTATTACCTTATGAAATAATAATGACGTTTTGATGATTTAAATCTCTGTAAGTTTGAAAGGCAGTAAAGGGTTCTAATGAAAACATTTCTAATACTGTAGCGCAAGTTCATTACATGGTAATTGTTTAAAGACTGTGAACACATCAAAAACAGTATTTGAAAAGTCAGCTTTTAGCATTACTCTTAAAAAAAATACGTAAGCCTGAAGCTAATTTAAAGCAGTCTTTTTCTTTTCATTTTCTTTGTCTTCTTCCCCTTAAAGTGTAAAGGGACAATCGTACTTTGGTTTTGTTTGTTTTTTAATGTATGTATCAGGTCTCAAGTGATGTAAGGGTTTTTTTATATTGTCATTTAATATCAGATATAAATATTCAGGATTTTTGTTTTGTGCATTTCTGGAGAATGTTCAAATTTTGTGTGACCGTTATGATTCACAATAATTTCTGTCTTGAAATATACAGTAATGCAAAATCAATACAAAGCATATACAAGGTACCAATAAATATAATACTATTCCCAAAAGATCAGATCTCAAAATACAGTGTTAAGGTAATTCTAACTTTATTGTGCCCTTTGTTGCTGAGGATGAGTTGGGAAGGAAACAGTAAAAGGAAGAATCTAGTTTAGAAATATTATGTTCCCAAACCTGCACTTCAGCCTACCAGGTTCAAGCTAAATTAAATAGTGAACTTCTGAATTCTGCTAGCCACATAATTTTGTATGGAATTGCTTTTAACTTGACTGAAAAGGAAAACATTGGAGCAATGAGTCAGTTATCCATTTCAGATGAGTGAATTTGGTCAGTTGTAGAGGAACATACATAGATATATCTATCTATATATATAGAGAGAGAGAGCTGATTAAAAATTCTATGTCTATGATTTAGGAAAAAACTAGAGATTTTGCAAGATTTCCTCTCTTAAATTAGTTTTATTGTCTCCAGGCAAACACTGTTAACAGCAAAAGAAAAGATTTTAATATTGCTTATTCATCAAAGTTGGGTGTTAACACCAGAACTTACCTGTGAATATCAATGGGTGATACTGTAAATGAAGATACTGCTGACAGAGCAGTGAATTCTGTGAGCCGTGCCCAGGTGAGTTGCAGTGGGCTGAAGGGAGGTGGCTGTCACTGATGTGACACAAAGAACTGTTCCTGTCCCCAGAAGTGCTACTGTCAGGAACTGCAAACTGTTAACCTTTTGATAACAAGTACATGCTTCCATCTTTTTGGATGGAAGAAAGTATGCTGATTTAAGGATCTCTTGTAGCTAAAAGAAATGTTTGCTTACCCCTAAGGGCTTTGACATTTTTCTGAGTGTGTAGTTTATGTAGCTCTTCGCTATTGTGCAGACTTCATTTGGATGTGCTCTTGCAGAATAATAAAGAAATCCGTACTGGAGTCACTCAGGTGCCTTACTTGCAGCTAAGATTAATTACTCATTTAATTCTCACTGCATATATCAGAAGTGTGGCAAAATCAGTCTTGGTCTTTTGAAGCTTATGTTGATATGCCTGAATTGTGTAAACATTGTCAAAAGTCTCAGAAGAATGTTATTAGTAAACTGTAAAGATAGGTGTACTTTTAACCAGTAAGTTTTAAATGCTGAATAGTTTTCCAAGAAACAACTACAGTGATGTATTGGAAAAATTTATGTGGAGTGCTTTTTAACATAGCTAGGGGATGTAATACACAGCCTTCTTATAGCCATCTTTAATCCTGACCTAGAATTGCAAATGTTCATCATTCTTTCCAGTATTTTTTTCTTGGACACAATCTCAATCCGGAGTCAATATAGTAGTCTGTTTTATTTTGTATACTAGTAGTCATCCATTTTCAGATAATCTGTGTATCTGACTTTTTGGCCCAATGAAATAGCCCTCCCTTTCCTTGCTTCTTGGGTCCTTATTCTAGAATATCAAGATTTCAAGGAGCTTTGGAAAGTTTTTGATGTAAGGCGCTTCACCCCCGTCCACAGCAATTTACTATCTCCTCTTAAGCTCTGAGTGCACCTCAGTGTTGGCTGCAGTTCTCATTTGGCCAATATGCATGTCACTATGATATTTTTAATTTTTTTGTGTGTGTGGAAAGTTCAACTGTCAAACTTGCTACAGTAGGCTTCAGTTTCCTGTCAGTCTTCCTTTAAAAATAATTATATAATAGGCATTTTCCTAATTTTTTTCTCACTGGAACTAGCCAGAATTACTTGAAAGCGTTTCAACTCTGCATCAGCTGAATAATTCAACTGAGTAAGAACAGACCTAAAACATCCTGGGTGGGAAACTGGAGTTGAATGTTAAATACTCCTTGTGTGCAGGAGGCACAGGTTGTAGCATAGAAAGGCAAGTGCTCTGTTAGGCTTGTACGTTTCAACAGAGAAGCTACAAGTTACTTTCTTCTAATACTTGTAATACTTGGATGGCATCACTGTCCTATGGAAACAGAGACCATGACTGATGGTATTGCTGTAGGAGCAACTGTAGTGTTCTACACTGTAGTCACACCAGATGTATGTGACTGTGTACAACTTTGGACTCACTGGGCAGTGTTGTGTGCCAGTTGAAATTAAAGTATGTCAATGTCAGGGATTTAACTTGATGGTGTCGTGAGAAACAGCTAAATTAAAGAAACTAGGCAAGCTAATCAACATTCTTAAATTATTGATATAGGCCTCTTATTAACAGGTGAAAGAGCTGGGGGAAGAGCTTACTGGGAAGGCTACACAGTGCTTGCCTTCAGAAAAACTTAATGAGGAAAAATGTTTGCAAATCCAGTATAGATACTTAGATTCACACACTGCCTTTGGATTCTGATGCAGGAGGTGAAGTACTGTTGAGGGAGCTAGTAAATTCATTCACTCAATTTAGTCTGTGCAATGTTCACAGAGTGCAAATATTTAATTGGCTAACACATAATCGAAGGATGGAAACCAGAAGCTCAGTTGTAAGCCAAAGGGGATCATAACAAGTAGGAGAGTCATATGTCATTGTGCCTCTCTCTTCAGAGAAAGATGGAAGTGTAAATCTCATTATTATCATAACTATTATTAGGGAGCAAATGAGAGAAAATGAGAGAAAAATCAGTAAGGCATTTATCTCTAATATGCCGTAAAATCAGAAACTGTAGGATATGAAAGCGTTTTTATTATAATTATCCCCCAGTATTTTATAGCCATTTTAAAATTAAACTGGATGAACTATCTCAGTTTGTTTCTTGGAACAATCAAGAAGACATCTAATGATATATATTGTCCAGGTGTGAGGTATACTCAGATATTTAAGTAAAGTACTTCATTTTTTTTTTCAGTTTACTAAAACACACAAAACGGTCACATCAGTACACGGTGATTCAAAGTATGATGACAACCTAAGGGGCTAACAGAGTATGATAAATAGTTGTAGCTTGTTAACTTTTGTGTAACTATTTTATTTTTCTTTCCCCAAACCCACTATCACTTCCTATACCCAAAGATCATATGGCACTTCTCAAAATTTGGGCTATTATTACCTACTTTTCATTTCCATTTGTTGCAATACCGTGCACTTGTCTGTTGGGGTTTGGAGGGATCCCTTTTTAATGAAGTGGATACTGAAAATTAGTGAGGAGAGAATAAACAAGTTACTTTGTAAATGTGAAAGCTTGATTAGGAGGTGGTGTTCTTAACTTGGACTGGGTGAGGATATAGCAGATTTGCACAAGTACTTGTGCCTTGTTTGCATAGTCTTATGGTATTTTAGCTTCTTTTGAAGACATGAAATGGTCTTTTAAAATAATCTGGTGTAAGTCCTTACTGTGTAGATATTTTCTAGAGATGAAGTTTTATGTATGCCTAATTATTTTTAGCAGTATTAATTGCAGAATTGCAGTTTGTGTAAACACTAAATTGTTTGAAGCAGCTGCTTTGAGCTAGTGATCTAAGCTTCCTTTGCAAAGCTAAATGTCAGAAACTTAATTTTACTCTTCCGGCTTAATTTTACTTTAGCGGCTGGTGAACCGAAGAGCCTATCCTGTTCTTTGTGCTGCATGGTTCAAATTTTCACTTAAAAAACAAACAAATAAAAAAACAAACCCACAACCCAACAACACTACAAGCTAACTTTTAGCAGTGCTACCTCCTTTCTGTCAAAGTACTGATTTCCTCTCTAGTTGTTCTTTGTCTTTGGAAAAGGATGGGAAACACATCAGTTCTGTTTTGCTTCATCCGTTTTGATGTCTGAATACATTGCAAAGGTTTTCCACTGACACTATACATTACCTACAATACCAGTGTGTCGTTTGCCATAATGTACTTTTTATATCATTCTTGCATAAGTTGCTAGAATTTGTACTATTATCTTTTTATGTATTTCATAACTTGTGTTGACAAAGCAAGCCTGTTATCTGCAGAAGTTTTAGTATGTGCCATTTTTATAGCTAAGCCTGTGGTAAATACGAAAGTTCTGACTCAGGGCTTTTTAACAACTTAAAACACGTTCACAATATTCTTCAGCACATCTTGGAGAATATTAGAGATTTAATGACTATACAGTGCCTTGATAGAACTATTGAATGGGCAGCAGCCATAGAGTCCTTACAGAATGCAAGTATCTTTTGAATCCAGTTGATGAGTTGATGTAACACCCCTGCCGTGTATTTATAAACTTGTATATACCTTCTAAAAAAGAAAATCTGCAAACGTAGGTTTTGTGAAGCTTTCTGAAAGTTGTTTGATTGTTACACCAGTCACAGGGGTCTGAAGGGCATAGTATTCAGATTTACAGAAGCAACATTTGTGACAAAAGACAGCTGATAAAATGTTCTGTATGTGACATTTTTAGTGTGAGGGGAGAGGTCATTGTATAAACAAACATGTAAAAATACCTGCTTTACTCTGGCCCAGTAAGCCTTTCATGAGAGAGGGAGTGAAATAATCAGCCACAAATCTGTATGTTTGCATGCCATTTTATAGTTACAAAAATGTAAGTCTCATTTTGACCTTCTAGGAAATACTTACTTTGTCCCAAGTTTAGTATCTTTATGAATGCGAACTGTTCATATTAGAAAACAGGTTTTACTGAAACACAGAAACATTTTTGCTTTTGTTAAAACCAACTTTGTATTTTCAGTAAATTGTAGATTTTGACATGAATGTTTACTGGATAAATTTAAGGTTGTCTGTGTGAATGTAGTGGATTTCTGTATGCAGATAGCATTATATCATTGCTTTCATTAAAACTGCTTAGCAAGGTCTAAGCTTTTCAAAGGAAATGCAAATGTACTGTATGGTTAATAAAACTTATATATGCTGACTTTTTCAAAAGCTTTGATTTTAAAGTGTAATTGGACTGAATTAATAGTGATTTTTGTGCACACATCATTGGGAAGGGACTGGTGCCTCATTTTACTTAGTTCTAGATGTCACCATGGAATCAGAAAATTGTATAGGTGAACAAATGGGTGGAGAAACAGTTGGTAGCTCTTTTAGTTGTTGACACACAATGTTTAAAATGCACCAGATTTTATTTCTTGAGAGTTTGCAATACAAACTTCAAAAAATTCTGATTCTTTATAATGTATCCCTGATGAGTGAGTTTGTAGCAACATCAGAAATGGTATGTGCCTTTGAATCTCCCAAATACTCGACTGTCGGTTAAGCAGCACAGTGCAAGGATGAAAGGTGGATTATGTAACAACAAAAAAGTTGATTTTAAATTTTTATCTATGGCATGTGTGCAAATTTTTCTGTAAATATGCAGTTCATAACACTGATTAGAGCTGCTGTTATGTTAGTATTAGACTCCGGGTTTACTCATAACTGAATGGCCTTTACAGATCTGGCTACGTGAATGTGATCATTTAGAAATCTCCTGCCAAATAATGGTAACTCCCATATTCTGAGACAACAGTTGCTGCATCATAGTTTATACTTTTAGGATTCAATTTAATAGACGCATTCAAAAAATTATATATATGTATGTAACAAAAGGCAACAAAACCAACCAGACTTAGTGTTTTAATTTATCATAGTGTACAGGTGAAAAATGAATTGACAGAATAAAAAGTTCGTTGCTCTCTTTCTTGGTTTCTTTTCATTTTTCAAGATTTTTTTAACTTTGGTTTATGTGACAGGTCCGCATGAAAACATAATATTTTCAGATTTTTTTAAAACTTGTTATTTGAAAACAATTTATGCAAATTGTAAAAAATGCATTTGAAATAACTAGTTGTTCTTTGCTTTGGGACTTACACGTAGTTCACATACTTCTCTGTACCCACTCATTGAGAGTAACAGCATTGGCTTAAGGCTTAGTGTCTAGGGCTTCAGCCCCTCATGATGGTCACAATGGAACCTGCTGTCTTTGCTGGTGTTTGATATTGATGTTTTTAGATTTAGATTTAGAGAAGGCTGCTTCATGCTATATATTACAATTACTATAACACTTTATAATATAAATATTGTGTAATATAATTAATCTCTGTATAATGCACTTTGCTATTCTAATCCCAGTTGTATCCAATAATGCAGTCATCTCTTTGTGACAAGGATGATGAAACTCTGGAGACTTCCTTCAGAGGGTGATTCTCCATTGGTATGCTGTCTTATCTGGGGAAGAAAAATTAGCAGCAGTATTTGAATAAAAAGTGATAAACCTTTTCAGACGATATTCTGCAAGATGGAAAGGTAATTTCAGTCAGAACTAACATCATTGAAGATCTTGTGCTTTGTGCAGCCAGATTCAAGTCAATGAGGCAGCATGTATAGGAAAGCTTTTGCTTTGAAGAATGAAGCCTATCAACCTTCTTGATGCTTATGAAAATATTTTGGATGAAAGTTAGCTTTATAGATTTAAATACTTTGTTCCCTCTGCAGTAATGAGAGAGTAGTATGTCCTATGGCTATCCAGAAGATACTTTTTTTTTTTTTTGTAAAAGAGTAATGGTGGATTGCTATGGTGGATTGAAATTAATTTAAGTTACATTAGAAATTAACAACTATGCTATCTGCTAATGTAAAAGCTTTAATCTGTTACAATGCAAGACCTTAGATTGTAGCAATTTTAGTGTAAAATCTATTACTTACTTAGGATTTGTTAGGGCTTACTTGACTGCCATAAAGAACGTAATACAGAACTTAATTTCTGCAAAGATGCCTAAAATCAGGAAAATACACTTGTGAGAATGTACAGACCCCTCACAAAACTGTAACACCTTTTCACTGAATTGTCTTTAAAAATGAATCTGAAGGAGGTAAGTGGACACATCTGAGCTGATTTCCCCAGCGATGCTTGTGCATCCTGAAACGTGTGAGTTATTTCTTCCACAAGGGGTCAGTAGCACCCTCCGTTTGTGACAAGGTTTTTTGTAATATAAGCACAAAGCAAACAAGGGATAAGGGTAATGATGATTGCATTAATACGTGGGTGGACCAGACCTCACTTGTCCCCTTCTTCAAGCAGGCTAAGTATAATTAGTGTGTTTGCTGACTTCAGTAAGCACCATATTCTATCCTCTGACTCTCATGTGACATGAACATTGTTACTATTGATTAGGGCAAAGTTCCAGTGGAGTGTTTACCTTTAGCTCTAGTTGAAAGTATTCATTTAGTCTAGCTTTTTTTTCAAAAGCATGCAGTTGGGGCAGATAAACTATATATGAGAGAGCTTGTCCAGTGGGCAGGGGAAAAGAATTCTTCTATGAGTGTCCTGCATATTCTTAATGATAACCACAGTCTCCCTTGATGGCTAGAGCTGATTAATATTTTCCACCCTATAGTAACACAGCTTATAGTGAAATATGCTTTGAACCCTATCAGTCTGCTCAGCGGAAGGAATGTCCAGCTTCTCAAGGCTTCCCTGAGTATGCGAGTTACTTGGAGACAGAAGTTTGAAGTAACTCATTATCTTTCTACCAAGAGGCTGAACAGACCAGACAGCTATTCCCCAGACAAAAATTTCCAACCCTTGTTCCAAAGTCATATTTCACAAATAGGAATCTTAAGTATGGTCAGTGTCATTCAGGTTGGCATGGGTTCTCACTTACGCTTGCTGAGTTAACAAGGGACCTTCCTTACCTTCATGTTTTGCAACTCTTGTTATTTTCTTTTTGTATCTGTTCCAGTTTCCATGTTTCATATCTCCAGTGCTTCTGACCCTCACTACTCAAGTCCTCCATTTCAATTCTTTGTTTTTTTGATAGGAGAACTGTGCTTCCCATCTTTCTCAATGTGTGCTTTCTTGATGTAGTGCTTTCCTTGACTCATTAAAATTAATCTCCATTGCACTGATGTTGTCACAGAGCCTTCACTAAGCAGCACGGGGCCCTATCCTTGTATCTGACTCCACTCTTAATTGCATTTACCAAGAGGGGGAATTCCTGAAGTCAGTCTTAGCAAAATTTCACATTCCTTTATCAACAACCCTTATTTCACTATATTGGCAGTATACAAAAACTTTGTGGCTACCACTTAGGCAGTACTGGTAGGGTAGAGCTTTTCTTTTGTCTAGTTACAGCTGCACTCGACTATCCGAGGAAAATCAGAAACAAGTAAATGTTTCAGGGTGAGTTGCTAGGGTTTTTTGGTTTGGTTTGGTTTGGTTTTTTTTTCCTTAGGAAACTTCCTGCCTGAAATTTCCAATGTTACCATATCTCAGGTGCAGTTTTTTGGAGGAAAGGTACTTTCCAGAGAAACTCGCTGTGGCTGGAAGTTACTGTCTCCCAGGGGTGTTTATCTTGCCCACTAAACTTACCTGGAAAATGTCTGTTTAGTTCAGTAGGATTGTTTGCAAGAGCACAGGCTGTTCGGAAAAAAGGGGTTTCTATTGTTGGGCTTCTTGCTACCTCCACAGAGAAGTATGAAGATGTTCTGCCTCTTTGAATTGAATAAAGTACATCTGAAACCATGTTCCAAGTAATAATCTTCCTACTAAGATTTCATAATCTCCTCTGTTTACATGATCATGGTGTGTCTTGTGATATTCTGTATGAAAGCTACATAAAATAAATAGCAATTTTACAGCATTTATTTCCAAATGAGCATGTTACATGATTTGTTAGCTTTGAAACACAATGCTATTATTCTTCCTCTCTTCTTTCTTTGTGATGAGACCTGTAAAATGAAGATTCCTTGAGATCTAGGTAGGCAAGGCTGCACTTCCAACTTAGTTCAGTTGTTTCTAGCATAGCCTCACAACTCAAAGAATCAAACCCAAGATTTTTTGTCTGCATTTGTCTGATCTGTAGCGCAGGGCACTTAAGGCACCTAATTCATATTATTCTTGGGTTTCAGTCAGGTCATTCTGATTATATTTAAGGCTGAGGAAGTGTTAAGGTAACTGTTGTCCTCTGAACCTCCCACCACTTCACATGGAGGGCATAGAGTCTGGAAGCACTTCACACCTTCTTGTTGGAATAGAAAAGTGTGTGAGAATGAGGGCACAGGGAAACCTAAAACTGAAGTGTAGTCATAGGCCTAATTCTTAAGAATTTTCTGAGGTAACAAACTCAGAAGGCAAATTTGAATGTGAGTGGTCTCTTAAAGAGTTTTGAATTCTTCTGTTCCCTCTCCTGAGATCTTGTATCATGGATACACTGAGTCCTGCTGTAACCCTGCCATCTGCTTTGCCTTGCACATCCCACCGCTGTGGATATGTCCCTCCACACTGCATCTCCCTGGAATGATACATCCTAAACTGGTACTGTTCCACGTGTGGAGAAATAAGGTGTGGGAGTTACAAGCTAGTCCCTGTTGCAGGAGTTATGGATCTGCTGTTCTGTCTTTCCCCATGGAACACACAAAAAGAGATGTAAAGGGGGAAGTGGTCTTGACTTGGATTTTCTGTGAACAGTGTGTGCCTGGGAATGGGCAGCTGTCTGAAAAGCTGCTGCAGATGAGCTGGTCAGTAATGAGCTGTGTGAGGTCCTTGCCCTGCAGCAGGCGGTAGTTGGAGGCTACTTATACCTCTAATGTTTCAGCCAAGTCGGGTTGCGTGGGCCAAGCCCTCTGGGCATCTACTTACCTATGAAGCAGTGTCAGCTCAGGACAAGTCACATGGAAATGAATTAGATACGAGGAGCATATCTTCATTAACAAGGTAGGGATACCAGGCTTTATCTGCTATGCTGAATCGGATGGTGACACCAGGATTTAGTAAGCTGTTGTTGAGCACTCCAGGAAAAATTAGTCACTGGCTGATTTCATAGCTTTGCTTTTGCAGGAGTTTCTCAACTTTGAGGAGGTAGTCAAACAGTCTTAAGAAAAGAAAAAAAGTCATCTAGACAGGAGGATTTAGCAAGAGAAATATCTTTTTTTTTTTTTTTTTTTTTCTCCCCCTCTTCTGGATGGGAACTGTGCCTAGTTTTCATTTCTTTTGCCAATTTTCATTTAGCCAAAAATGCTGCCGTAATTGCTACTTGCTGTCTGGATTGGCTGAAATCAAGCATATATCCCATGTGTCTGTCCCATCTGTTCCCTGCCACCACCCTATCTCTCCCAAGAACATGACTCCACAGCGTGTGAGGTTATAGGAGACCTGGTGTAATCCTCTGTAACTTCCCAAGATGAGGAAAGGACTTCTTCTCCCATGTTGATTCGGCCTGATCTTTTTCTTTCTGTCCATCTGCAATTCTCAGTTGGAGGGCTGCCTTTTACTTTTTTTTTCAAATAGCACATAGTTTTGAGAGGAAATCAATGGGGGTATCACTGCTGAGCTTGGAATTCTTGGATTTTGCCCATTATTTCCTACAATTAGGCATGATTGTTTTATTGGGTACAGGCATTTAACCATTAAGCTAGCCAGCTCAAATGCTCATAGGAATATTAATAGATGTTGCCTGAGGCTGGCACTTTTTTTCTAGAGAAGATAGGTAAGGACTTAGCATGTCCTAGGTTAAACTCTTCCCTGTCACAGCCAAGTGCTGACTTGGGCAATGATATGTGAGCTGCAGTGCTACACCTTTGCTTGAAGGGTAGATACAGCTTAAGACATCTTTGTGGCACGGTACCCTGCCAGTAGCAGAAGTGCAGTGCATCCATGATAACATCACGCTCTTCGTGAGTTAGTACATCTGGCTTTTTTTTTTGAAGGGTAACTAGCCTGAGAGGAGGTCAGGAGTACTACAGAGATCCTGGATATAGACAGCTCCATGGTGCTCAGTACTTTACCCCAAAACTCTAGAAAAAGGTTGCTGAGCAGCTGTCTGTATCCTTGGGTTGCTTGTCAGCAGATTAGAAACAGGGGCACCTAAAAGGCACCAGCCTTCAATGTGGGAGTGAAAGTGTCCCTCACCACACTTTATGAATTTATTTCCCCCTGGTAGGTAAAGAACATCTGAGGGAAGAAGGGTAGCTGACAAGCCTAGCTCATTTTGCTGTGAACGGCGTGTAGGCAGCATGGCAGGCCTCTGCAGATAGCTGGGAGTCTGGACAGGGAGAGGGGGGAGGAGAGAGAGGTCTTTTAACGACGTGTTAGGTTATTGATGGAATTTCTAAGCCAGAGGAGAACTGCCTGCCTCAGAGCTAAGGTGGGTAGTGTTACCCACAGTAACTGCTTGCTTGCGCATACTTCATTTTTATTTTATTGTTGGGGTCAGAGATAAGCTGGTGGCTCTGTTCAGTGGGGTGAGTAGCTGGAAAGAGCAGCGTGGTTCTCCTGAGTGCAGCTGCCAGAGCTGGAGCAAGCCAAGGGAGAGTGCTGCTTTTGTCAGGGACAGAAAATGGTCTCTGACACAGCTTTCTTATCAAAGGGAAGGATTTTTCACTTCAGGAGGAAGTTTGGCTGGGAAGGCATTGGATAACGTTTTTTTGTGGACTGTTTTTTTTTTTTTTTTTTCAGCTCTGCGGGAAGTCCTCTATAAATGTGTTTTCCATGAATATAATAGTTCTGCTTCTGGCCCTTCTCTGGAAAGAAAGTTTGTGGCCCTAGATGTGGGAAATATCATAAAGTTGACTAAAACGCTTTTAATCTGAGTAAGTCAGTAAATACACCTTGCGTGCTCATAGTGAGGAGCCATTGGCTCTTGGTTCATGCCATAGGGCAGATAAAAATTAATTATCTTCTTTTTCTAATTTTTTTTTTATTCCAAGTATTTCTGAAGTTTCCCTTGATCCTTTCCCAACCCATCAGGTTGTAGTCAAATTAAAACTAGCCTTTTCTTTTGGTAAATATTTTGTGTTAACAGGAGCTATTTGTTTGTGTTCCAGCTTAAACTTGGATAATTTTGTTTAAACATTAGAGCCTACAAGTGTTATAGAAAAATTGCTCTAATGGAGTTGAAGACACAGGTCATCTTCTAATTGAGACAGGGATTTGTTAAATTTGGTTTCCATGGGTTTCCTATGAGTCTTTACTCAAGTCACTTAGTTCTGTGTTTTGCCTCTTTCCTATGTGTGAAATGTGCATAGGGGTAGTCAAAGAAATCTGCTGGTGTATGCAAAGAAGCCCACAAAAGCATAAATGAGTTCCTGGGTGGCTAAAATGCCTCCCCTGCCAGGCATGCGATGGTGTACCAGTCAGTTTAGTGTTTTCCTGATGAAAAACTAAAACATAAGCACTAGTGCTACTTCACAGTCCTGCCAGAGACCAAATAGGTGTAAAATGAACTAATATCTTCCATTGCCCAAGTAATGGGAATTATTAATTAGCTAGTAATTAGGTAAAAATGTATGTTATACATAAAAGTGACCCTTGATCATTGTTTACTTATTAAGGCTATTAATGGAAGAAAGCTGTGTTGAGTGCAGCTACTGGGTTATAATATTGAGTGAGTTGACAAAATGCCAGCTTTTGGGTGGCAACGTTTTTCTGAGTTTCTCGGTGATCCTGTCAGTGTGCTGAAGCATTTTAGTAACGACTCGACCTGCCATAGCCAGTGGGTGTCACTGCAAGCATTGGAGTGAGGAAAGAACAATTTTGGGAAGGATGAATAAAAGTTCAAGTGGTTTTGGGGTGTTCTTTTTTTTTTTTTTTTTTTTAAGCTAGAAATGAATACAGAAAACTAGATAAATGAAATCCTTGCTTACTAACTGTGCAGTTGCCAAAGATGTTTCTTGGAGATGCTTTGAAAGGATTTGAAATACTTAAAATATTTTTTAAAAAATGAACATCCTTGATGGCCAAGGCTAGATCCTCTGATGGATGTTGGCAGTGACATGACTTCTACAGTCATGCTGGCCCTGGATGCCCACTTACTTCCCAGTGCAGAATGTTATGCACCTCAAGCATGATGTTGGGTTAAAAAAACAAAACAAAACAAAGCCACACCAGAGCAGGCTTGTCCTGAAATCCTTTAAAACCACTTCTATGAAATTCTTGGTGTTCGCAGATTTGAGTGCTAAAGGTCACTCTGACTCAAAACGCCCATCTTCCCCGGAGAGCTCACCATCCCCAAAACCAGACCAGCCCGTCCAAGCTGGTGCTGCGAGAAGATGAGCACAGACCCCGTGGGCCAGCCCTCCCCTCCGCCTTCCCCCCACCACACAAACAAGCCAGCAGCCCAGGCTTTGAACTGTTTACATGATATACATACATTACCTAACGGTGCCTGCTCTTTTGGAAGGGCCTCTCTTACACAGGTCGTTGCTAAGGCCCGCGTTGTCTCTGCCCATGTTATCGTGAGGATGACAGTTTAAACAGGCCTTATCGCTGTGTATTCAATCAAGGTTTATGAGGGCTGATAAAGATGTCACCTACTTGCTTTGTGTGTTCATAAAAACCCTATTCCCCAGTAGAACTTTGCTGTATTATGCTCTTTTTTTTTCTTTCTTTTCTTTACTGATTTTTAGCTATCTCCTGAAGAGGGAGATACGTGTAAGATGTGGAAGGCATCACACTTTAGTATTTCTAATATTTCTGTGGGAAATTAAAAAAAAAAACAACCAAACCAACCAAAATTCATAGCTGGGTTGATATAACCCTATCTGTATTTAATATCTTATGTTATCGTAATTGTTTATTTAATAATTCAATAAACTTTCCTTTGCACATTGTCAGTAAAGTGGCTTGCGTGCACCTGGCTGTGTTGTGGTGGTGCTGAGGGTGGCTCAGGAGGGGCTTGGGGCTACTTGGTCATGGTGTTGGCTGCTGTAGATCCAGCTCCCGATGCCCATTTTCCTGATAGATGGAGGCCACTGCATATTTGCAACACAGAAATGTAAACCCCGTTGACTTATTGTTTTGATTGTATGTCAAAGCTGAAGAAATGACTGCGGTAAACGGGTAGTTGTAGAAAATACGTCAATAATTTTCAGGTTACAGTGAACAGTAATAGAAAGTAGGCAAAGATTTAGTCTTTCTCTGTCTCTTTTTGTAAGCTCCTTAATTTCAAATTTTATTTTTTTTTCTGAACCCCTGTCCTTTTCCTAGCTACAGTTTAAAATAAACACACTGTCCCAACTGTATCTGCCAATCTTCAGAAAAATCTCATTTCTACAGTAAGCAGAAGTTGCTCAGTTGCATTTTTTTTGTTTTAAGTAAAAATTGTTGTAAAACAAAACAGATATACAAAGCCATCATGAAAAATGATTAGTTGCAGCTGTTTGCTGTATTATAAAAGAAGGCAAAGTCGATGGAATCTATTGGCTGAAAAGAACTGAAAAATATCAAACAGGCTCAAGACCCTAGTTCAGGCACAAATCTACTGAGATTAAGCATGGATGCTTAGACTCTTTTGAAAAATGGGAAGAAACTGAATATTCAATAGATTCCTTAGATGCCCAAGTCACAGTAAATTCCTGTTATTTATGCTGCAGCATATTGGCCCTCTCTGCATCCTATAAGCTTTGTGAATACTGATGGCTGCTGGCATTTCAGAAAGGATTCTTTCACTTTGTTTACAATTTTGCCGCTGCTGGCAGGCATTGGACTATCAAAGGCTGTAGTGCTGTGCATGTGCATTTCATAATAAAATGTTATTCTATGAGGATAATAACACTTACTAGAGATCAGTAATAAAATGAAAAACAGACCCTCTCCACCATCACTTGTTAACACTTCTAATGATTGTTTGCTTATTAACGCTAATTTGTTATATGCTTCCATTTTAGCTCTATGCTGGCTGACCTAAGCATGAGAGACTTGTATATATAACACTTGTGAATAGCTGTGCCGGCCTACTGGTCTCCACAATAAAAGTTACTGTAGCATGATCTGGTCTGCTTTTGGTGAAATGTTTTATATCGGAACCAACTGTTGACCTCTGTCTTATCAATTCACTCTATCTGTTTGCCTTTAAACAGTAGTCTCGGTACTCTCTAGAATATTTGCCTGGAATGAAGTTATTTTACCTGGTGCACTGGTGTCCATTTACCCCTGACCATGAAATACTCCCTGGTCATCCAGTAATACAGTATTTTTTTGAAGCAGAATTACAGTTTTGTGCTATAGGATCCCTGGAATATGGCAGAGTGTGTCCAGTGAGTCCATAAGGTTTTGCACCTTAGTGATTCATGAACAGAACACTGTGTTTTCCATTCTTTATTATCACTGCAGAACATCTGTGGGCTCCAGAAGGAGATCAAGAGTCCACTTTGCTGATGTGTTGTGCAGTCAAATAAGAAAAATACAGGTTTTGCTGAAGACTGCACACAGCAATGGCATCTACCTGCCTGCTTCTCTGAAAGAAACATATTTGGGCAACTCCATTTGGATATCTCTACATAATCTTTATTAATATTTAAGATTTTCTATATTTTTTCTGTGATTTCTTTTTCTTCTAACAATATCTCTTCTATCTGCTTGCCTCAAAATTGAACAAACAAGAAATGGTTCTCAGCTTCTTGTTTTTCTTAAAGAAGTCAGTTTGTTTTTCTACGCAGGATTATCATCAGTTTTCTTACCCTAATCAGTACTCTGCTCTTATAAACTTTCTGGATCTCCATGAGAAAATAGAAATCAATATACATTCAAAGCCAGAGCTTTTGGGTGTCAACAACATTCTGGCAATTTAGCAGAATTTGTGTAAGCACATGTTTCTGGGATGGGACTTCTGCAGAGAAACTGGAAACTGCTCCAAAGGTATCTTTCATTGCCTTCTTTCAGATTCTCCTTCCACAGCCTGTCAGAATTGCTCACTGAGTGAATGAGGCTTGAAATCAGCGATCGGTTGGAATCAGGACACTTTCTGTTATAACTCCAAAAGTACCAAAAGGCAAATCAATGATGGTTTTAGAATGCCTACAGTCAACTTGAATATTAACAATACAAAGAGATCTCCAGTCTGTTTCTAGTGTAATGGGAAGGTATTCTCAATGCTGAGTAATCGACTCTTTCCTTCTATTCTTCTTTTGATCAGGCAATATGCTCAGTTGTGTTCACACAGCTCTCATTTTAACCATGCCTGGTGGTCGTTCCACCTGCAGTATCAAACCTTGAATATTGAGCTGGATGGAAACTACACTTCACAGCAGTTCTTGGCATTGGTGGTTGTCTTCACAGGGGGATTTTAGGCTGCTATCACCATCCTTTGGAGGAGTGTCAAGAGGTATGGGAGGCTTGCAGTCACTTCTCCCCTCACATATAGAGAGAGGAACATTGGCAAACCAGAAAGAAGAGGACACCTGTTATGGGAAAAGTTGTGAATAAATTGCGTGCCAACATCGCCGCCTTCCCAGAGCACGCTGCTGCCTCGTGAAGGGAGGTGGGTACAGCACTGATAAAAGCACGGTGGTGGCGCTCGTGGTGCCATTGCTTTGCTGTAGTGTGTTGTGTTGTAGCCATGGCACCTAGTGATAGATGAACGTGTGTGCGCCGTTGCTATGTTGAGGTATGATTAGATATTTATTGGTAACAGCCATGCTGGTCCAGTCTAAAAGGTGATTGAGGCCTCTTGCAGATCTGTTGAGAAGACTTGCTCACAAATTTGTGGCATCCATATGTAGTTTGGTGTTTACAGGTGCTTGAATGCTCCCCAATGGCCAGCCTCCTTAGTCCATTTCCTACAGAGATGGTAGTAGCTCCGCGCACTGGGAGATTGCCAGTAATCAATTTTCTCTATTGAGAAAGAATAGGAAGAAATCTTTTCCCTATCTATCTGCCATTCTACAGCAGTTGCTTACAATATTTCATGATTTGTTCTTTCCTACCCACAGAAACATTAAGGTTTATACAGTGGATGTCAGTTTAGGGCTTGTTTCTTCTTAAGATACCTTTCACACATCTTTAAAGCAGATCTAAAGACTGCTGATTCAAAACCATTGCTCTGGAGAGCAGAATGCCTAAATCCAATCAGAGTTTATCCCATAGGTATTTGTGTACCTCTCTCAAATTTATGGAAATGTCAATAGCATTGATTTATTAACTAGAATTTTTTTTTTCTTATTAGTAAAATTACAATGTGGGCCAACACAAAATTTTGTTGTTGTAACCCTTATCCACCTTTCCTGCAATGTTACTGCTGCATGTGCTGATCTAAATGTAAATTGTAAGCTCTGTGGGACAGGGTCTGTCCCTTGCATTTGAAACATCACCCTACCTTCCTTTTGTGTGTTTGGGTTTTTTAATTATTAAACGTTTTCACATGATCCTCTGAGCAGAAAGCCTACCGCTTGCATTATGTGCTCCTCAATGATTCCTAAATTCATGTCCTTAATCAAGACCACTCGTGACCTCCCTTTTCGACCATGAATCACAGTATCTGCAATAAGCCAGCAGCGCAGAACATATTTTAAAATCTTTACACCACGTCCCACCAGAGCCTCCTCATTCCCCCCCTATGACCAGGAAAAATGAATTGCCTGTGTGAGATGCCTGATGATCATTAAACTAGAATGCTTTGGGAAAAAGAAAAAGAAATGGGTGGGCGGAGGGAGTTACAAAAAGCCAGAGAACACCCTGTAGTTGCTTCTCCCGCTCTCGTGAATAGAGGTCCTGCTCTGGCGCAGCTGTGGTGGTGGAGCCTGGGCTGGGAGAAGGCTTGTGGATGTGTAGGGTCCTGGCCGCAGAGGGGTTTTATGGGTCAAAACCAATACCTGTATGTTACTCCATGTAAATAAATCATATGCCTGTAAAATACATGCTATAGTTTGCTGCTGGGTCCTGGGAGAGTAGGAAAGTAATTTAGCACAGCTGGATGCTTGTTTGTCTTCTAAACTGTTTTTATGGTTTAAAAGAATAACTTCCTAAATCGCCGTCTTATGAAAAATCGGGGTACAGGGCTGCAGCAGAGCGCAAATGCACTGGCGTCACTTTAATTAAAAAATCTGCTCTCCCACTTACCTTCCAAAACGTCCCTGTTCCCTCTACCGAAGGAATCTTCACCTAATCCGAGCGAGCAGCTGTTGTCTGCCAAATGGCCAGCCTGGGCCGCTGGCCGAGTCCACCGGGGCGAGGGGCGCTCCCCCTCTCCCTGGCTGTGAACGGCTCTGTGTGAAACCTCTTCCCTCCGCTTGAACTCCGCTGAGGAGTCCCTGCGGCGCGCCGAGACTCAACTAGTTCGTCGTTGCAGCAAAAAAAAACAACCCACCCCAAACTCATTTACACGGCCCCCAAAAACCATCTAAGCGCCTAACACATGACCTAGGCTGAGGACCCCTTGGAGATGTTGGGATGCCAAGAGCTGCTGGGTTGGTGTTAACCTCTGTGCTTAATGGGGCAAGTAATTTCTTCACCATCACCCTCATCAGTGAAAAAAAACAGGCTTTTGTGATCCCAGTGAAAGCTGTATGAATTATTTGGGGGGGCTTTGAAGACTGCAGGTGTGAAATCAGTGTTAATTACGGAGATGCTTCATCTGAAGGCTTCATTGCTTTGGTGTGTGATCCACGTAAGGGAGTGACCTGCCACAAACTGGGTGCTGCAGCCCCTGTGCTTGGAAACCACGGTGAATGAGCTGTAAATATCTGTGCTTTCAGCTCGGCTGTCTGAGGAGAAGTGGGAAACCAGTTCTGGTGTTTGACCTCCATGGCTAGCAGCAACCAACCCAGCAGCTGCTCTCAGCTGGAAGACTCACGAATGCTGGCCAGCCCAACAAAATCTTGTTGTGTGAGTAGTAGCGGTGCCAAAGGTTTGGTTTGCCCACAATTTCTGGTCTATAAAATGGTAGGTTCTGGCAACGGGGAGTTGGAAGAAGTCACTGTGGCCCAGGGTACATGGAGAACGTGGGCCCTTGTCAGCTATATGCCCTCTTTTAAAAATGCAAATTGATAAATAAACACTGAAACAATAGGGCTCGGCTAATCCTGTTACAAAGGGTAAATTGCTAGCCTAACTCCCCAGCCAGGATGGCTGCCTCGCCTTAACAATAGCTGCATTTATACCTTATGTTTTACTTGTAAGCTGACATGTAGTGAATTGGAAAGGGCTTGGGCTCACCTGCTTGGTGGGGGAGGGCGGCTAATCCTTTCATGCCCTGCACTCTCAGGGAGCAAGGCTGCCATTTGATCACGCCGGAGCAAAAAAGGCCAGCGCGGCGCTGCCAAATTTTCAGCCACGTTAGACTGGGTTATGCTCGTGCTTTAACAATGCCGCCAGTGTCTCCAGGAAGGGCAGAGAGAAAGCTCTATTCATGTCTTCGCGCCGTGAGTACCCGCGGGCCTGATCTTCACAGGCACTGGGCACCCCCCCAAGAAAGGCTGCTGAGCTCGCCGGCTTTCGGCCACCTGGGTTTTTCCTCCCTTTGCAGGCATGTCGAGTCCTTGCTGGTGGATACTGGTAGCAGAGCATGCGTGTGTGCCTCTCTTCAGCGGTCTGCCCCTGGGTGACGAGGCCGTGGTGGAAAACCAGCAGGAATGGAGAAGGGGCCGAGCGCCCTTGCCCACCACCTTGCCCCGACCGGGGACCGGGAGCTTGACGCAGAGGCTGCGTGGTGGGTCACCAGAGAGGTGGATGGGTGCCAACAACTTGATGGATAGGTTGTGTGAGTCCTTGCTTTGCCTAACATCGATGCGGGTTTTATGAGTTTAACAGAATTGCTTGTGGTAATACTGGGTAAATCCTGGCTCGGAGTTTTGTCCTCAGCTGCTGCAGCTTCTCTTTCTTGCCTACCTGCTTCACCCCCCCCCCCTTTTCTTTTAATTTTGTCTCCCGCATTAGGTCTGATCCAAAGAGATGGAAATAATACTTTTCTTGCTGTGTTCAGTCGGTAAGATGTCTCAAAACCCGTGAGCCTGTTTGGGAATGAAGCAAGGACAATCCATAGCTGTAGGTTCACGAATTTAGGGCAATTTGATGCAGAAGGAGGATTGAACAGACGTGTCTCAGACCTATGGGTCTGTCTCTTCCATGTGACTGTCTTTATATGAGAACAGAAGTGGAAAATCAGGATGTTCTCTCTTTTTTTCATCCCTGGAGGGATTATATTTGTAATCTCCCAGTGTTGTGGGAGATTAACCTCAATCTGTGTGTTTCCCAGAAGGAATTGCAACTGGCACCTGGCAAAGCAATTCATGCAGCTAAGGGATTCTTTGGAGAGGGAGGAAGGAGCAGTCATGGGCCAAAAGTGCCAGAAAGACTGTGTTGAAACTCTTGGAGGGTCTTGGTTAGACATTGCTGGTCTGAGGTCTTCTCCTCATTGCCAGGAATGTTAGTGCAGCATCAGATCAAAGTGAAGTCAAGCCAAGGAAAGGACACTGTGGTTTTTGTATCTGTTAGCAGATCAGGAGGAATTAAAGACTGGGAAATTGGTTATTAGAACTTAAAACCTACTGGCTCATAAAGACCTACAAGTTTGATTATTTTTTAAAGACAGATTTTTACTTCAGCTAGTTCAAATTAAGACTGCCTGTTCCTTTTGCTTTGGTTAATGAAGGCAGAGCTGGCACATGTAACACCAGTAGAATAATTATAGAAAGACGTTGTTTCATCTTCATTTCGGTCTCACAAAACTAAGAAAATCTCAGACGTTAAATTATTGACCTCCATTTTTATTAGAACATTGATTCAAACTATTGAATTTGAGAGTTCAATGTCTGGTTAATGGACAGCAAATGTAAGTATCTATATTTAAAAAGGCAGTGTTATGGGATTTTAATATCTATCCCCTTGTCAATCCAGCCTCAAATACTGAAAAATATTCAGTATTATTTCTGAGGGAAAGAATTATTAAATGCATGCAGGCAAGTGACCAAGAGAAAAAAAAGAAAAAGAGCAAAAACTACTCATGACAGACTAGCAGGGTTGTTTCCTTTTGTAATCTAACCATATTTATAGGTAGAAAATACACATTTTTTTAATTTTTCACAACTTTATTAAGCATTTATGATATTTTAATTTCTATTCTCGTCATGTTTGAATTATGCTAAAATTATTATTTAACATGGGTAAGGAACTGGCTAATAAGGCATCAACAGTAACTTATGTGGGAAAAAGAAAAAATAGACTTGAGGGACTTTTCTTGGCAGAGTTTCATGAAATAAATCTGGAGACCAAGTTGCATTAATATTTTCACCAAGTGTCAATGTAGGAGTATGCTGATGACCTGGAGTTGGGAAACATTATCCAAAAAGAGCGGGATTTGGGTCTCCACAAGGGGAACAAAATAATCGCAGTAGCAGAAGTGTTGTGAAATGTAATACTGCAGAAGATAAGATGTCGCAGCATTTTGGGAAAAATAATAAACATTTTGGCAACGAACCAAAAGGTTCGGAGGAGGTGAAAGCTGAGGTGCTGTCCTGAGTCACAGGAAGTTGGAGCTGGATGTGGTGCCGGTGCAACCCTTTCCCGGGACGAGGGGAGCACTGTGGTCACACTGCCGAGCCAGGTGCTGGTGACGAGAGACCCCATGTGAGATGCTGCGTATGGCTCTGGGCAGCTGCCTTCAGAGGAAGAATTAAAAAAAAAAAAGAAAGAAAGAAACAGTCCACGCTGAAAGTAGGTGCAGCCCAGGGCTAACAGAATAACCAGGAGGCTGGAAAACCTGTCTAGTGAGAGGCTAAACCAGCTTCACTCAACGCTCAGTAACGACAGAAGGGGAAAGGTGCAAAGCAGAATAACTGGAACTGAAGGACAGTGAGTATAAGAAAAAATTAGTCTGAGTATAAGAAATATAAATTAGTATAAATTAGTGTAGAACCACGAACTGGAGATTTAAGAGGTTTAAAGAGATTTAAAGCTACAGGTTGTAGCTTTAAAAAGAAATTCCCACAATTTGAACAGTGAGGTTCTGGATGAGCCTTCTGAGATGAGCAGCTTGGACAACTCACTGAAGCACATGGATTATCAGATGGGCAAAGACAGCAGGCAGTGAAGGTAGGGCAGTAGGCAGGGCAATATTCATTGTAACGTTGGCCTGTGTTTGAGGCATCCTTAGGAAAGAAGGGCAGGAGCAGTCGTGAGCCAAATGAACTTTTCCAGAAGAACAGAAAAGATGTGGAGGCTTTAGGTCAGATAATGCTTGTCTGAGGTCTTGTCTTCTCTGCCAGTAGAGTGGTATTAGGCAGCTCAGAATAAATATAGTTGGGTTTGCTAGATGGTAAGTTACTTACCTGGCAGTGGAGAAGAGACACTTGTTGGAAGTGATGGAGGAAGAAGGCAGATTCTATTTCTGTGTTGTTTCTATATTATTTTGTACACATGCACACATATGATTACATAGGTTTCATGAAAAGCCTTGATATGTCTGGGCAAGGAAGATATTACTGCTTCAATAGGGGCCTTCAGTTCACAGAAATGCTGCCTTAAATTTTGCAAAGCAAAGGTGAAACAGCTTGTAGCCATCCTTGCTTGCAGTAGGCAGGGGCAGGGAGGAGCTCTGAAGCTGATGAGACCAATAGCCCTTGTGCAGTCTGTTGGCAGGTGTAAATCTCCATGAGGAGTAAGGTGAGAACCAGGCTCTGGTTGAGCCCATGCTGGAAGCTCTGAGACTTGCAATCTGCCCAGCTAAGTCCCCTTTAGGTCTGGGAGAACCACCATGTTGAAAGCTTCTGTGAGACCCACAAGAGTCTTGCTAAAAGAGCAACTGAACAAAGGTCAAACCCAGAAAGGGAGAAAAAAAGCCCCAACAACAAGAAACTCTAAAACCTGTGGGAACAATCACAGAAGGAGAGGAAGGAAGAGTGTTTCCTGGAAAATAAAGAACCTCATTGAACTTTAAATCTAGCCCAGACACCCAGAGTCAGCCTTGTTATGTTGGAAAAGCTTAATCCAGCAAAAATGGGGAAGAAAAAGAAAAGAAGTTTAAATGCTGGAGGAGTGCATGATAACAATTTGCCGTTGTGGCACGCTCCTTCCCATCCCGACCTCTCTGCAGGGCACAGAGAGATGCTGCGTGCAGTGGTCCCTGTGACCAGGCTGCTTTGCTTCTAGATAGAGAAGAGAGGGGAAAAGGGTGCAGGGAGCTCAAGCATCTTGCTCTGGATCATCCAGGAGAGGAGGAATGTAACTCTGGACACGCGGCTGCAGCTGGCCTACAAAACGCACTTCTTTGGCTGCATGGGAGAACCCATTGCTCTGCAATCCTAAGCACATGCCAGGCCAAAGTTAAAAGCAATGGTGAGAGAATTTTAATGCCATATTAAATTGTTGATTCATGCGTGGCTGGAGCCGCCGTGACCTGGAGGGCTGCTGTTTGATCCAGCTCGGCAGTGATAAATTGACCTGCATCTTACGGCGGTTCCCGTGCCTGGCAAAAGCCATCTGATAGAGACCAGCGGCGAAGGGTGTGTGACTCAGAGCCAGAGCCACCTCCTCCTGGGTGGGTGAGCGGTGGCAGCAGCGTGAGTCACTAATTGCCTTCGGGAATAGCCCTCTGCACATGAATGTTATCAGCATCTCCCCTGCCCAAACTGTTCCCCGCAGACCCCGGTAGCATCGCTGGCCGACGGCTGCCCAGGGTTACGTGCCTGTGTTCGGTTTCTTCTGCTCGAGAAAGGAGCAGCTGAAGGGCTTTAGCGAAGAATTGCTCCCAATCTGGTCCACACCAATGGTAAACAGCTTTTGCCTCTGATCACAAATGGCATCAAGAAAGACTATCCTGATAACTTTTTTTTACTGTTGTCGTTTGCTTTTGATCACTCCAAAAATAAGGAATTTTTTTTAGGAAATAGATGGAATTTTAAATATATATCAGATGTTTAGGCCAGATGCTTATTGAGTCAATGAATCACTTGCAATTGAGAAATATTTGCTCTCTCCACATGCTACTGACATGAGGAGCGCTTTTGTTATGGAGCATGTGGAGGAACAAGTCACTCTGAGCAGTGGAGTGAGCTGAGTCAGATTTTCATCAGCTTTCGCCGGAGTGGATTCTCTGAGCTTTGGCTGTTCCATGAGTGAAACACGCTGGGCTCTCCTGGTCTCTCTCTCTTGATCTCTACCCTCCTCTCCCCCTTGTTCCTCCCTTTTATGCAGCTGTATACTTTTCTCAACCTTCTTTGAACTTGGTAACTTTGAGTTCCGTTTGTCAAATTTGGTTTGCCCGGGTTTCAGTTCCATAGGATATTGAGCTAAGTACAAAATGGTGCAAATCTTGCAGCTGATTTGTGATCATTAACATAAATAAGGGGGATAATCGTGAAGTCTGTGAATGTTGATGAGAATTGGGAGATCTGCGTCATCTCCTAGCCAGCAACTCTTCTCATGATAATCACTATCTGCCTTGTTTTCCCGTACCTCTGGATCAAGGATAATATCTGCAGAACCTCAGAGGTGATGAAGTTATAGTCCATTCATATTTATAAAATATTTACAGGTAGACAGTTGTACTTCATGAATATACTAATATTATGCTCACCATGGTTGCAGAGAAAAATAACAGCTTTTGAGAGATTCAAATAGCAGCCTTTACCCCAATTTAATATTGGGCTATCGAGAAGGTAGGAAGATCTTAAAATAAACAGGGTGTGGCATTTAAGAGGCTATCTGCGTAGATTCAAAAAGTCATCATTCCTGTGAGAAGCAAATATACTTATGTACTTCCTAGAGGAAGTACTATTTGTATTTTTTAAATTTCTGATGCATCCGTTGATTTCTGTTGGTGGGTTCTTGGCGTCAGTAGGGCCACTGCTCTTTTGTGCCACCTACTTGATTAAAACTGGCTGTAAAGTTTTGGCTGAAATTTGTGTTTGGGTGACCAAGAACACAACAGCCTTAAGGACTCTGGCAACGAGGAGGGTAATAAGTGTTGCATTTATCTAGCTTGCTTTTTCGGTTCTGTAGGTAGTTTCTTGATGCTGTTTGGGTTCTGGTTTGGTCATCTATGCGTTTCCCCAAAGCTATCTGCTCAACAGGAAATCATGAAAGTGTTAGACATGTGCCAGCTGAAAATCCCCTGCTGAAATGCTGTAGGGCCTTGCTATGGTTCTGTAATAGGTGCTTTCCTCTGACCTCACGCATGAAGAAACCTCCCGGACTGGAGCTGGACCAGAAAGGAGAAGCTAGACAATGTGGCAAAGTTGATGTTTTGAAACTATTTCCACTTATTTAAACAAATCTATTACCTGTTTGAATACCTGGAAGTACTCTAGAACTTCAACAGTTTATAATTTTCTCTTGTCTAATTCCCCTGGTTTGTTTTCCCAGGCCTAGTAGCTGCTGTCTTGAAATGTTCTCACTAAGAAGGCAGAGAGGTCCCTGTTTTCACAGTCTTCATCCCTGCAGTAGCAGGACTGGTATTACGGTGTCACTGCATTACACCTCCATCCTAAAAATGTCTAATAGTGTTTGAGATTCAGGTCTGCAGTATGGGAACAAGGGCTCTGGACAGGCGGTGAGCAGTGGTAAGGGTCCTCACCCTGAGGGCCCCTTACCACAAAAAACACACTGAGATGCTGGAGCAGGTCCAGAGAAGAGCAACAAAGCTGATGAGGGGTCTGGAGCACAAGTCTTATGAGGAGAGTCTGAGGGAGCTGGGGTTGTTCAGCCTGGAGAAAAGGAGGCTGAGGGGAGACCTTATTGCTCTCTACAACTACCTGAAAGGAGGGTGTAGAGAGGTGGGGGTCGGTCTCTTCTCCCAAGTCACAGGTGACAGGACAAGAGGAAATGGCCTCAAGTTGCACCAGGGGAAGGTTGGATATTAGGAAGAATTTTTACACTGAAAAGGTTATCAAGCATTGGAATGGGCTGCCCAGGGATGTGGTTGAGGCACCATCCCTGGAGGTGTTCAAAAGACGGGTTGACATGGTGCTGGAGAACATGGTTTAGTGATGTTTTTTTAGTCAGAGTTAGATTGATGGTTGGACTAGATGATCTTGAAGGTCCCTTCCAACCTAGATGATTCTATGAAAGGCTACAAAATCTGATTAGGGTGGATGTCTATCAGCACAGGGGACTGCAAGGGCTGGGTTGTCTTCTGGGACAGCAGAATAAGGAACTGTTTGAGGCGTCTTGCTCAGGACTTTTAGAAAGGATAAAACCCAATGCTTTCTCAAGCAGTGGCCGGGCACTTTATTGCTTTGCTTGCAAGGGGAAATGGCCAAGGCGTGCACCATTTAGAAGGATTTAAAAGCAGCTTGAAATATACACACAAGTGCTCTGTGGCATAAGCAGCTGTATTCATCTAAGCGCTGTGAGGGCTGACAACTCCCCTTCCTTTGGGCTATAAACCAATTTCTTGTCGTACCTTTAATTCCCCTCCTCTGTCAATAAAAAAAGGATTCTGGTGGCCAGGTGCAATGTCAGAAAGCAGTCCCTGTCAAGCAAAGGCATTGGCCAGTGTCCATGGGACTTTATTAAATAATGGAGGACCACAACAAAATATGACAGAAGTCCAACGTTACTGACTGCAAATAAATAAAACACCAGTCTTTGACCACAGGGAAAAACTCGAGCTATTTTGCACACAAATCTCTGGCCCTTGAAGAGGCTGGGGGAAGGGAAATTTAGTTCCTTCCATAATGTTAACCAGACCTGCTTCCTAGTCAGCACTGAGCTTGCCATTTTGTCTTTTCAGAGCATTTTTCCTCAAAGCGGGAAGTGAGAATCCAGCTGCAAGGGTCGGGTCTGCAACTGAGCAGGGCAGGCAATGCTTTCCTTCCAGCCTTCAGTATTCAGGGTTTCTTCTGTTTTCCCTTTTGCTAGTTGCAGCCTGTGCTTCCCATGCCTTTAGGACAAAGCTTAGCATCAGAATCCTGCACACTCTCTTCTCCTATCTGTATGGATTAACAAAATAACTTTTGGCATGCTTTCCTCCTCAAGTCACTTTACCAGCGATGTTTCTTACATCTTCTACCATGTGGGAATGGCTTTGCCATTTTTTTTTTTCCTGAGTTTTTGGCTTTTTTGTTTGTGAAGAAGAAATAAATTGTGGGTGGGGACAAATGTTTCTGAAGAAGACAGTGGTTTGGAGTAGCTGTTTGCTGAGATACGAGGGCAGGCATTTTGTGACAGATTATTTAGTTCTGTACGCGTTGGGGACCAAGGTGCCTCAGTCGACTCTGGTGCAATTAAAAACCTAAATCACCACCCACTTTTGAACATTTGAACCAAGACTTCTTATGAGAATGCCTTGATTATACTGTTGGGAGTCCTAATTCCCACTTTGCCTTCCACCTTTATGTCAGATTGATTTCCAGTGATTTTTCCCAGTGGCAGGGGAAGTCTCATAAGTGCCTTAGGGGCACTTTCCTATTGCGTTTTAGCTTGGTGTTCCTCACCTCAGCATGTTCTTTATTTTAGTTTCTATGACTGATGAGACACTTTCCCACAGAGGAACATCTTCCCCCACAGTTTGAGCCATGCCTGGGAGAACGACACCTATCACTCAGTTTGAACACAGCTCCATTCCAGTGATATTGGCAGACCAATACAGATATTTTCTTTCCATTTGTGTTTATTATAGGTGGGTACCACAATATGGTGATATAAATCTGATCTCATTCATACTTCTGATGTGCTTGCCTGCCCCATTTTTCTTGGCCCTGCTTTCACAGTCCATGAAGAAATACAGCTGCCACTTGTCAGTATAACTGCAGCCTCCATGGATCCCTGTTCCTTGATGTCCACCTGTATTCTTGCTCTTTATTTAGGTTGAAGTATCCATAGCACTTAAAAGGGTTGAGCACTTTTGGAAAAATACAGTCTTTATCACATGCCTTTGCCCACATCAGAGGCCAAGGGAAGTTGCCTGATGCATAAGGTGTGTGGAAGGAGTTAACAGCTTGTAAAATAGATGGAGACCTTACAGCATAACCAGAGAACACTTCCTGGCACTATCAGAGTTTGCTTTTCCTGCTTAAAACTCCGTTCCCTTTCCTTTCTAAGCCACTCCGCTCTTGATCTTCTCTTTCTGACCAGTCACTGTAGAACTCATAAAGGTTTGTAGAAGCCATGCTGGAGAAGAAATCCTGTTTTGTTTGAAAACCATTTTTATTTGCATTTTCTTTTAAAAGGTATGTAGAAAATTAGTCAGTCATGTGTGAGGGGAAAAGCTAACATCCCTTGTAACCAAGCAGTTGAATGCTCAATATACCTGGGCAAACAGGTTGTAGAAGCTGCAATTAACCACCTTTGACTGTATAGTAACTTCAAGTTTTCAGCTTTCATGGCCACTTGTTGGTGTTTGCAGAGCATTCCTATAACATATGATAACCTTTAGCCCAGCACAGATTTTCAGTGCAAAATCTCTGTCAATCCTGTATGGGGCATACGGTTATTATTACACTATGGCTTAGCTCTTTTTTGTTTGTTTGTCTGTTTGTCTGTTTGTTTGTTTGTTTTTGCTTTAAGTACATCTGAGTCCATCAGCTCCCATTCAATATCAGCTTTAGGGCTGCCTGAAAGACTATGTCGATACCAAAATACGAAGCATCTTGTTTGCAAGGCAGTCGCACATAGGGTTCTCACTATTTTGGGCGCTGTGCAAACATTTTAAAAGAAACAGTTCCTTCCCTGCGACGTGCTCACCATCTAAAGAATTGCAGCAGAAAAAGGGGCAGGAGGCGGAGGCACGAAGTAATCCTGCAGTGTCTCGGGTGAGATGACACAGCTGACGACTGATGGGGCCAGGAATAGGACCTAGAAGTCCTCACCCGTGTTGCCTCTCTCACCCAGTATGTTCCCAGGGTGGACTCTTATTTTAAATGTTTGTGAAACAGCTGCGTGTATAAAAGACCAAATCATAAACCAATTGCAGTTTTCCGCCTTTCTGTTCTGTCAGAAGCATTGTTTTAAGACCAGGGAAGGGGGACAGAAAGATCTGTTAAGCAACATCCCATGAGCAATATAAATCTCCTGAGAAAATAATGCTGCTTCTTCATCCTATCTGATTCCTGAAAGTCCCTCGTAGGATGGTATTCGCTTGGTGTCCCCACATGTTCCCGAGGAGAAATGCTGTGCTGGGTAGGCAGTGGAGCCCAGCTGTGATCCTGGCAGGGCACGAGAGGAGGGATGAAAGGCAGTGGGTGTCCCAGCTGGCCTGCTGGTGTGACACTGTGACACTGTCAATTCTTTTCATGCAGCTTAAAGGAGACAAGGGCAGCAGTATGGAAAATTAAGTCTCTCTCTGATTGCCTCAGCCCTGAACAGGGGTGCTGCCATACCTGTGCCTCCTTCTTGAAATTGTTGACTTAATGTGATGTTTCGCCTCAGTGTCTGACACCTGTTTACTGTGCTCTTCTGTCCCCCATGAATAGAGAACGTGGGTGCTTGGACAGGCAGGGCTATAAAAGACCCAGACAGGTACAGTCTTTCATCCAGGCTTATAGCACGGGACAGAACCAGGAAGGCTGGGGATGAAATGACCACCAGGGCAGGGGAGCACAAAGGGCTCTGGCTTGTTCCTTGGCAGGGAAAGAGCTCAGGTAGCCAAAGTGGTTGACGGTGTCTGCTCTACCCATTTTTCCAAGGTGCAGGGGCAGCAGCAGAAGCAGAGGTGTATCTCAATCAAAGCAGTTCACAGATTTGGTGGTATTAGAGCAGCTCCCCTTTTTTATCAGCAGCCAGAACAGACAGGGTTGTTGCTGAGATGGGAAACTTCATGTCCTCCTGCTGGGAGGACCCAGTGACTGCTTGGGACAGGGGAGGTGGCAGTGGCTGATGATCATGCTTTGAATTGCTGTCTGTCTGCTCAAACACTTTGATAGGACCTTCTGCCTGCGAGTCTCTCAGGTCCCCGTGAGCATGAGTGACCTAGTCTCCATGGCATTCCCACCAATCTGGTAACACTGGGATTGCGCCTAATACAAGTGGAAGCTCTGGGCAACTCAGAAAGTCACGCCACGGGTGTTCAAAATTATGCACTCAAACAGTGAATGACCAAAATTTAAAAGATTCTTTTGAAAATCTGGGTTCTAACAACTTCCCCAAATCTACAGCAAATCGGTGGGAACGTCACCCTGCTCCATGGCACATGGAGACAGGCGGTTACATGCACGGGGGAAAAGCCAAAGCCCCTTGCAGATAATTTTACCACTGAAAAATTAGTGGTCTTTGAAAATAAGTCTCAAAAAATGTTTTCTGCATCATTTAGAGGTATCAGCTCTTCAAGAGCAGATTGACAGGAGAATTGTTGGGAGAAAAACTGTAAAAATCAGGGTGGCTTCCTTTCCTGTCGTACCCCGCAGCCACCATTTAGGTTAGGATAAAAGCTGAGTCCAGGTTACCTTCTCTGGGACTTCTTTCTGTGAAGGCTTTGATACAAAAGCTGGGTAAATGATGGAAAAGTTTGTAATCATCTGGGAGACTGCTGAAGGGACTGAGGTGTGAAGGAAGACAGACTGTCAGTGACTGAAGATTTTTTTTTTCCTTTTTTCTAAATCATAGGGAATACAAAAGTCTGCCTGATTGTGACCATGCACTAATTTAAATCATTAAGATGAGTGGTTAAAAGTGGGTGCCTAAATCTAACCCCCTTAAATGTATACTTAAGCATCTAAGCAGAGAGGCTGCTGATGTCTGTGGCAGGAGACCCCTTTGCTGCAGTGGGTTTGCAGGACTTTTGCTGAGCTTTAGTAAAAGCCCTGAGCATCCAACAGCTCCTGCTGAAGTCCCGGTTAAAATGTTTTTCCATTTCCCGAAAGTGCTGAATTATGGATTTAAGAACCCGACTCTAGGCACCGTTTTTGTCTATGTGAAAGATCTTGTTACAAGTATAATATAATAAATTGTACTAAAAAGATTTACGGCTTTTTTTTTTTCCTTTTTTTTTTCTAGTGAATAGATGGAAAAAATGAAATTTTATTTTTTTTTTATGTCTCTCAGTCAGTAGGGATTGCACTGGGAATTGTGCTAGGAGCTCTCGCCTCCCAAGCTATTCTCCAAACAAGGCTGTTTTCCCAGAGCCGGCTGAGCTGGTGGGCCCACTCGAGCATGGGCCCTTCTGGCTCCGAGCACGTACCAAGGATGCGTGGGGGTCACAGCTGGTGCTTTGTGCCAGTAGGAAGTGGTGATGAGCCATCCCAGCCCTCTGAGATGAAGGACGTGTTTGAAATCTCCCTCCTCACGTCCTCTTCTTTTCAATTTTCAGTCTTGCCCATCCGAACTGTGCCTCAGCTCTGCCCGCAATGAATGCTATTTGAGGAAAAAAAGACAAAACGCAGCAAAAAGCCCCTGGCCACGGCAGATCTGTGAAATCTTAAGGCAACTTTGCTGACAGTAAAAGTTCTGCAACTTCAGCAAGTGGCTCTGTGTTGTCCGGCCGGAGAGCACATTTCTTTATTCCTAATGAATAAATAGCAAGTCACAGGGCAGGAGAGCAGCGTGGTGGGTATAGTACCAAACGCTTCTTCTCCCAATGCCCTGCCTCGTCTCCATCCCTGTCCCTGCTTTCTCCTGCCTGCCACTTTGTCCCACCTTTTGTCACCATCTGTACATGGTTAGCTGGAGAATGTTTATTATATAATTTAGTTAACTTTGGAGCTGCAAGCCTGCCCGTTTGATGTGCCCTCCTGTTAATGCAAAGCACACCATTACTAGTTAATGATCATGAACTGTCATCACAGTCACTTTGAAAAGGTGACAGTGATGAATGGAGCTGGCGGCTCCCAGGGAGGTTGATCACTGAATGGACAGTAAAGTTTATTTAAGCCCTGGCCTGATAATGGCTCTGCATATTTCAGATGGGTTGTTTCCACTCACTTCTGGGATAGCAGACATTCCCGAAATGATGCGCCCCCGCTGCCACCTCCCGCCCCTCGTGTCCTGATCTCTTATGGTAAGAAAAAGTCTCCCCCCTCCCATTTCTGCATCTGCTGCCCTAACTGCTCCCTGGCCGTGCTGCAATTCTCTGGCCAAAAGAAGGGAAACTCCTGGGCAAAATTTCCTCTGAGCTTTGAAGAAAGGAAAAGCCTCTCTTGGAGCTGCTTCCTGAGTGGGTCTGCACAGCTGCTCCACAGGCTGGGGAAGGGGCTCGCCTCCCTGATTTAGCCTCCTGGGGCTCTTTTAGCAGGATCACGGCTGCCTACCTAGCATGAGGGCTTGGGGATGGGACTGAAAATCAAACCTGCATCTCATCGGGCGTTCTTAACAGGGGCCACCAGCCACTGGTAGCAGGCCTCGGTGCTTTCGGTTTGGGAGCCTCCAGGTCCCAAGATAAACAAATCTGCTGGTGAGAGTGACCAGCATTAGGTCAGGCTAAGGGTCGCTCGAAGGTCAAGCCGCCCCACAGCTTGGATATTTTGGTTGTGTATTTACCTTCCCAAAATGCACAGTGGGCGCTGGAAGACTCCTCACTCTGGGTCGCGGAGCCAGGATCAATCTGCCAGCCAGTCCTCGCGGGGGTGGACATCTCTGGGATGTCCCCGGGGAAAGACCCCCAGGAGAGCAGAGTCTTGGTGGCACGACTGGGGAGAGGGAGGGAGAGGACCTCTGAAGAATGGTAGCTCTCGGGGTAGGCAAGGTCTCTGTGCATCCGGGAGCAGGCAGAAGGTGCGTGCAGAGATTTATGTTGGCAAACAGGCGTGGTTTTCTCAAGCTATGTCAAACCTGGACCTTCATCAACTGACTGGAGCCAAGGCTGCCAGATTGCACTGCCAGAGCCTCACACATGCAGCGATCGGGTCTGGCTTAAAGAGATGGAGGCTCTTGAAAATCTAAAGAAACAGTGAAAAGTCTGAGACACGGGTCATTTTTCTCTTTCTGACTTTTGAATCTTTAGCAGATCAGGCTTTCAAGCTTTACTGTGCAACCAGAAAAGCTAGAAATGTCCTGTTATTTTTTCTAGGATGTGAAAGTAGAGATATTTGATGAAAAGACTCAAAGCTGTAGGGAAGCCATAGCAGTGTCCACTAAAAGTTGATGACTGCCAACACTGCAGCTCAGTTGCACTGACCCTCACCCCAGTACACCAGGAACAGTTCTTCTTGGGACTTGGGTCAGGGCATGCTGCCTACAAACAAACCTATGACATGTATGGTGAACATCCTGGGAATGTCTAGATGTTCAGCTTGTTCTCCTGGCTCACCCATTCATCAGGAATGGTCCTCCTCTACCCCACGTGGCTCCCTAGGCAGATTTCAGAGGAAGGCCAGCAGAGTGAGATGAAAAAGAAAAGAACCACCATACATCCACATCTACAGAAAACAACTAGTCCTCAAAGCTTTAATATGGGCGTTCAGATGAGAGGAGGGAGGGAACTGAGTGACACAAAAAGCTGTGCTGAGGACAGGAACAACTGTGTTGCAGCTTTGGTAGAGTCACAGCCTGAAGGGAAAGGGTTGGGGAATTTCTACAGACACATGCACAAATGACTGAAACACACTGAAAGCATTTCTTGCTACATAATTTTTGATCCGTTCTCCATCGCAGTCACAGGACAATATTTCGAGGTTTTATTCTCATTAGAAGGACCCTGTCATCCAGCAGTAGCTTCTGGGTGATCTGCTGGCATATAGAACTTGTATGGTGTGATCAAAACCAGGAGGTGTTAAGGTCTGAGCTCCACGAGAAAATCATATCAATGTAAGTAGGTAATAATTTGTCTAAAGCTTAAGCAATATCAAACTTTTCTTTCAAAGCAAAATGAGGACACTGCCACAAGGGAACCACATTAACCAGCCCATTTATAAACTGACAGGGCTTTTTCTGGTAGACAAGTCTATAATCCACTTTCTGGTATCTCAAATAGCAAGTTATCATGCACATTTAGGGGGTAACAATGGGCTTTTAGGAAGAATAAATCAATGGGTGGAATTAATGATCGCTTTCATTGTCAAAATAAATGTTTTAAGTGAGCCACAGAGAGGGAGGCAAATTATTCTCAAGAAGTTCTGAGGTTTGGGGGTGATGCCAGGGAGCTGCCGGTGGTGGGGGGGCTGTCGAGCCCGGGCAGCACGGGTGTTCGCAGCAGTATTTCAAAGCGGAGCCACGTCCTTCAGAGAGGGATCTCCCCACCGGTGGTACCGAGGCAAGGCGGGAGGCCATTCATCGATGGTGGCACCAGGCTTCACCGCCCTGAGAAGCCTTCCTCCGACTTTCCCCGGCACAGGGATCGGGACCCAAGGAAAGCCACCCTCATCTCCCCGCTGCTTCTCCGGCCCCGCGCACTGAAGGGAGGCGACTGTCCTTTTAAATTTGGGTTGAGACATTTTACCCCAGCGTCTGCAAACATTTAGACACAGGACTGCTGCTGTTAACTGCCAGCCCATTGTCTGCCAGTGGCAGTTTTCTCTGAAAGTCGCTTACCAGGGGGTGAATGTTGATTGAGCAAATGAGCACAAAGCGGGGAAGCTGCTGGCTGCGAATTGTGCTGCTGTTCGTTTAAACAACTTGAATAGAAATGCCATTATCCCGGGTGAGTCAGGGGAGCCGGGAGGAATATTCACAGAGAGCAAAATTTGCCGGCAGTGACTTAGCACAGCGAGATGGATGGAGCATTTGGCCTTGATTGAGCTGTCACCCTGGGTATGCTTATTGTACCCACGCTCACTGCCTTCCAATGTGATTTAATCTGAGACTTCTCCCTCTCTCCCTCCCTCCCTCCCTTCCTCCCTTCCTCCCTCCCAGCCTTCTCACTCTGCAGCATTTAACCTGTGCTCCCTCTTACCGACGCAGCGAAGCCAAACCACTCACAGCCAAGGGATCTGCTCCAGTCTCAGCCCAGTCCTGTATGTTCTGCCTGTTTATTTCCCCCCTTTTCTTTCCTATGGGACCTGCACCAGGATGGTTTACTACCCTCTGCAGTCGGTGTGCAGGCCAGCACGGCCAGCTGCTCAGAGGAGCTTGCTGGGCTCTAGCAAAGCCGGGGCAGAAGCTCCAGCTGACATGTGGCTGGTAGGCATCCCCTCTCTGGTGTGATAACACCCACAAAACTGCCGAAAAGGTGAGGATCAAAGGGTCTCTGCTCCATGCAAAATGCTTATTGAAACCCTCCTGGCTGATGGAGAGGCGGTGGAGACAAGGGAAAAGAAACCACTGCCCGTGCCACAGCTCAGCCACTACCTTCCTTGCTGTGTGTGCGGGGAATGGCCACACAGGTAAGAGGAATCTCCAAGGTCTGACTAACAATGCTATTAGTGTAACAGATTTCAGACAAGAGTGGCTTCACCATGCTTATGTTTGCTACATCCTTTTCCTGAGGTGTTTTCCAGCCTCTGCTGCCATGTGTGAAGCAGCATCTCTTGGGCAGAGTAGTCTATCCCCACAGGGGGTAAGGAGAGGGCTTGGAAAGGACAGTGGTGCCTGGATCTGGCAAACACTTTGGCCAACAAAGAGGAAGGAGAGCCCTGAGCATTCAAAGGCTGGAGAAACACTCACCCAAAGGGAAGAAATGAATGTTGCCTGATCAAATGGCAGTGAAATGAATGTTTAAGAGAGATGAAACACCTGATAAATTAACAACTGCGTAAAATGGGATCTGGTCTGATTCCCATGGCTGGGTAACTTGTGAGTGTGAGGCATTGTAGCTGCAGATAGAGACAGGCAGGATGCATTATTCAGGTTATTTTCTCACTTGAATTTGCTCAGAAGATGGGGGATCTTCCTGCCTTGCACCCCTGTGGGCGTAGCGGTGTCAGTGCTCAGCGTCTGAGCTTCACAGGGAGCAGGATATTTGATTATGGCAGACAGACATTGGTAGCTGATGCCATTAGTGCTGTTTTCCCAAGCTGGTGTGAACACAGTAAAGCAAAGACTGTATAAAAGCGAAAGCCTTCATTGCTTCCTACCTGGAGGGCACTCCAGTTTGGCTTGCTGCAGGAGGAAGGGAACATCCCACAGCTTGTAGCTCTGTCCTGAGCCACCAAGTTCCTTGTGGAGACAAGAAATGAACCATATCTCATGAATAGTGAGATCTACCCACCCAAACCCTCTTGAGAGACAGGGAGCCAGCAGTGTCTCTGTCTCCGTCTCTGTGGGTGCCGTGTGACAGCCTCATCCTCTGTGCAGAGTGGGTCTGTTCACTGAGCAGGGTGGACAGGAGAAGCTCTCCAGGCTGGGAGAAGGGACGGCACCAGGGACACCTCATAACCCCACGGGGCACATGGGGAGACTGCCATTTGTGTCGGCAGCACAGCATGGCCACAGAGTGCAGCCTGAGAGGTCTTCAGGCAGGTCTGGGTAAAGTCCTGCTGCTTGTTAACACCCTCCTGCCAAGTATCGGCACCAGCCCTGAGAGAAGGGAGTTGCCCATCCTCAAGGTTGCCCCTCTGCTTGCTCCAAGTTTGGTGCTCCCCACAGCACAGTCCTGATGTCCAGCTGGTGGGAAGGTCTCTGACTCGCTCTCTTGTGCCAAAGCAGTTAACCAAACTGAGCCGATCTCTCTAGAACCAGCCTTGGCTTTCATGGCTAGCATGATGCATCCAGCGTGAGCAGTCAGGGCAGCAGAGCCTTCCTGAGTGGGAGTGATGGTCTGTGTGCTTTGGCTGGGTGGGTCTGGACATAGAAAGCATCAGTACAGGGCAGCTCAGGGACCATCCAGTCTAGGTTGTCACCCATACACAAAACCGATCAAAAACAAGGAAATGTTTTCATGCTAGCAGGCAAAGCTTCCACATCATCAGTGATATCTGTGCCAGTAACTTAAACGAGGCCAGGATGTAGCTGTTCTGTATCACTGAATTGCTAGCACTGTACCTGCATGGGTTTGGCTCATGCTACTTATCACACACCACACACCCCCCCCCAAGATGAGAGCGTTTCAGGTGTTTGCAAAAGCTGTGCCCACCAAGCACATCGGTTGTGCTGTTGGTCTATTTTGAGAGGCTGTGTACTGCATGGGGCTAGCAGGCTTCAGGGCTAGGTGCCTGGAGCATTTTATTTACTTACAGAGATATAATCATCCTTTATTTCCCTGCTGCAGCGCGCACTCGGCAGAGCTACGTCCCTGGAGTGATGCTGCAGCAGGCAGGCAGCATGCCTTGAAAGAGAGCTCTGACTTCAGGGAACATTTCAGGGCTCCACACACTTTGGTTTTACCCCATGTTGCTGCTCCATCATTGTCTCAGAGCAGTCCTTCTCCCTCCACACCACCTGCTGCATCCCCTCTGTGCTGCCCACGTCTCCAGAGCCGGTGCTCAAACATTCCCGCGCCTGCACTCCCCTCTCCCTCATCCCCACACTTCATCCTTCTCCTGACTGACTGTCCACACCTACTCTTGTATCACCTCTTTATGAAAACACAACCCCTGCACTGATTTTCTGCTCACGAGAGCCACACACAGAGCCACGTTGCCACGCATGCCGGCTGGCACGGCCGCACTGACTGCTTAGTCATGGGGACAGGCAGGGGACACGGAGGTGTCACCCTCACTGCCATCCACACTGACACTGAGCCGAGCAACGTAAAGCCAGCTTAATGCTGTTTTCTTCGTGGCAAGGCTTTCATTTACACCTCAGCTGGTATAAATGATGCCAGGGTTTAGCAGTCAGTTTAATCCTTTTACTGCTGGTGCGAAGGAATGTGTGCTCGCCGGCGGGGACTGCCCCACACAGACCCATCCTCAGGCACCTCCTTTGCTCCTGGAGGTTAGAAGTTCAGCAAGGACTCTGCCGGCGGAAGGGTTTTCGGCATCCCCAACTCACTGGGGAAAGAGCTGGTGTGCAGTGAAGCATCCTCGGGCGCAGGGATGCGAGGGCCGGGCGGGTACAGGCCGTACGTAGCTGGGGTTCTGGGCCGGCTGACAAAGGGAGCCTGTAAAGCTGCTGGGATTTGTGGTTATCAGTGGCTGGGGCAGGAAACGTCCCACACCACAATAACCTCAACTCCACCTTATGTCAGCAAGCCCTACAAACAGAAGGACCCGGCCGCGGGCTTTTGCACAGCCTGGTACTGTACGCCGGCGCCCGCTCACATGGTGAACGGACGGAAAAACAACATGACTGGCCTGTTCTGATGGCAAGCAGATAAACCCTCGCTCCGCTCAGACGGGTATTGTTTCCTTCCCACCGGCCTTCTTGCTGCCACTGCCGAGCACACGATAAAGCTTTGGCTTTTTATAGGGCTTCTGTTTGAGTTTGTGCCGATTTCAATGCAGTCATTCAAAAAGAACATGCTCGGTGAATTGTTAATTCAAGTGCCCTGGAACACGGCAGTTAGGAAAAATGTAAAGATTATTATTAACTGGTTGATTCTGGGTGCAAATTCCCACTGTTGCTTGCATCAGAGTTAGAATTTCTTCAGCTTTCCACAGCGGTTGACTTCATAGCCAGGGCTGGCAAGGAAGGGAGGGAACCTGAGCAGATGTGAAGAGCTGTATTTTTGGGTTTTAGGTGATAATTTTGGTCAAACTCTGATGATATTGTTGTTTCCCTGCAACCTGAGGTGGCCGGGGTTGTTGCTCCATCCTTGATTCCATCAGAAAGGAAACCAGACATTCACGTAGGCTCTGTCTACACCCCAGCACATCCATATTGGGCTAGAGACAAGGAAAGACCTATGGCACCTTTTAGACCTGGGTCTTTGCGTGGTTTATTCCCTAAAGTACTGATGATGTTTTCAGATATTTTGCTGAATTCTTGGTGCTTTAGGGCATCCTGGGCCTCCTGCCGATATCCTCTCCCCGTCCTGTGGCACCCGGATGGCAGCCATGCTCCCGGGCATGCTCAGGCAGGAGGGGAAGGTGGGCAAGTGCCTGGTGTACTTGGGCAGGAGGTGGGTTTTTTTAGCTGGGTGGTTTAACACAACAGCCTTTGGGGGAAAACTCAGTGCAGGTACTCTGACTACTGACAGCCTGCTTCCTCGCATTGCAGGAATGTGGGCGTTTGCTTCCCACACTATTTTAAGGTTGAACGCTCTTTCAGGAAAAAATAAATGGATAACAAGATCTTTGCAACACAAGGCAGTATTATTAAATGCCTCTCTCCCACGTGCAGCTCATCCATAGCCCTTTCCTTCAGTATGTCATCCACGCCCTTGCCCAACACACTCTGGAAAATACTGGCCTCCTTTAAATATTTCCTGAGAGGCTAAAGTGACTTCTGTCTCTACCACAGTCACATCTGGCTGTGTGTACCTGATGAGTATGTGGGTCTCTAATCCTTCAGACCTGCTTTGATTTTCATCCGTCACATGCTGCACAGGCTGATGAGGTTTTTTTCCAGCTCAGGTAGTTCTCTGCAGCTGGTCCATGTTTTTTTTTTGGTTTTTTTTTTTTTGTACAGAATTATCTGCAGCAGCTTTTTATGTTTCCTCTGTTCATGAATTGATTTGCTTCTGCTCTGCTCCTCCTTGCCACATCCACTACGCTCACCATAATTCTGCCCACACTAAATCTTCGCCTCCTGTGAAGAGGTTAATTTTGGTTGACTGAAATATGCAGTGGGGACATGGGAGAATCTCCCATGTCCTTGTAAGTCATGTGTTTTTCCTCTTTTCCGAAGCCAAACAATACAATACAATTGGAAAAGACACAACAGCCTGGGCTCCAGTGCAGTACAAAGTCTCTGCTCCGTCAACACAGTCAGCGGTGGTACTTGTCAACATCGAGTGTGCCCAAAGGTTTGGTTCACTGCTGCTGCCACTGCTCGGATTGGGGAGACAGCCAAGACAGCTTCACTGCCCTGGGAATGTGCAAAACTCAAGCGAGAAACAGTCCCTGGCCTGAGGAACTTGCAGTCCTGTTAGACAAGACAGATGGAGGCAGGGAGAGGAGGCACGGAGAGATCGGCGCCAGAGTGAGGAGTAATTAAATCCAGGTTCCTGCTCATGAAGGGCTGTCCAGGGCTTTAAGTGGCACACTGAACCAGACATTGACTCTACAGTGATTTTTATAGCCTCTTTTACTTGATCAGTGAATGTTTAAAACCATTCTTTGACATCCCTGCTTTTATTTTAGTCTGTGTATTTCTGGCAAGGTTGGTTTTTTTGGGTTTTTTTTTTTTTTTTTTTTTTTCTGCAGCACCAACTCAATAAACAGATAATTTCAAGCTGATCTGATGCCTTCCAGTTGTAAGGTCTTTCTTTGGACATGCTATGATCCACCTGAGGGATGGCTTTGCTCCAGCACCACCTGAAACTCTCAGGCTGGAATATGCAGCTTGTGAAAGGTGCTGAGAGTCGTTTGCCTAAGAGCCTAATAAAATTAAACACTGTGACAATTGCTGTGGTCGGAGCAACATCTGTTTCCTCTGAAGTATCACAAGAGTGGAACATACCAGGCCAGAAGGGACAGAATTGGAAAAAAAAAAAAAAAGAAAAAAAAATCCTCTGAAATTAAAAAGAAACCCAACAACCCCTTCAGCAGCTGCAGCGTGTCAGCAGTACGTCCTGGCACCAAGGCTGGCCCAGCGTGGACCTCCATGCCAGGAACACCAGGCTGGGCCAGCACTCAGCCCTGGGAGCCACACGTGGTCCCTGTGGACCCAGCTGCTGCCTCACGTTCTTGCCATTGTGCGGGGACCCCCTGGGGCTGATGGTGCAAGAGGATCCCTGGCCAAGGAGCAGCTCCTCCTGCCTCAGGTCCTCCCCTGTTGTACCAACCTCATGGGCATGTGTGATAGGACCCAAAGCGTGGGGACTGAGACTGGCAACATGGAAACCTGGGATTATGTCTGTTACAGGCACATAAATGCCGATATCTATGTACGTGCAGACTCCAGCCTCAGGTTGGATTAGCTCCATAAAGTCAGGTCTTCTGGACACTTCTGTATCTCTTGCGCTTTTGTTGCCCTCCACAGGAGGCACACAGCGACTCCTCCTGCACCTCCAATCCTTTCCCCTGCCGCAGGAAGGAAACATTTGAAAAAGTTTTCAGCCTGATCCTCCTCCTCGTTAAATTTAGCAAGAGCCTGTAAAGCACCACCAGGAACAGCAATTAGAGAGCTGCACGTTTTGGTTCATGGTTATCTGCAAGGTCAGAGAGAAGTACAGCCTGTGTTACTGAAGGTTCTTCACTTCTCATGCAGTTTAAACACAGAGGATTACATTAACAATAATAAGAAAAACAAAATGTGTTAGTCAGTCTCTTGAAAAACCTAAAGCCCTTCCTAACTTGCCTCCCAAAATTGCTCTTTCCATTTGCAATATTGATAAAACATGATCAGCTATGTTTAGTGGCAGTTAGCTTTGATGAAGGCTGGGAAAGTCAACGAACAACCTGCCACTTTGAGGAGCTCTGTCTAAGTGAGGATATCTCTGGGGGTTTCTGAGCTAATGACGTCCTGCTTGAATGACAGAGAATGAAGCCAGAGGATGTTCATGCTAAGAGTGTTACTCTAGCCTTTGTTCTTTTTTTTCCTCTTTTTCTATTTTAACCTTTCCTTCTCCCTTTCTCCTGCTACCCACTCAGTATCACCGCTTCTTTGCTGTCAGACCTCTGCTGTGCACTGTCCCTGCTGCTGTGCGTGGGTTTCAGGCCCTCTCCCAGCCTCTTGCTATCTTATTTTAAATGACAGAATGGATACTCTGGAGGGCTTTGCTGGGATAATTCCAGGAAACTTCCACTTGCCAAAGGCTTTCATTGAACCTCCTCTCTCTCCATGCCAGACCACCTTTGTCCTGACCCTGCCCAGGCTCCCCTTCGGCCTCTGGGGCTCTCTCCTGCCTTCACCCCCATCCTCCTTTCCCTCATGCAGGGTCCCTGCCTGTCCAGCCCAGTGGATGCTCCTTCTTCCACTGTCATGGTGGTGACACCGCATGTAGCAAGCTCGGTAGGAACAAGCATTTTCTACAGCATGAGAAAAGGGAACAAGATGGCACACCAGTGGCATTGCTGATTGCCCCCGGGGACAGCCAACACCTCCCTCAGGCTCGCTCTGGCTTTGACTTGCTGTGGGCAGCTCTCCAGCCTTCAACCCATCTCATTCCCCTTTCTCTCTTCCCCTGCCTTAGTCCACGTCATTTCCAGTGCAGCCAGAATACGCTCGCTCTTTCTTTTCTTTAATGGACCCAGGCTGAAATGTGTCTGAAGGGTATTTTTAGCAGAGAGCTTGGCAGCCTGGCAGCCCCTGGGCGTTTTGCCACCTTGAGCAAAAAATGTGTGTCGCCCGATAAGAATTACAATGGGGTGCTTGGGGGGGGCCATGAGCGGGGAGCGCCCTGCTGGCTGCCTACCTGCTCTGTGGGGCAAGAGAGGGTGGGCTCAGGGCTGCCCCCAGCCCGTACTTACCCCCCATCCTGTGCCCTACCATGCAGGATGGCTTAACGCACCAGTCCCTGGTCTCTTGTATACGTTTAAAGGCGTAGCAGGAAGGGTTCCTGGGGAAACCGCGGGAGTCAAGTGGAAGAATGCCCTCACACAGCTGGAATAAGGGGATTTTCTGGGGGCAATTGTGTTGCAGGAGATGTGAATACAGTGCTTTGTCCCAAAAACTTGCCTTGATGAGCGTAGCAACCGAGTAAAGATGGGGACGAGGGCAGCTCCCAATATCACAGCCTGAAGGTGGCTCCTTTCCCACCGTTTGGTCACTTCGGTGGTGGTGGGGCTGGGGGTGAGGTGGTGGCCCCCTCACAGGCACAGGGCGAGAGCTGGCAGCCAGCACCGCTTGCCCTGGTGTCGTGGCTGGCACGGCTTTGCTTGGGGCTGTTGCCCACCGACATGTCAGGCAAAATATTTGTGCATGGGGACGGCCTGCCATGGTGATTTCCAGCCACAACCAATACGGCGATGTTGAGTGATTGTAATTTGAAAAATAAATATCACGTCCGGCTAATGTTTTTTAATATCTAATTTCCTCCTCACAGTACGAGTGTCTACATTTTACTTAGAGGAAAGTTGACAACAAAATTAAACGCCCCCAGCAATGTATGAAAAAGTGCTTGCTTTTTCCAAGCAGGGCATTTTGGGGAAGGGGGAGATCATATAAGCCAATGCACTTTGTTTATCTAGCTCCTGATCACCCTAGCTACCTCTATAAACAAGGAAGGGAGAGAAACTCTCTCAGGAAGTATTTTCAGGGGTAACACTGATGCTCTAAATACTCTTCAAATAGACCTATCGTTCCTATCGACACCCCAGGGGGAGTAGCTGGCTGGCCACCTCAGGGACCAGCAGCTGTGACAACCTTTTCCAATCCACACTGCTCCAACCAGACCTGCAAAGACTGGGCCAGGCAAGCGTGATCTCTGTCTCCAGACAAATGGCTCCATCGTCCTTCAGTGCAAAGTGGAATAATTTCAAAAGAAGTGGTGCCTGAAGGCAGGTGGTGAGAATGTTCATTTGGTGCTGGGTTCCTAAGGGTGGCTGCTTGTCTGCATGAATGTCCTGTGCCTGGAGCACAGATATGGACAGGATTGGAAGAGGTCTCCAAATCATCCCAAGAAGTGACCAGTTATACACACGCTGTGTTGTGAAAGGTGGTCTTATGTTACTCGTAAGAACTTCTCTTACCGTGAGAAAGGTTTTTCACCCTGTTCCTTATGAACAGGGGAGCAGATTTGTTCCCCTCTTCATCTATGAGCTGGTTTATGTAGCTGAAGATTGTTCCTCCAATCCCAACAGTTGTCTGTTTTTTTGATCTAAGCCACCCAGTTCTTTCAGTTGTCCCAAGCAAGTCACATTTCCCAGACCTCCGCTATCCCTGGGCTCTCTCCAAAGGGTCCACGTCTTTCCTAAAATGCATTGCCCAAAACTGGTCACATTATTATAACAGCAGCAGCATACCAGGACTGCACTGAACAAAAGGGTGATTTTTTTGTACAGGCAGTGCTGCTCGTTGTTCCTTCCAATATGAGATTTGCTTTATTGGTTTTGGGTTTGGTAAGAGTGCGACTTCGAGTCTCTTCCACAGAAATGCTGCCTAACCAGCTGTTTCCACTTGATATTTGTCCGGCCGATTATTCCAGACTAATTGTAGATCCTTACACTCTTCCCCACTGAGTTTTGTCACACTATTTCTCTAAATTGTCAAAATAATGTATTTTTTTCTCCTTTACCCCCTTATTTTAAATTTAAAATTCTGGTCCTCTTTCCTAAATACCTGTATCTGTGTTCCCACATGCTGTGACAAACGATGCCAGGTATAGCCAGACACCAGCCCTGTGTCTCTCTCCATGTCTCTCCCCTTTTTAACAACGGACAGCCAACAGCTGCTCCTTGAACTGGGTTACCCAAACAGTTTTGCATCAAAACTGTGTTTCGCTTGAAGATACATGAGGCAGCTTTATGAAGCACGTGAGACAGCACCAACTCTACTTCCAGACTGTGCTGATCAGAGAAGATGCTGCTGGCGAGATAGCTGGGAGGACACCTTGGCTCAGACACCCAGAAGGTCTAGGTGTTTTGCAACTCAGCTTGGCCATGCCTTAAGAAGGCAGGTATATCCCAGGTGTCTGAAGGGCATAGTGGCACCAGGGCAGAGAAGTGGAGCACCCGACCTTTGTACTTAGCTGCCTCTGGGACAGTTAAGGTCTGGTTTAGGTACCCATGCCTGTTTGCTGGCTCCAGCTCTTGCAGCACAACCCTTCCAGTTAGGCCAAAGGGCACAAACGCACGTCAAACTGAAATGCTTCAGTCAACTGTTCTGTATGAAAAAAGCTTTCAGTGTCCATGAAATGAAGATTTTCTTTTGGAAAACCTCGCTGTCCAGGAAAATACTGAATACTGAATATTTTTTATCGCAACTTACCGATGAGAAGAAATATCCTGATATTGGAAAGGGCTGGAGCCAGCAAGATCCCAACTCTCAAGCAGCTGCTGGCTTTCAATGGCCATTAGCAGCACATATTAAAAGCTAGTGAGTTGCTCCACAAGCTGGGAGTTTGAGTTACCGTGAAACCTGCATCTCGCCTTCCCCTCACCCCTTCCCAGTATTAAAACCTTGAAGAGCTGCAGCACACAGAACAAAGGATAAAGCAATAGGAGAGCAGCAAGGTCACACATCTGCTGCTTTCCACAGTTTCTTATCTCTGACATCATGGGCCTCAAGGTCTTTCTTCTCATTAAAACAGCTGAATAATTGCAAACTGTACACAAAGTGACTAAACCTGTGGCCTTCTGCCTTAGTCATAATATAGGATGGCTGGCCAGGGAAGAGGTTTCTTGGTGAGCCTGGGTGAAGGGGCTCTTCAGCTCTGTGCAAAGGCAGCGGGAAACCTTGCCTCTGCCACCGTCCTTTGGGCTGACAAGCTGCAGGACATCCAGCCAGAGGAGTGTGGTACTATCAACGTTGTTACTGAAAGCATTGGGATGTGACCCCCATCTCCAACATGCAGGACCAGCTCTGAACGGACTTTGAAGAGCATTGATTTGTAAAGATCCCACCAGTGCTGCCTCTGCTTGACATTTACTTTGCTAATAATGAAGAAATAATAGGCCAAGGATGGGATAGGGAACTACGGACCAGGAAAATGGTGGAAAAACAAAGGATCAGGCATGTTTTAATATATCCTCATGGCTGAGGATGCATTAAAAAAGAATGCAGAAAAGGCGGAAGCTGACCTCAGACTCTTCTGGCTCGTGCATCTGGTCATGCCTCTGTCTTTTGGACAGTCGCTTCTCAGGTCTGACCATTGCACTGTGGTGGCCATACCTCAAGCAGCTGCTGCTGGGACTTCTGAAAACCACACCTGTGACCACCACCCCCCTAGTCCTGGTGAAATGCATTAATGGCAAATCATTCATCATGACATAATGTAGGATGTAAAAGATCTATTTCTGGTGGTTGTATACGCTTCCCTACTTGGTGATTAGTGTTTAGCATCTGGAAATGCAACGGTCTGGGAAAGCTAAGGGGATAGCAAGCGGTTGGGGGTGGTCTGGGCTGTGAAAAATTATATGCACACTGAAGTAAGTGGATAAAGATGCTTGTGAGGTTCCAAAGCTTTTCCTACAGGAATAGAAATGATTGCAAAAGATGAAAATCAGGAAAAATCGTGTAACAGGTGGCTACTGACAGCAGCAGCTAGACACAAGTGTTAGTAGTTTCAGTCCTTCCTACGTTATTTGTGAAAGGGTGGAAGGCGCCGGCAGTGCAGCCCCGTGGGCCTCCCACCTAACACTGACCTCCCGGCTCCTCCCCGCACATCCATTGCCCCACAGTGAGACCAGCAGCTTGACTTTCCCTGAAACACATCCACCAGTAAGGCTGCCACCCTTTGCTGGCATGCTGCTCATCCTCACTGGTGAAAATAGAGTTCTTAGTTCTCACATAGCTTCTTTTTTTTTTTTTAATCTGGTTTCAACTTTCAGCTCTTTATGTCATGTCTTTCTCTGCCCAGAAGAGGCTTTTGCTATGTGATGCCGTTTCCTTCTCAGCGAATGTGTAGCATCAGCAAGTCAGCTCAGCCTTCTTTTAGAAAGCCAAGCACTAAGGGTTGGTGCCTTTGTTCTGTATTTTCCTGCGCATCTTCTACTTTTTGGGGCATTTTTGGAAGTGTGGACACTCAGACAAAGAGCCAGTATCCTACTGGTCCTCTCTCTGCTTATCTGCCCCTACTTGGTGGGACCTCACCACACCCTTCGCGCCCTACCAGAAGCAGTAGGAAGAGGTAGTGCCTTTTCCTACAACAGGAATGCACAACTCTCCGGGTGCACTATAGTTGTTTCTTTTCAACCTTTTTTTCTTTAAGCTCTGAGTCTTGACTGCTGCTGGAAGTAGACTGCCACAGTTTCAAGCTGATCAGGTTTTCCTTGGAAATAAACTATCTAGCAAATTTTCTTTTTGTGACAGGTTCTTAGATCAACATGCTGCTTATCTGATAAAACATTTCTCAGAGCCAGCCTGTGGCACGTTGCCCCAGTCCCATGGAGCAGTTCCTGTATCCTTACCCAATTGCTTGAAGATGATAGAAGATGACACTGCAAACAGTAAACAGCAAACACTGCCGATGTTCAGGTATGGTTTGAGTATCATTCCCTGGTTTGAACAAACCCCCGGTCAAATATGTGCTGAAAAATGAGCAAAAGCTGACAGAATCAAATGGTCCTCTGGAACAATGATGTACTGGTGGGAATACTGTGGGACATCCCACTAGTCAGAGGTGGATCACTGTGGCAAAACTTGTAGCTTATCTTATATATAGTTTATTTAGAGATCACTAAGTCTTTTAAATGATGTCTTGGTCTACTTCCTGAATATCCTTACCCGAGGACTAATGCCCAGATGAAAGGGAAAAGGAAAAGAATAGGAACTGTGAAAACTAGCAACAGCGACGCTTGGTGTAATTGCGGGATATAATAAAACCTGGGTGGAGCAATTCTGAAATTTCTAAATATTTAATGCAAAAATTTTCTGTTCTGATGGCACTGAAAATATCAAAACAAATCACTAAGTCTTCTGTACTTTGTGTGGATGAAGTTGAAATGTTACTTCAGCATTTTGCTCTAAGTAGCTGTAAATTCTATTCAAGTACTGAATCACCTTTGGCAAAGGGAAGTTTCCTGGAATTATCCCAGCAAAGCCCGCCAGAGTATCCATCCTGTCATTTAAAATAAGATAGCAATTCACACACGTTGGTGTCAAAATGGTACAAAATTTTGTAATGGTAAAATAATCTCCAGCACAGAAATGATCATTTCTAACCACTACTAATAAGAAGAAACAATAATTAAATTCTGTCAGAGCTGTTACACACAGAATATCCCTTAGATAAACCTAT
>JAOTQQ010000012.1:105030615-105080000 GCA_026546715.1 Gallinago undulata
CCACTACTAATAAGAAGAAACAATAATTAAATTCTGTCAGAGCTGTTACACACAGAATATCCCTTAGATAAACCTATGGCTAATGCATATCTGCTGATATGGGTTACAGGCATATCTCTTTTACATATGTATAGCTTCAAACCTGTGGAGGCAAAGCCATCCTGATGTGCTGGACTCTTAGTCTCCCTCTCTTCTCTCCTCCTCACATTCCTCCAAACTCAAAAGCTGGAAAGATATGACCAGAGCAAACATCAGAGTGTCAGGGATGAATAACCCCAAGAGTACATACTCACTGGTAGGTCTTTACTGATGAGCAAGGTGGGACTCCCATGAAGATTTGAAAGGTGGCCCCCATGCTCAAGCCCATCCAGGTTCGCCAGCATTTCCTCAGCATCTGGCTTGAAGTACTCAGCCTGAACACATTGCCCTCCCACCCCCAGACACTTCTCCCCCACTAACAAATAATGATCAGCATTTATTACAATGTCATCTGTAATGGATTACAGCTACTCGGGACCTGGTGAAGCAGGACTCCACAGCCTCTTGCTCCTCTCGTTAGGATCATTTGTGTACCTGCAACACCTTGAGATCTGGGGATCTGATGATCTCACTGGCACACACACGAAGGCAACATGACAAGCTCTAGGACACTTATTGCCTAAGTAGATATCATAGGGTAGAGGCAAAAGAGCTCATGTGAAGTCCTTGTGGCCGATGAGATATAGAAGTGAGCGACAGGACTTGAGTTTCCAGATTCCCATGCCAGCACCTGGGTCATTGACCCCAGTTTCCCCATCCTAAGTGCTCTCCCAACACCCACCTTCAGTATGCACCTATGTGGTTTGGAACCACAGGTGTTGCTTCTGGAAGACCTTGTCTCTTGATTGCTTCCTCCTCTGACAGTGGCATTCAGATCTTCACCTCTGGGCATCATCCAAGACACTTGTAATTGAAGTCTCCTCTCAGGCAGCATTAAACACTGCTGTGCCTGCAGATTTCATGTTCACCCTCTGCCTCTTTGTCCCCTCATCTCCTCTCTACCTCCACCATGAGTGCACTTCCAACTTCAGCCCTTCTCCAAGTACTTCCTGCAAAGCAAAGCAGGAATAAGGTTGTCCTGCTAAAGGTAACTTCCATCATATAATGCACTACTAACAACCTCACCTGTGAACTCTTAACAAGGATTTGCAGTCTGTAGCTTGCTTCTGAGGAGGTTCTTCCCCTTGTTTAGAAGCTGTAGTGATGTGGACCTGTCTGCCACCCAGGGGCTAAAGGAACCCGCAGCATGAGCAGGACTCCTGCAATGGCCCATTTGCAATGCTTCCCTGCACAGCTTTGATATCTAAACTGGATGCTGGGCAGATGGGTTTTTTCATCCTAAGAGAGCTCAGGACTGAGTTATGGAGATGCTTTGATGGGTTATAAGAGATGTCAATGAGATTACTGCATACTCTGCAAAAAATGATCAAGTGTGTCTTCCAGAAATGAATGACAGTTTTATTTTCTTCACCATGGTGATTTCCACTGTCTAATGACCCCAAGTCCTATGTTTGTATCTGAGAGCACCTGTATAACTCTTTGTGCCAGTCCTTCCCCCATGCCTATGCTGGTGCCTTTCAGATAGGGAATCCTAGGGCACTTTTTCTAGGGTAACAGCCAATCCATTAATGCAGGGTGCACTTTTCAGCTGAACTGAGTATCCCAAAGATATTTTTATACCAAGAACCTAACTTACAGGGTGGTGAAATGAGAGCTCAAGGTTAAAACAATGAGAAAAACTAGGTAGAGCAGACTCCTGGACTTTCAAGCCCCAAGCTGGTCTCTCAGGCTGCCAGAACATGGCTTTTCCTTGCTTATGTTGCCCACTCTTGCAGTCAGAGTGCTGGAGGCTGGAACTGCAGCTATGAGGTATGGTTTTTATTTTCACAAGGAAGATGGAAGAGGTGAGAAGAGAGACATCCTGATTGGAAACAGGGAATACCAGGGGTCCTGATGGAGCAGTCTCGGCAGTGGGTGACTCCTGCAGGAAGGTCAGGGGGACATGAGCCAGCAAACCAAATCCCTGCTAACTCACCCTTGAGCAGGCTTTAGGGCTGAGTGAGGCCAGAGCAGAGCAAAACAGAGTGGGATGGAGGGAGAGGTGACAAGGGGTGCACAAACAGGTCATGTAGGACCTGCCTGCCTGCCTGTGCTAGGATTAATCTAACACCAGGCAGCTGGAGAGCCGGTGGAGGACCCTGGGGACCATGCAGGATCCTGTGGAGACCCATTAGCACAGCTGCGTGGAGACAGGCCTTGCAAAAGAGAAGCAGCTGTGGGAGTCTGAGAGGAAAGTCCCTGCATGGGGATGAGGATGAGGGAAAGAAGATTGGCTATGGCTGAGTAACAGGCCAGGGAAAGTATTCAAAACTAGGAGGACAAGGCCTGTGTCTAAAGTTACATGTCTCTAAAGACATGCAAGAGGGAAACCTTGAGGTTATGTGTAGAGATGTATAGGCAGGAACATTGCTTTCTAAACAAAACCTAGTGATTGAAACCCCTCAAAGACTACCCTACCCTTCTTCCACTGGAACAGACTGTGTTTTGTTGTCAAAAGTCATGTCACTAAGGCCAAGCAATCCAGGTAACTACTGGGTTCAACAAGTATGGTTTCCTGCTGAAGAAATAAGCCATTTTTGAAAAGCACAGGGAGTGATCTGTGGAAGTTAAGCAAGGGCCTAGAGAGCAAGACTTGGTTGAGAAAATGAGTAAAAGTGTTCCTCCTGAAGGTATAGGCTGTGAGTTAGTCATTGGCTGCATAGCTCAGTGGTGGGTCAGAGGAAACTGGTTGTAAACTTCTGACTCAGTGTTTAGACAGTGCTGTGTTAAATGGGTTGTGAATTGACTTTGAGAGTCTGAATTTCAATGCGAGTACCTGTATGTGTTACCAAAAGAGGGGTTTGAATTCTGTACCTCTCCTCTGTGGAAAATCAGTTCAGCTATTCTTTCCATCCGTAGCTTCAGGTGTCCATCTTTTGAGCTGTCATCCAAGTATGTGTACCCTTTACTGGAGCAGGAGCTCTGTGATTTGTTTCAGCAGGTGTAGGATAAAATATGAGATGTGACTGTCAGTTACAACCTTAACTGTAGGGCCAAATCCTGTAAGAGATTTCTAGAAGGGAAAATGCAGAAAAACCTGTTCCTTGCAGAAACTCTAGAAGGGAATGAGAAAATGGGAAGGAAGCACTAGTGAAAAATAAGATGTAAAGCAAGACTGAAATACAATTTATGGCTTAAAAGTGAACCAGAAGAAAAATTTTGCAACCAAAGTGAGATTCGTGCACTCTTCTCTGAAGCTGTGTTGCCTTGCCACTGTGATCCCAATATGTTGTTTCACCCTGTAGGCATTCTAGTCTCTAATCCTTCTCCTTGTGACTCCTTGCCTCTGTGTAGCCCTTGTTCTGCAAACACTTAGGGTTGTGAGTTCAGTCACATTTCCAGAGCATTTCTTCAGAGAACTGCATTTTCAGACAGAGCCTGCATCATGGTTCCTGCAAACAAATGATGGTTGAGGCTAATAATGGTTTTAGAGAAATAAAGCCATTTTCTATTCCAGTTAAAAGTGAAGGTGTGGCCCAGTTTCTTTGTTCCAAAGTCCTTGCAGCATTCTTTTGAGCCATAAATGATGATTCTTTATGGAGTAGCTGTGAACAAGTGCAGAAGAACACATGCAGTCCTGATCCCAAGGTTCATCTATGGGCTGTGTGGACATCAACTGGTGTGGTATGTCCATTCGTCCAAGGATAATTGGGCCCTAGTCTGTAACTAGAAATAGCTGTGATTTGGTTCTTTTTTAACTGGTGTAATTTCTATTAACCACATGCTTAATTTTGTTCTGGTCTAAACTGAGAAAATAGCCCAAAGCACATTTGGACCATACATAGCAACCTAGTCCTTGGCCAGCCACGTTTAGAAGGGGTTGTCACCTTGGACCCAAGGTGGTTTGGACTCCTCCTGGAGCCAAGAAGGTTCACATCAGTCAGCTGTGGGATCTCTGCTCTGCAGTCTCCTGTGCTGCTGGGCCTAAGCTTGGAAGTCACTATGCCTGGGATGTAAAAACACTTCTGTTAAAGAAATCTAAATACAGGCTATGTGGAGGTCTTTCCACACAGGTGAGTTTTTCCAGAGTGATCTATTCCTGATGAGCTCCTCAGCTTCCAGAACAGCAGATCCTTTACCAAATCCGTGTGATCTGCTTTAGAGATGACCTTGGAGTTTTCTGCATACAGTGCCTCCTCTGCAAGAAGAATGGCCACAGAGAAGCCTTAATTAAGCAGCTCTCTAATTTATTATTTATTTATTCGGAGCGCACACTCATTCACATTGTATTCACTTGAGCTTTAGTCAAATCCCAAGTCATTGTCTGCCTGCGCTCAAGTATTTATCTAAAGCTATGGGTTTAAACTGATTAACTCACGCTGGAGCAAGTGCCTATGTCGGCACTGATATTGGCTTAATACCTTACTCAGAAGTACTCTGAAGTTGGCTCAGGTCTTGTACAGGATCCTCTCCTTTGAGAGTGAAGTGTTTGCAGAGTGGCAGGACTCAGCCCCACCAGGCTGTACAATGGCTGGGTTAAACTGATACAGCTCCGAGGGGCACGAAATCGGTGTGTCTGGTGGAGATCTGGAGATGGAGGACCTCAACCACATTCTTAGTCATGGAGACTGACTTTATTCTTTCAGAGTTTCCATCAAGACAATGCTGTTTTAGATTAAGGTGAGCAAATGCTGCAGGTTCCTTCCCCTGGTGTCACATGTCCTTGCTCTGTCCTGGAGCAAACTCATTTGCTTTGCAAAGCACTCACAGATGCCTGGAAGTGGAAATGGGTAAAAACCCACCCCTTCAGACCCAACTCTGGGTTGCCTTCCCACTCTGGTGGATTCCAGCTGCTTCCTCAGTAAGTTAATCTTCCTTACCCAAGAGAGAGACCCGAGCAGCAGAAGAAGCGCCTGGCTTTATCAGCCGCGTTTCTTCCTTTGGCTTATCAACAAACGAACTCCCAGTTGGCTTTGTTTGACTTCTAGGGTTTATTGGATTTGTTGCTTCGCTTCTTCATTTTCATATTAAAGGCTAAGGTTGGGCTGTGATCCTGCTACTGTAGCCTCCAGCTCCTGAGCTGATACTGCTGGCTCTAATTGCTCAGCTGCCTGATGTAATCACCAGGAGGTATATTGTGTGTGTGGCTACAGGCACTTCATATTTTCTCTCCAGCCAGATTTAAAAAAAAAAAAAAGAAAAAAGAAAAAGAGGAAAAAAAAAAAGAGTCAATTGGCTCTAGGTCTGTCAATAGTGACTAATCAGGCACTGTACAATTAATTATGAAGCGGTGTCATTTTAAAACAATTCTGAGGTGGGAAAGAACAGGCCTGGGCCCTTTACCTGCTGGCACTGTTTGTGTTGCTAAGCCAATCCAGGCTGCGTCCTCTATTTCATTTACCTTTTAAACTATTGCCCCCGCATAAGTAAACACTTTCTATAAAGTGTGTGTGCATGCATGTGTGTAAGTGGGTGGAGGGTGATCTGGGAAGCTCTACACCCTAGAAAAGAAATTAATGATGGAAGGGGGAGGAAAAAAAAAAAAAAAAGGCAGGATAATTTGGCAGTAATTTCTGAAGAACAGCAGAAGATAATAGCAGGTGGATGGAACAGGAATAGCATGAAACAGTCTGGGGCTGAGTCCCAGTCACCAGAATTGCTGGGGAGATGGTTAGATATGGGGATGGAGGTAAGAGATGCCCGTGCAGTGCAAACATGAGACTGCCCTGAGCGAGGAGCCCAGTCTCCCCACCTGCCAATGCGTGGCAAGAGGGCAAATCCCTGTCCCACCTGAGCTGGCTCTCTCAGGCTCTGCTCCCAGTGGCAGCTGACATCTCCCACCCGCTTCCCAGGGGATGCAGCTGCCAAGGGTGGGAAGGCACTCCTCTCCATCCTGCTGGCAAAAATTATTTGTCTCTTGCAAAGTAAAACTCCTTCTTCAAGGAGGATGGCAAGGAAGCTGCTACTGCCCAGCACAACACTGAGGGCACTGACAGGTGAAATTAGTGTGTGTGTGGGGGGGAACAAATGTGTTCATGGGAATGACAAAACCTTTTTGTTACATTATCTTAGTAGGAACAAAGGGATGGTGTTACTAGTGTCAGGCCAGTTTGAGGACTGTCATGAGTTGAGAGACCATGGTCACACCTCTGATGCCTGTGTCTGGTGCTCGGGGTGGCAGAAGAGGTGGGCTGGGAAGGCAGAATGGAGGATGCCGAGGGAAAGCCTCTGCTGGGACACCTCCTTGAAGATGCTGACTGCAAAAGAGATCTTCTGGAATGGGACAAGGGGCAAGTGTCACAGGGTGTCATAGGAAAAATTAGAAACACCGTGGCAAATTGTTCAGCTTTTTAATACCAAAGCTCCAAAACACCCTTTCGTCAAAAGATCTGCCTGCAGCTCCTGCAGTTCTGTTCTTCAGGCAAAAAGAAAGGCTAAATTCCTGTGTGAGTGTGTGTGTGCAATTACTAACATTGCTTTTTACTGGAATAATTGTAGAATTAGATGGACTATTCTGGATAAACTGTTTAGTTACTAGAAAGTGTATTTTAGGAGCAAAATGCCAAGGCACAATAAGTTCTGGTTTGAACTTTTCAAAATCAAGTATGTTGACTTTTTTCCCCAAAATTAGTTTTCTTAACTTTATTGGCGAATGTATTTTAAATGAAAAGAAATTCATTAAAGATAGATCAAACCATTTGATTAAAATACATATATATTTTATTTAGTTAGAAGACTTCTAAAATGTTTTTCAAAGTTATTGTCACAGCTTTACATGAATCTCAGGATCGTTGCTGGCAGCTTTCTCTTCTCCCCAGTCTTCAAAAAACCGCATTACATTGGCTTTGCTAATGGTGAAGCATCGTCACATTGGCTTTGTTAACAGTGAAACGTTTAGTACCCTTAACCTCAGTTTCTGTTAGCATTTTGATGACAGCAGCTACTGGATCCCTGCCGCAGCATTTCCTTGCGGTAATGAAATGTGGTGGCTGGAGCTCTGTGTCAGAGGACTTTGAAATACGATGTGAGGGGGTTCAGTTCATGGGGCTGTGCGAGATAGGGGTTGCCAGCCTGTTTTTGTGGCTAGGAGTCCGCTCAACCCAGTGTCCTGCTTTTGAAGCCTCAACAAATCTGGCACTGAAAGCATGGGAAATATGTTGCCCAAAAAAAAAGGTTTTTACCTGCATCGTCCCGGATCCAGGCAGTCCCCGCACGAGGGGACCCGTGGCACCGTGCAGTAGGTAGCGGGGTGACAGAGCAAAGCAAAATTAACAGATGTAGAAGTGGAGGTTACAACATAAACACACGCTCAGATGCTGGTTTAAGGAACGTAGTATAAATATTTAGATGTATTCCTACATCTAATTCTTCGCCTCATAATTCTTCTGTCAAATGGTTTACAGAAGGCAAAACTATACTTCAGTTACAGGGATGGCTTCATAATTCTTCAGGTTAATTAAGGCATCCAAATGTGCTTCGTGTCTGTCTGCCTCTGCTTTGTAAATGTACAAACGAGTGGATAATTAAAGTCTTCTCGTATCAGTGAGAGTAACAGCAGTTTAAGCCCTGGATGGTTGTCCACAGCACACCTGTGGCTGAGTGTCCAGTCCAGGAGAAAAGCAGCAGCGATGTGTTGGTTGCACACCTCCTGTAAACGGATTGTTGCTTGTGTCGTGAGTGCGCAGACATCATTGGTATCTCATTATGTTAATTGTACCTGAGCACCCTTCTCAGAGTGTTGCTGGGACGAGGACAGTGGACCCCCCTGGGCTCCAGGGTGGCACAACACAGAAATGCACTGTCCCTGGGGGGGGTCCCAGTGCCAGCACAGACATGGAGCAGTGCCCCATGGATGGCATCGTGCCGATGGGTGACCAGGGGCGTGGGGACACCTGCACTGGCCACAGCATAGGAGCGAGGGGCTGGTGTGCTCCACCTTCCCAGTATAGTCACTGTGCCACACAGTTGGCATCAGCCCAGGGCACCATTTATTGTTCTGTTTCTTTCTCCATCTGGTGCTTTTACGCAAAAACTGCATAACCGTGCAAGTAAGGGTGGAGGAGGTGAGGCCTGTCCCTGGCTGAGGTGTCCCCTTGCAAAGGGGACAGGGGGAGCAGGCGCCCAGATACCACCCTGCCACCCACAGCAGAGGGGATCCCCCCGAGGCTGGGCTGCCTATAATGGTCCCAGAGCCTCGCTGGCAACTGGGATCAGCTCGGTGCCAGGCGGGGAATCCCCCTTTGCCAGGGGAATCCCTGCCTGGCCACTTCACAGTGTTTTTAAGGACAGCAAGGAGCCTTATCACACCTCTGCATCTGCCCCAGATGCTTCACATTCCAGCGATGCTCCTCCGCAAATGTGCTGAACCCTACAGCATCTCCCTGGAGAAGGCTCGCCACTCGCCACCCTGGGGCTGGCAGCCTCCGGGCAGGCACACAAACCCAAGGGGAAGGGTGTCCTCACAGAGGACACCCTGTGGTGAGGATGTCCTCACAGAGCCCACAGCAGGTGACACAGCCCTAGCCCTCGCCCGGGGTCAGCAGGACCGTGTGCGGTGGCAGTGTGTGCAAGGAGGCTGGACCACACACAGCCAAAGTTCAGGCAAACAGAGGGGAGAGGAGAAATGGTTTCCAACCTGGTGGCACCGAGGCTGCTTTGGCCACCTTTGGGTTTCACCTTGAACTGTAGCTAGAGCGTGGGGTGCTGCAGGCACCTGGTGGCTCTGCAGCAACGAGCTGGGAGCAGGGCATGCCTCTTGGGGAGCGCTCTGCTCCCAGAAGAGTAAATAATTAATAAACGCCTCTCACGACATCTTCCAAAGTGCTGATATCTGTCAGCCTGGAGCCAGACCCTGGTGCTTCACCACCTCGTTGCTGTGTGGAGTATCAGCATGCCTTGTCTTCCACCTCTCTCCCTCCTATCTCCCATGTCTGGGCTGTTTCGGGGCTTCTTTCTCTTTAAGAGGAAACTCAGCGGAAGCCTAGCTATTCAATATTGTTTCATATTATTTGATTGTGAAACAATTTAATTTGTTTATGACTCTAAAGGTCAGATTTGACTGTTGCCCAAATTTCTAAAGAATAAAGAATGAATCAGGCTGAAGGGGACTTTGTGGCATGATAAACTGGAGAAAGAGAAGGGGGCTAGTGAGAATATTTAACTGGAACAGCAAGGCAAACTTACCTTCAGCTCAGGTTTAAAAGCCTAGTCAATCATTACACATTTTTTATTATTTACCTGGTACGAAATCCCCTCAGGAAAAGAAGTAAAAAAACTCACAGGCCACGTTCTTTCAAATTTTTAGTAGCTTGCTCAACATTTTTTTTTCTTTTTCTGTATCTCAGGACAATTGGAGTGATAGGGATTGCTTTGGTGCCTGGATAGATGAGAAATAAAGTGGAAGCACATTGTGGTTGTAGCTCCAAGCAGGGGACGTTCCTCACAGTGAAGAGAGCAGGGCCAGCCGGGGACTCTGGGAAGGAAGGTAATTCTCACACAGTCATCAGAAGACAAAGGTTGCATTTACACCTGGCCAGAAGGTTTAATCATCTACTATTTCCAAACATTGCAGGCTCACAATCTGTTGTGTCTGAGATCATAAAACATATCACAAACTGGAGACAAGAGACCTGGGGCTTGATTGACTAGAGCTTATCTTTTCTTTTTCTTCCTTCTTATTTTTCACTTAATTTTCTGCCTTATTTTTTTAAAAAAATGAAAAATTAAAAAGATGTTTTGGAAAGGACTTGCTTTGATCAGAAAATTCTTACTCGGTATAGCAGGAAACGTGATGCAAAACAATTTTGAAAATCAGGGATAAATGGGCAATTTTCATTCCCCTTTGCCTCTCTGTGTGAAGAGCACTTAGGAGACAGATTACCTAGTTGCTAAAACCTCTGTCCCGGGCTTGAAGGGAAAATAAATTGTGGAAAAGGGATCAAAAAGAGAGGAGCATTCAACAAGGAGCAGGTAGAAACCTCTCACAGGTTAGTTTTCCAGGTCCTACCACAAAAATAACTAACGTTCAACCACCTGAAACACTGGGTGTAGCTGACTTTCATCTTTTTTTCAGGGGAGGGTTAAATAACAGTAACATTGAAAGAGAATCTGGCTATGATGGGAGGTTTTTTGGGCAAAGTTAGCCACATTTTTGCAATTCTGGTCTGTAGTTGGTTTCCTCTCTACCTGTGAGGCTGAAGAGCATGTTTATTGAGCAAGATCAAGGACTCCCATGGCAAGAAGGAGTTCAGAGAATGTTAGTTCTGCTTCGTTCTCCCCGGTGCCTCTGCAGTGTCATCGCCCTTCACTGTCTGCCCATGGCCAGGCTGTAGAGAGGAGCAGGGATTTAACTGCTGGTGGTGTTTCCCCTTGGTCTGCAGGAGAAAGGGTAGAAGGGCCCTACCCTGGCCCCAGGGGGGGACTCTGGAAGAGATGATGTTGCTTTGCACCTCGTTTGGGTGTTACAGTGCTGATTCATCAAAGCACTTAGCGCTGGGAGGACGAACTGGCCCTATTGAGATGAAGGTTTGCCCATGCTGACTTGAAAGAAAGCTGAATTTAACTCTCTCAATGAGATCTGAGCCCCTGGTTGGAGTTAAGCATGTGTTGCTGCTGGGTTGGGACCGTCCTCTCTCTGTTTGGAAGGGAAACTAAATAGATTTAGTTTATTTGCGGTATATCATCGTCTACCTGATGATGCCTCTGTGTGTTTTATGACTGCCAGCCCTGTAACTCCCCCACCCTCAAAAAAATGGAGCAGGAGCAATAAGAGCTTCCCCAGGGAGAAGCTCCTTAATCAGTGTGGGCTGGAGGGCCATCTGCCCTTGGCACTGCCAGGTGCCCTGGGGTGTCCCACGCCTGGCTGGGGCTGCTTGCCACCTGATAACAAGAGTGGCATCTTTGATGTCATCTAGGGCAGCAGTCACACAGAATTGCATAATCAAGGTCACTGGAAAATTACACAAAACTTTGTCCACGTCTATTGGAAAAAAAAAAAAAAGTGAAGCACTTGCAAAAAAAAAAATTCAGCACTCAATCTTCTCATGCCACCAATCCGTCACTCTGTGTGAATGGCACGAACAGTGTTGTGCTGTCCCCTCACTGTATCCTGGAAGCATTGATGAAAAAATAATGTTATCCATGTAAAGGCAATAAAAAATTGTCTCTGGTAGCCACATAAAGTCAGCTTTGTAGTTTTCCCTCTCTAGGGAATTCAGCTAGAGTTTCATTGAGATAATGATGATGTACAAATATAAGAAGTAATAGTATTGTGCTTTGCATTGCTGAGTGCTGTCCTTTGGAGGATTTTAAGTCTCAGGCTTTGGTTTCACTTGCCCTTAGGAGCATGAGAAGTAAGTCTTTCCAAGGTTACTTTACAGATGTAGGAAACAGTCAAGTTGAAAATTTGTAAATTAAAATAAAGAGAAGAAGACATTTCATAATTTATCTTCAGAAAGACCTTTTTTTGAGAAATTTCTGTTATTCTCCTAATATTTTTCTGTTTTAATAAATTTGACATTGAAAAACAGAGGGTTTTTTTTTGCCCTTTTGGTTTATTACCTTTCCCTGCTCCTTTCTATTTTTTTCCTTTTATATTTTGCCACTTCTCTTTGTGAGAAAAAGGGACATAAAGACGAAGAACTTGTAGTGTGAAAGAAGCCAGGTCTAGAAAGTGCAGCAAGTTAAAAAAAACCCTGAAGATGTGAAACACTTTATTTTTCTCAGACAAAGCTGGAAAAAAAAGCTCCTAACCCCTGAACACCCTGCTGGGGAGGCACCAGGTGGTGGGGAGGATGCCAGTCCAGTCCTGTTTGCCCAGCGGGACAGGCATGGGTCGTGTTTCCCGGCTGCCCCCGAACGTTACTGTCCCCTGTCCGTTCAGCAGGAACGTCCCGGCATCAGGACAGGGATTCGCTTCACTGGAGAGGTTGCCCCATACATTGCTGGTTTTACATCACTAAAATCTACATGCCACAGAGGTCCAGGAGGTGTTCTCGAGGCATCATGATGCCACTCTGAAAACCTTGTGCCTTTAACTCTGAATTTACAGACTAGCCCCTCTTGCAGCCAAATAATATCTGAGTAATCTGAGTGTTGTCTCCTTCCAGTTTCTGTCCTGTCAAAGCTCTTCTTCTTCAAGCCTGTTCTAGCTTCCTGAGGATGGTTTGATAACTGTCAGTATTTCTGGTCATGAGAACATTGTGGCAGAACTTTTTAGCTTCTCTTTCTGTAGGCCCAGGTAAAGTAATAGTTTGAAATATCACCTGCCATTCTGTTGCTTTACAACTTCTAGAGTTCAGGTGTGATAGAAACAAAGCCACCTTCCCCCCCTATTGTGGAAGGATTTCTCTCTTTTCATTCTTCACATCATAGGTGGAATAGTGGCTTGTGTCTGTCTTCTTAACTTTAAAAGCTTAAAAGTTTAATGAACCCTTTTCCCCATTTTTATTTGTGAGGAAGCTTTTAGTAAACGACTACACTGCTTTCCCAGCCAATATGTCACATCTTCCAAAAGACAGATTGTACCCCTTAATCATAAGTCTAATTTCATGCTACAATAAAAAAAAGAAACTGTTCCACCTTGGAGGTTCCAGCCTGAGAACCTTCCCATGGCTGGCAGGCATGCAGCCAATTATTCCACTTGGTGTCAGCTACCAGTGCCTCTGTCATCAAAAAAAGAGTCCCTTTCCAGTTTATTAGGGAAGAAACATCCATTACAGCTGACAAATCATGCAGGTCAATCTCTCCTAGAACTGTTGGTTCCTCGCTTAAGAATTTGATGGACATCAAGCATTTGGGGTGGAAAACAGATAGGAACAAGCACATGGAGATCTTGTTCTCCCTTTATTATCAGTGTAAGAAAAACTTCAACATTTTTTGTTTAGCATTTGTTTTCTCCAAGGGCTGCTATACATGTGGTTTGGCTCCTGAAGGCTTCTCACTGCCCTCTGCAGTGTGGCAGAGGTGAGGGACTCATTGCAGGGTCTGCACCACACTGCAGCCATCCCACCAGCAGGCAATCACAATGACAAGCAAAGCTGCTGGTTAAAAAAAAAGCCACTTTAAAATCAGATGCTCTCATCCTCACCATCTACTCTACACACTGGACAGCGGGTGCAGCCCCAGCACCCAAATTGTTTGGGGAGTCACCTTGCCCCCACGGGAAGGGATGGTTTCAGTGGTGGGTAGCTGGGAGCTATGGGGAGGCAACTGAGCCTCTGTGTGCCCGTTCTGGCTAGAGGGTGCCTTTTTGGTGGGAATCCGCAGGAATCTGGCTAAACCCGCTCTTGGTCTGTTGGGACAGCAGGGTGACCGTGAGGCTGTGGGCAGGGCAGGGGCCTGGAAGACAATAAATTCAGGAACTCTGCTTGCTTGGCTGCTTTGTGCAGAGATGTAACAGTACCAGCTGGGATATAGCCCTCTCACACATACCTCGAGCATTCACTGTCACCCTCAGAACATTTCCTGGATCAGCAGAACTGCTCTTCAGCTATAATTTTTGTTGAAATATCTTGCTTTAAACCTAGAGAGCACCAATGCAGGCCTCAAATCTGTAAATCAGCCGCTCTTTGGAAAACAAATCATGGCAGTGGAGTTTTGCCAAGCTAATTTTCTGTGCTCATTCATTATTTGGTTTTCACTTTCTGAGCTGATTTAAACAGACTGTGCTCTAACTGTACCAGTTGCATCCAAGATATGAGACTGATTTACACTTTGAAAATGTGAACTTTGAAAATGTGAACTGCTCCATGGCTGCATTTCCAGGATGAAGTGCTATGAAGAGGGGTTGTTCGGCAGCAACCACAGGCCCTGCAGACAAGGGCTTGCAGGTTGCATCTTCTTACCTGCTTGACATGGTGAGATACTATCATCGAAAAGAAAACCGTGATCCTTCCATGTGCTACAGCAAAAGTGGTGTCTTCCAGGGAGAACACGATAAAACAGCTCCAACTGTGATTTCCCAGTGGGAAATTAGAAGAATAGAAGGTACAGTGGAATAAGTATCTATGAAGATAGATGACACCTGGAAAAATGGATAACTGAGGAGAAGCAATGGAGATGTGGCATTAACATCTACAGTCTGGGGAACATCAAGGATGGAGAGACAGTGTCTGTGGCCTGGGAAAGGAATGAAGAAACCAATGGAAAATCTGGTAGTTATTAAAGTGGTCATATAAAAACTGGGCCTTCACCCAGGACTTCTGCAAGGGGCAGCCTGAGATGATGTGGCTTCACCAGTACTGAAAGAGCATCAGGGAGGACAGCAACGGGTTTTAGTTTTTGGGTTTGGGTTCAGGGGGTTTCTTTGGTTCTGAGGCATCCAATGGTAAAGTGAGATGGATATGATAAAAAAATTACTTGATTCAAACACTTATCCTACACCATTAATAAATGTTATTAACATTAATAATTTATTTATTGGAAGTCAACCTGTTAGAAAAAGGTTATCTCCCTTTTTCAGCCTTCCCAACACTTCTTTTTCACTGTGAGAAAAGGTGAGATCAGAATTTTTTAATTGCCATAGTGGACCAGAGCTTCAACTAAGGTAACATGTCACAAGCAGGTTCCAGCCACAGGCAAGGCAATATGAAAGCGGAATTGCTGTCATGCAGTGCAGTTTCCACCCTATTTTTGCAGTTCCTGTAAGTCTGAGTAATTAGACAAGCTTTGAGATGAACCCCACGATCCCCTTCTTTGCTCATGTGAAAACCTTTCAAGCTTGCTGAAGGTTATTTCAATAATGCTATGTTTGCCTGTTAAAAAATACCTATAATTTCTAAGAACACACAATTGTTTACATCTATCACAACACTTTAAAAAAACAAAGAGCTTTTCTTCAAAGGGAAAATAGGCTTCCTTGCTATTATTATTGCAGCACCTTTGTTTCCCCGTCTTGGTGTATGAACAATATCACCACACAGGGAATAATCTTGTGGACAGAAATACGAAATCCAGGACTGATATATGTGCATGGCTGAAAAAAGAAGCTGAGCGTGTAAAATTCTCCAATTTCACATTTGTTCTGGCATAGGATTAAGGAGATTTAAAATAGATGAACAGATTCACATAAGAACGATTGTTATAACTTCCATCAGAACGCTATCATTGATACCCTCTTTAAAATGTTTTATGTTGCCAGAAGCAGAATGAAGAAGCCTTTGTGTAAATTCACATTGAGTCACCTGTGCCAAGGCTGCATAGACATGCACAAAGTGCTTGGAAGAGCAGCTGCTGGGGTTGATGGGACTGAGATCTCATTTATTCCAACTTCTCTGAATTTCAGGTACGTTTCTCCAGTGGTAAGTAGCAAGACTGGATCCCCTTGACAAGCCCTTTTATGTGGATCGTAGTTAGCAATGGTAATCAACCCACTTGGTAATCTTGGTAATCACGTTAGCCCAGCTCTGATATTCCTACTGGTACTGCAACTGACTTTAAGGTAGTCAGAAGCATGTGTTCCATCATCCTTTTTCTATGGCAACAATCAAATTCTGGGTATGTCCTTCCTTTAGGTGGATCCATTGGGAGATTGCTATCTGTATTCCAATGCCTACTTCCCCCTTGCAACTGTAAGCATTTTGAGCCACATCTTCCTAGCATCTTCCTTGCTTTTAGTGTTTCCAAGAAGTCATCCTGGTGAGATATCTAGGAATGAAATGTCGTGCCAGTGAGTTCCCCAATAAGACAACCAACTGCATTTTACAAGAGTACAAGGACACAAGGATGGGCAGGACAGATGGCTGAACCTGCAGAACGAGTTCCAGCCATAAATGTTCTGAGCACCCTAAATGTTCGGTGGCTTTGGTTTTTTTTTGAAAGCTGAAATATATTTGGGAAGTACTTGTTCAAACTACAGACTCAGTCAAATATTAACAAGTGGAAACTGAGGGTGGGAAAAAAAAAAGGGCTCAAGCATGTGTGGGTTCTTGCTGTATTTGCCTAACTATAGTCACTGGGGCCACACTTGCGACAGGCTAAAACGTTGCTGTGAATAGAAAGTATACCATAAGGGTTCTCAAATATGAAAGTGGGGCTGGAACAAAGAGCAGGCACCAGACAGACTTCCCCTGTTAACGATTACTGGCCTGTCACCCTGGTGCCAGCAGTCTCAGAAATCCCGCCGGGAGCAGGCAGCAGTATCTCACCCAACGCCACCAGGCTGCTTTGAAACCCTGCCCGCAGCCTCGCCGTATTCCTCCCTGCCACCTCGTCGCGGGGGAATGAACTTTATCTCTCCGCTTTTAAGAGTGTTTGCTTTAAAGACGGTTTACCACACTTGACAATTACCGAATTTCCTAAATTCAGCCTGAGGTATTGTTGTTGTTATGTATCTCGTGCTGTGCAAAGCAGTACCTCGGCCGCGGAGCCGTAAAACTCTCAGCCTGCAGAAGGTTGCTGTCGACGGGTGCTGAAGGTCCTCGAGTGCTACTTCCCTCTGGAGTCCTGTGGCTAGGGATGTCAGGGGGGACACGAAAACCTTCTGACTCAATGGAGGAAGAAAACAAAACCGTCACCCAGTCTTGCAGGAACATCCGCCCACCACTGAGTTAGGACTCATCTCACCGTCTTTGTCTGAAGGACATGAGCTGCAAAGCTGATGTGGCAGGGACAAACACACAGCTGAAAATGGTCCAGAAAAAGTTTTCAAGTTATTTTTTTATTTCTCTTTTTTAATCCATATTTTGTCCCAATTAATGAACGGGGTAACATCTCCAAAACAACACATACACAACAGTAATGAATGTGATCCATTTGGTTCTAATGCAATTTTCTTTAATTATGTTGTTGCTGACTCAAGCGCTACAGGAATGCTCTTCCTCCACTTGAATGTGAGGCCATACAAAGACTTATTGTTTCACTTATATTTTGTTGGGAAAACTACCAAACCCTTTATATTAGAACATTTGACAACGGTGTCAACAACATTTCCCTGCACTGCTGCTTAATATATTTTTATTATTTGTTTTCCATATGTTGGTACTTTTAATCTGTTCTTATTAAAGTCTTCCATGTTTCAGTAATATTGTCATTGTGTTTCTTTTGAAGGGGGCAAGTGTGTGTACTGAAAGATTAGATTATCCTGTTTGAAAAAAAAAAAAGAGAAGGCAGAAAAGTCTTCAAAATGAAGTACATCAAAAGTAAAAGTAGGTGACAAATGTTAATATTTGCAAAGTGCTTCTGCTTTGATCCTGCATTTCTATTTTTTTAAGAGCTTGACAAATGTGTCCTGTGGTTTGGCTTCAAACCTCTTTGCCTAGTGCTTTACTTCACCCACAATCCATTTGATCTTCCACTTGTTTTTCCTTCTGTCCAGAAGGCCTCTGGACTCGATAAAAGACTAGTTCTTGTCTTCCACTTGCTGATGTTCAGAGGCATAATTTTTTATTTTTGGTTGGATTAGGTTATTGTGTCTGTTTGCTTAGGCAATTTCTAAAGAGGTACTCATTTTGCTGTTATTGTTTGGGATGATTCCCTTCCCGTTTCCATGCCAGTCACAGCCATATCAGATCAGGATCTGAATCGCTGGATTGATTCTAGCACTAGATGTGAGGAAGACACGGATGGTGGAGTGGCTGGCTTGGATGGTGGGCTGACACTTCCTTTCTGTCACACAATTTCCAGGCACATTGCATCCAATACCTGAGCTTACTAATTTTTAATATTTCAATCAGACACTTTCAGGGGCTCTGGGAAGGACTCCCCTGTGTATAAGGATCCTATTGATTGTCTTTGTTTTTCCCAAAGCTAATGAGCACTGCTCCAGGTTCCCTCACCTGCAACCTGGTAGCTAAAACTGGAGACTGGCAGCTGGCCACAGCTGGCTAAAGTGCACGTGTTTCCACAGCCCCCAAAACACCCACCTTAGTCTGCCCTCCCTGATCCCAGCCCCAGTGTTGTCCATCATGTGTCTGATCTTCTGCCTTCACAACGCTGCTTGCCTCATCCCAGTACTGCCGGGGTCAGTAAGAGCTGTCCCACTGCCCAACAGACGGGGCAATCTGGAAGCCGCTTCTGCGAGTACTGGGGTTGACCAGAAAAGCCGATGTTTTGTCTTACAGCCTGTTTCATCAGCTCCCTGCTTTCCCCCTGGAGAGCCCCTCCTCCCAAGAAAGCACAAACCACAACTGAGGGAAGCACGGGGGGCTGAGCTGCCATTTAAGTCAAGCAGCCAGGAGGAGCGTCATCCACCAGCCTTTCCCCCCTCCAGCTCCAGGCCCCAGGACACCTCTCTGCAACCCCCCCACTGCCTTTAAGGAAATGGAGAATAAATCATACCCCGAAGTCAATGCGTGCATGCTTAAGTGTCAGTCTGGGAAGCATCCCCCTCAATTAAATGTGCCCCCACAATAGCATGGCCCCAGGACTTTGGTTGATGACAGTGAAGTTAGTGTTATTTCTGGTGCTGCCAGCTTTTGGGACAGCACATCTGCCAGGCCTCCCCTGTGCTCTGCGTGCATTTTCTGGTGACACGTTCAGGACATCATTTGCATTGCAGGTGTGGGGCCTTCCCTGCCTCACACTCAACTTCTGTTCCCGGGAAAGGGTATTGGCACAGTGGGGCTAATTCCACCGGGGTTGCAAGAGGCGTGTATGTTTTGAGTGAGTGTGAGTGTGAGTGTGAGGAAAGAAGGTGAGCTTGCTTTTTGGAGTGACACAGTGCCTTGCTTAACTGGAGTCGTTAGTCAGAATGTTACAGTAAGAAGGCCTTTGCAGCTATATTTCTTGTCTTTAATGGGAGTATGATGCCTGCCAGTTCTCTGTCTGTTTCTCCCTCCTGCAGAATACATGCCACTGTGTGAGTGAAGAAGAGAAGGGATGTGGCAAAGGAGACCTGGGTTTGGATTTTCATGGGTACAATTGCCTGTCATCTAAAACCTGTCGAAAAAAGAACCCACATAAAAAATTCTGAGAATGAGGAAAACCATGATGATGGCACGCAGAGATGCAGAGAGTGCCTAGCTAAGTAAACACTTCATCACCGTAGTGGCCTCCTCTGTGTTTGTCTATCCCTTTCCATTCACTCATTTTTAATGCAGAGCTATTTCCTTTTGCTCTTACAAATACAGGAATCCTTCTTTTGGCAGCTTTGTATCTTCTAATACTTTACCCATAATAAGGCATTCTGCCTTTCACAGGGTGGCAAAATACTTCTCTCCTGGTGAGAACTATTTTCATTTATTTATTTATTTATTGAAAAAGAAGGCACCAGGATTTTGCACCTTTCTTGTTTCAAGGAATATCTACAGCCGGATCAGCTATTACTTTCCAAAACTGTTTTCACAGGCATTTCCTGTAGACAGACTATCAGATAAAAGGCTGACTTCAGCCTTTTCTTTATTCTCTGTGTAGGGTATTATTTTATTGCTCTTGTTTGTTTTTGCAGTTTCTTTTTCTGGGTTTCACTGAAAGTACTTTTGCCAGTGAATCAGGAGTTGTGTTGTGTTGAAGAGGCTGTGTGTGTCTCTGCTGGATAAATCCCTGAGCTTGCTTTATGATTTATAGCCAAACTAAGTTAAGCAATTAATTATAATTAAGGAGTGAATTAGATTAAAAAAAAAAATAAAATACAGCCTTTGCAAGGATTCCCCTGCTTGGGGGATGCCTCTGATGGACAAAGGCTGCTGTAATCTCTCTTACTCCACCTCTCAGACTGCAGAAGTCCAACTGGAGAGTAGAAATAACTGATATTTGGTGCTGTGGTGTTCTCCACTGCCTTGCCAGCCTCAGGATGCCAGAAATATAGGCAATCTACCTCTGAACAGGACCAGTCAATTGTTAACTATCTCGGTGCTTCTTGAGTAGCTTTTCCACAATGGTTAAAAGCAATTGAACATAAGAACATGTAGTTACCCCTAAAGTACAGGGCGCCTTTGTGGGGAAAAAAAACAGACCAAATCAAACTGAGCCAATCAAACACATGCAAAATGGAAGATACAGACTAATATACAATAATATATAATAAAATAAATTTTTTATTTAATAAAAACATTTTAAAATAAAAACAGTTTTAATAAAAACAGTTATTTTGTAACTGTAGCCTTCTTTTATGCCCTCTCCCTGCATTGTTATCTGGATATACAAATTTCCTCACATTTCCTGGAGTGACTCAGAAAAGACCAGGCGTAATATTCATGCTGGATGCTGGTGTGCTCAGCAGTAAGTGCTTGATTTGCATGAAGATGAAATATGTCATTGCGAAAGGGAAGGGTGTATATGGGGTGGAGTCAGAGGTCCTGAAAAGCAGTGACTCCAAAGAGCTCACCCTTTCCTTGGGGGAATGGCCTTCTGTATTGTCTTTCTGAACTTCAGACACATGGGAAATTTGTCTTCTAGGAGATGGGAAATTCTGAACTGCATCTGAGCAGCTGGGACTCGAAGGAGGGGATTCATCCTACTTAACTGAGATCTAGGCATTTAGTTTTGCCTAACTTCCCAGGGATGGACAGAGAGATTTAATGGAAGGGAGCGATTGAATCTAGTTTCATCGGTACACTTAGACTAAACTGAAATAGGTCACCTTGCAGAGATGCCTATTTCCCCATAAAAAAGACAGATGACTTGCCCAGATGTGTAACTTTTGCACGGCCAAGAACCCAACCTCCAAATATTTCACATTTCTTACAGACTGCATGGCTTTAATAAATCATTTGTTCCTAAAACTGTTCTCAGTCTCTGGATGTTACAGGAGGGAGAGTGCAGAAGGCTTATGCACGTACACGACTCTACATACTAAACAGGGTGTGACTCTGCCCATGTGAGCTCTTCCACAGGGGGCAGAAACGGGGAGTGAGGAATGCAGAGAGAAGAGGAGGATCCAGCATATCTCTGAAGAGCACTCCAGAGCGCTTGTGCTGTGCGTGCCTGCACTACTGATTCTACTCAGCACTGGCATTTTGTCATCTCTTCTGGCTTTTTTGACCTGCTGCAACCAAGCTGGCATCCCAAGAGTTCTGATTCTGTGTTACCTGCTCTGTGTCTGCTGCAGTCAGGCTCCAATTCTTGTCCCGGTTTCCTAGGTCTGGCTATGATGTTGCTTGTGTAGGTAAGCTGTGTAAGTGCATGCGTGGGTTGACTTCCACCATGGACAAGGACTAACTGTTTGGTATCTGAGATGCATTTCTGTGCCTCTGTGTGGTTATTTTGCTCCTCTGGTTCTCCTGGGATCCTCCATGCTCCTCATGATCCTGCCTGGGGAGGGGTTTCCCACCACCCTACCTCAGACAGAGCTCGACCTGGGAGAGGCAACAACAGGCTTGGCCATCGCAGAAGACCCCTGAGACTGCTCTCATGTGCACTGGCTATTCTAGACACTGTGCAAGATGGGGAAAGTCTGTCTTTTGCTTTTGCGTTCGTGGAAGTGCGAGTGGCTTTTTGCCTTGGCATGCACAGAGCCAAGGAGCCTCCAGGGAGGATGGAATAGCAGGAAGAAAAGTACACGCAGAGGTTTGTAGAATGGAAACTTTTATAAGTCGGGGTGGTTCAGTGTTGTTATAACACCTGTCAAGGGTAGGAAATAATACCTTGACCCTTCCCTAGTGCTGCTTAGACAGGTGCTGATACAGTGATGGATGTTACTTACACAGGGATAAGGTGGAGGCAGGAGGAGGGGCTCGTTCTTTCCAGAGAAATAAGTAAGGTAAAAGGTGCAGGTTTAGCAGATCTGGAAATGCTGGGCAAGAGCAATGAAGGCGAAGCATGACATAAAGCATGTTAAGAGAAGGAAAATGAATATAGCTTAAAGAGAAATAAGTAAGCAGAGTTAATCTATAAGCCCCAAATTGAACCAAGATGACACTGAAGCTTGAAGTTCGAATGTGTACAGTTATCTTATATGAACTATTTTCCATTTGAAGGAATGGCTGTCATTACTAGGTCTGACCAGAATTGGCTTGCAAGGTGTAGCACCATGAAGTTTTCTGGCAAGATTTGTAGCCTGCCTTGAAATGGGAAATACCAGAAATCACATGAGAGCTTGTGGTGGGTTATTAGTTCCATTTCGGAGACACAAGAGATTTGGTCTCGATCCAGCAAAACAAGTAGCTGTGTCTGACTTTTAAGTGTGTGAGTGGCTCCTTTATTTTTGTGGGACTATGTAGAAGCTCAGTGTTACAGCATTACATAGGTGGAGAGGTACCTCACAAAACCTTCCCTTCACATGATCTAATTAGGTGCCCAGGCTTTTCTGAAACATCCAAAACAAGGTGAATGCCACCATCTTGTGAAGTTTGTTATCACCACAAGCTGCCTCTTTTTTTGCACAATAAGATGTCACTAATGTGAATTATGTAAGCAAAATTAGTCATTTTAGTTTAACATTGATCTCTCGTGACGAGCTTGTTGCCTTCAAACAATTAATTGGTAACTAACAGACCTATCTGAACCTTACGTATTATTTGAGGCATCCATGTATTAACAATCATCGTCTGACCAAGGCAAATCTTAAAAGGGATGGAGAAAGAGGTAATCTTCTGCCTGTCCCTTCTGCTACTAAGTTTATCTTTTTGCTTAATGCCAAAGAAAGCAGATTTGCTTTCTGTTGTTCTCCCCCACAAATGACCAATGTAAGCACTGTCCATCACTAACATGGCCAGTGATCTTTCCGAAATCTGCTGAAGTGGTGGTGGCATACAAGGCAGAAAATCTGCTCCTGTGCCTGCAGGGTGATGCTGTGGGATACTCAGCTCCTCTGCACTCTGGTCTTTCTTCTAGCTCCATCGTCTTCACTTTTCTGCATATTTGGAGCTGAAATCGCCTTCCCTTCTCCAAGTCTGAGTTATATCGCTTTCCTCTTCGAGTTGACTTTGCCTTCTCCGAATGGACAACCCAGTTCTTCCAAAGAGCAAGTGAGGGTCCTGGGCAATATGGGGCTTTCATTCAAGGCTCCCGTAACTCCCTTGGGAAAATTATCAGCATGGCCTTTAATTTGGTTATTAGTGTGTTTGTAGCCAAAACTGAATGTGCCATACTCTCTCTGCTTCACACATGAGAGCTCTGGGAGTCTTAAATGACAAAATAACATTTCAAGAAAAAACAGAGGGTTTCTTTTTTTCCTAGAATAAATGATGTTCCATGAAATGTATCCAAAAAATTCCAGGATGCCCTCTTTTTTTAAAGCCACCACATCCTATAGGTTCAGTGTTTTTCTTCTGAGAGCAATTGAGGAGGTTTTCTTTCTGCTTTGCTTCTCCCTTGCCTTCCCCCACATTCCCCATTTCCCCCCTTGTATTATTACCTTAAACAATGCCTTTTTGGAAAGCATACTCTTTCTAAAGGTGCTTTGTTAAAAAGCAAAACAAAAACACAAAACCAACAGTGAATAACAAACTTCCCCCAAATCCCCACAGAAACAAATAAGATGACTTTGAAATAGGAAAGCACTGGCACACGGTGCCTCTAAGCCCAGATGTTACAGCCCAGGTAAACCACAGTTGCCCTCCAGTTGCTCTGCTGACTTATTTTTTACCTTCCATTTGATGCTCTTCCATTGAGCCCCAAGGTTTCCAGGCTCAAGTACCAACATCCACAAAGACCAGCTAATTGGCAATGAGAGACTGGAGTGTGTACAACAATCATGTTCCCTCTGCTTTCTCCCTCCATGCCTTGGTATCCAAAAGGTGTTCAGTTGGGCCAGGGCTCTCAAGGAAGGTGGCTACAGGGAGAAAGGCATATTAAAGACTATATGTTCATATATGAGAAAAAACTTATTCATGATGAGGGTGACAGAGTCCTGGAACAGGCTGTCCAGGGAGGTCGTGGAGTCCCCTTCTCTGGAGATTCTCAAGGCCCGCCTGGATGCCGTCCTGAGTAACATGCTCTAACATGCTCTAGGCAATCCTGCTTCAGCACGGGAGTTGGACTAGATGATCTCTATGGTCCCTTCCAACTCTAAAAAAAATAAGTGAAATTCAGTGAAATAAGTGCATAGACAAAGGGAAGCTGAGAAACAGCTCACTGAACTGGAAAAAGCAGCATGTACTAGGATTAGGTTTTTTCCCAAAGACTGAGTTTTGGGGTTTTGTTTTGGCTTTTTTTTGTGGTTGGTTGGTTGGATCCCCCCCCCCCCCCGAACTGCTTTTCCTCCTCCCTCAGCTCTCATGAGCTTCCTGTGAAGAAGAAAAGTAGGTGCCCCATTTGCATAGTGCCACATGCCTTTTGCTAACCCTTAAACCTTTTGCAGGCAGAGGACAGCTGAGCTCTCTGTTCCAGGCCAGACCCTGAAATTCCCTCTTTCTCTGCAGTGTTACTCCCAGCCGATTAGTTTATGGTGGGCACCAGCAAAATAACCACTGTGGGAAGTGGGGCCTCTTTGTGTTGCTCAATGGTCATGAAGGACAGACAGGGGTCAAGGGAAAAAGCGTGTCTAGTCCTTTCTCATTTCTTTTGAAAACCATACATGACTTTCAGTGTTACAACCCCACCAAGTATTTGGAGACTACCTTTATAGTCTTACCTTTGAAAGGACCTTAGATTTAGTGGATTTATTGTAACATTGTTTCTAGAGGAATTTCTGTATTTTAAATTATCTTCTGGGCCCTGGGCTATATAAAATGCTCAAACACTTTCATTGTGTTCTGGTGATTACATATATGTATTAATTTTTTTAATGTCCTGCCACATCTGTGGTGTTGATATCACAGCACCTATTTCTCCTGACAGATACTCCTGGGTGAAGTAGCTCATGAGAGGATCATGCAGCATACGCAATTTGTGTGCAGGCAATGGTATACGACCTTCTCTGTATTGTCCTACCAATGACCCCTTCTGTAATCAGGCAGAAATCATGCTCCTGAAGAGTGGGAGGTATTACTGCTTCCATGCTGGCCTGTTCCTGGGCCCCCACTACGCAGACATTGCCAACAGTAACAAATTGCTCTGAGTTATGGGCAGCGGTTTAGTGATGTGGACTAGTTATTTATTAGAGAGGGAACTAAGACATCAGTAAAGGGTGAATGAGGGAATAAAAGAAAAATCCCAAATCAAATGAAATGAAGCTGGCTCATCTAGCAGGCTTCTCACAAAACTAATCTCCCATTTCTTCCTTCTGGATCACACCTTATTTATCTAATGGGGAACTGCACGCAGAGTTTGTTACAAACAAATGTCCCCAGGGGCTGTGGTTAAAGATGATAGGGTTGGACTAAACTGCATTTCCAAAGGTGGCAAATCAGTGTTGTATTGTTTCTTTAGTCAGTTTCCTAGGTGCAAACGTGGCTGTGATATGGATTGCCTCACTCAGAGGCACCTTTCAATTTGAAGAAGTGTGATAAAAATAAGGGACCTCCTCCCATGCACCTGAAAGTAGAAGGCAGCTCCAGAAGAGTGAGGGCCCTGTCTGGTAAAAGCCAGGTCAACAGAGGCCACTGGAACAATGTTGATTGCCATGAGCAGAAAGCCAGGCCTTGTGTTTGTTTTGACTTGAAAAAGAAACTTTTACGTTTAGCACCATGGGTCTATAATGTGGAGGTTTCAAAAATGGGAGAAGAGCTGCATATTGTGACCCTTTAATGGTTGTATTGATGTGCAAAAGGGATGGCATTAGGTTACTGTTCTGCAAGGATAACTAAGTTTCACCCTCATTGACTGAATTCAGTTTGCCCAGAACAGGTTCCTTCCTTCCTTCCTTCCTTCCTTCCTTCCTTCCTTCCTTCCTTCCTTCCTTCCTTCCTTCCTTCCTTCCTTCCTCCCTCCCTCCCTCCCTCCCTCCCTCCCTCCCTCCCTCCCTTCCTCCCTTCCTTCCTTTCCATTGCTTAGCGCTCACCCATATCATTGCTCAGTACGTTTGCCTGATGCAGAGGCCTGGAAGGTTGGAGACTCTCTGGAGAGGAAACTCCTGAGAAGCAAGAGGCTTCACAGGCAGAATGAGATGTAGCTGCAACGTGACCCAGATTTGTAAAGATCCGGAGCAGAAGTGTGGGAAGGAAGAGGTGTTGATGCCAACTCCAGAGCAAAAGCAGGCTGTGCTGATTAACTGTTTCTCTCTTTCCTGGGCCCCTGACCAGGCGTTAGAGCAGCTTGATTTGCTTGTGTGATGCACCACAGAAGTCAAACATGTTTCTCAGTTGGATCAGCAACTGTGGCACATGTCCCTGGGAACAGGGACCCAAGAAGCTGGTGCTGAGATTTTTGCTTAAGTTATACTTCCAAAATCTGGCATCACGTTGGGGAAGTGGCTTTCCCCAGGTCTTTTGCATGTAGTGAGAGCACCAAAGTAGACAGTCACGTTTTCAAATGGATGCTTCTGCTGGGAAAAAACATATCTGGCCTTATAGTGGCTAAAAGCTGCTATTCGGCTCTACATAACCACTGTGGGGATCATGTCTCCAGGACCAAAGTTTCCAATAAAAAGGAGATTGGCGTGATTCAGGTCAAATCATCTCCTTCTAACAAAGACACCATGTGAAGACCCTGGGCATCAGTGAAGCTTTCAATTAACAGCTTCTGTGGGTCTGAGGGCTGTATCCACAGGGACTTGCTGCTGAAGCAGAGCAAAACTATACAATACTCACCGGTTTGCCACCTGTATTCAAGGCAGGGACCGTGCATGTCTTCCACAGGACAACCACTAGCAAACCACTTACGTATGAAATTGTTAATTCTGTTTTAAAAAAGCAGTCAAATTGCTTTTTTAATTATAATATTTTGAAATACTGGATGATCTTTTTCTTTCCTCCTTTCTCTTTTATTTTCCTCCCATTATCTCTTTTGCTGGATAGTGCAATAAGTGAACTCTTTTAATTTGCTTCTTTTATGCTCTCCCTGATGTTTTAACATTTCTTCAGCTTTGGAGGTGCACTGACCAGTTAAAGCAAAAATAGGTGGATCCTGCGTATGTTTCACTCACCAGAAAACAAAAGTCCAGGAAAGAGGGAATAAAACTTTTCCAAGTGTTTCACAAGTACAGCTCCTCAAAACAGTTGAAAATAATGTCTGTTGAAACCTGAAAACTGGAAATAACATCAAAAGTCCAGCTGACCCCTGAAATGGCACTTCTGTTGTTTGGCCACCAAGAGCAGCAATGCAGAGGATGCTTCTCACCACCTTGTGAGCATACAGTGAAAATTTATGGGAAGCTGCAGCATTTCCAGTCCAATATAATGGACTTTAATATTTTTTTAATAGACATCAGTAACAGTGTATCTAGGTGCACCCAAAATCCCAAAGTGCAATCAGCTTTGGGATGGAACAGAGGAATTTCATTTTTCTTTACTTTCACTGCTGGGACAGACAGCCTTCCTCCCTTATGAGGTAATTTAATTTTCACATTATGCTTTATGGGATATCCTTTATTTACCTAATGCTTTCCTGTCGAGTCTTTTCAGACTATGAATCTTGTATATTTTATATACACAAAGGTGACTTTTCCTTCCTTTAATGACCATGGCTTATCAGTGCAGGCAACCGATACAGGACTCATAAATATGTCACTCTTGTGTTTGCGGCAGCCCCTTCTGCTTCGTAAGACTGTTCCTTGCTGCTCGCTCCTCCCTTTCCCTTGCTGCATCTCTGTGGTCTGCTCGTCCCCTTGATGTTGCTGAGCTCACCATTGGCTGGTATAAATAAATCACTGATTTAAGCTATAGGTGAAAATCATTGTGAAAGGAGCACGCAGAGGAATGTAATACAAGGTCGGTGGAGCCAGCGCCTTCCGACTCCAATTAAATATTTCCTGTAAGCCAGTGCCAATTGTGCATCTTGTAAGAACATTGGAAAGCGGGAGCTTGAACTCTAAGGGACCCTCTCGCCTCAAAACCTGTTTCCTGTTTAACAAGATTTAACAAGTACAACCAAACATGCTCCATCAGCAACAAAAGTCATTGTAAACGGCTCCAATGTGCAAAGGTGCTGGGTTTCCTCTCGGCCCCAAACACCTACCGACCCCGCCAGGCCACCGCCGGGTGGCTGCAGTGGGGTGGCATAGTGCCTTGATGCCACAGGACTGGTGTAGGCTCCGCCGTTTTGCTGAGAGAGGTGGAAGGAAAGAGGGAAAAGGCAGCCTTTGCCAAACGGGTCAAAGCTTCTTGGGTGAAAGCTTCAAGGCTTGGTTTCACTGTCCAAAGAGTTTTCTATGGAGGATATGATGACATCTACTCGGTGCTGCCCATCTCTTCAGCTTGAAACACAGCCTCACTGCTTATGAGATACCTTGAAGACATCACTGTGGTCAAAAACATGGCTGTGGTGCCTGTGGCAGGCTGTAGCCCAGGCTGAGCTCCCTGCCCAAGCATTAAAAAGGCCCAAAGCAGAGACCGGCTGCTGCCAGCCTTTGGATGTGCAATCAGATATGGGGACACCAGTCGTGAGACCCCCAAAGTTAATGAAGTCCACAGGTTGCCCGTTTCTGGCTGTAAATGCAATGGGGACACTGAAAACATGCTCAGTGTGGCCAGGCACTGAGAACGCAGTGCTGCTTCCTAGAGGGCTGCACAGTGGTAGGAGACATCCATACACGTCTATATATACATTCATACATAAAATGCACATGCATTAAAAAAAAAGGTACATATCTATATACATCTAACTGGTACAAATTTCTAAGCACTATGCACATAACTCATCCTAGAAGCTCTCATAGCTCACTCCCTACCTCTCCCTCATTCAAAAGTCCTGGGACTCAGGATGAGTCCTTCAGATGCTCCTGAGATGGCAATAATAACAATGACCGGAGCAACAATCTCACTGGCTTACTGCAAACTTTAGTGGTATTCATACACCAAAAAATAAGCATCTGACCAAAGTTTCCAAGTGCATAGCCCATGTCTTGCTACTCTTCTGCAATTAGTTTTCCTTCTGCCTGTGCCATCCCTACAGAAGCCAACAACCAGGTAAGGGCCTGTGAGCAAAGGGAGGACACACATGGAAAAAAGCAGAAGGAACAGTGTTAGGTGGACTTCAATGGGATGGAGACAGCTCTGTTCTCAATACTGCTCACAACCAGCTAAAGACATTTCAGCCACGGATGCTAAAATGAGAATAATTTTCTTTAAGGAGGTCATGAACTTGATATGTAAGATGTATTAAAACAGATTTTTTTCAATGTCTAGGAGGAGAAGAAGCTTGGGAATTTGATACGGCTCTTCAGCTACATGCTAAATGGGCAGTCTTTTATTTGAAATCCATCATTATGGGATATAGTTCAAGTTCACAGAGGACACCATTTTTCTGAGAGAAGCCTCCTCAGCCTTTTCCTTGGCTGCCTGGGCCACGCTCAGCTGGGAGCCGGATCTGCCCTCTCAGCCTCCTGCGACACATGGCATCAAAACAAGAGGCTCATACCTCAAAGAAAGGTCTCCTTGAGGTCCTCTTCGCCTGAAGTGGAGATGTCCCTACCCTGTGGCTGAGGAGTGGACGCACCATCAGGGCCTCTGGGATGGTCTTCCTTCCTCCACAAGCTGCCCGTGACTCTTCCTCACCACAGTTCGTCTCTTCCCATGCATCACATCCTGAGTTCAGCTTTTCTGGCGCTGCCTGGGACCTGGCAGCCTTCTCAAACCTGGACACGTGCACCAGGGGCAAGCAAGAGCAATGCCCAAACAAAAGTGTTCAAACGGCTGGCTTGGTCTTTGTGGGAGCAGGTGCCCAAGGACCTATTCATATCCCCCACGTACTGCCACTCATGACAAGATGACCACCAGCTGCCAGGAAGGTGGCTTCCCTGCAAGGGACGTGGGCAGGATCTGTGGCTGTGTTTGCTTAGCAACTTTTACTGACTGAGGCTTTGCTGACCACATCTGCAGCATGGGCAAAACATCTCAAGTTGTTCCTGGACCTGCCTGCTGAGGAACAACACAGGTTGTATCACCCTGCCCTGGCCTTGCAGGGAAGAAGCCCGTTGCGCCGTATTTGCTCCACAAACCCTGTCCTGGCTTCCTGGAAAGCTGAGAAGTGGGCAAGTCTGGTTGGTGCTGCTGCTGGTACAAGCCAATGGTTCAGTCTGAGGTAGAGCTGGGATTTGGCTGAGATGGGAAGTGATCCCACTTTCTCTCATCTAGATGTAGCATCACTTGTCAATACAAGTAAGTCTACTTTTGTGTCTGTGTGCTGAAGACAGGCTGAGAGAGCTGGGGCTGTTCAGCCTGGAGAAGGCTCTGGGTAGACCTTATAGCAGACTTACAGTACCTAAAGGGGCCTACAAGAAAGCTGGAGAGGGACTTCTTACAAGAGCATGTAGTGATAGGACAAGGGGTAATGGCTTCAAACTGGAAGAGGATAGATGTAAATTAGATATTAAGAATAAATGTTTCAATCTGGTGAGGCACTGGAACAGGTTGCCCAGAGAAGCTGTGGATGCCCCATCCCTGGAAGTGTTCAAAGGCCAGGCTGGATAGGGCTTTAAACAACCTAGTCTAGTGGGATGTGTCCCTGCCCATGTCAGGGGGATTGGGACTAGATGAAAACATCCCTTTCAACCTTTTGGTTTGAAGGCAAGACTCGTGCTTGTGAAGCCGGCAGTTCAGACATGTAGCTTGGGGGAGACCTGCGGCAAAGAGCCCATATGCAAAGCAGTGGCACACGGGAGGACTACACTTCATCTCCTTGCATAGAAGGGTTTTGATTTTCAGTAAATTTGCACAAATTTGCCATAATGGAAATGCTTCAGGCACTATTAAAGGACAACAGCACCTATAACCTGAAGCTAAGGTGACTCCTTTGGTGTTAAATGCTGGACATAGCCTCTGGAAGAAGCAGGTTCCAGCCTGCTTGGCTCCTTAGAGCCCAAAGCCTCAGTAGATAGTATGCACAAGAAGGAAGGAAAGCTGTAACGTATTTCCCTTGTACAGGTGGGGAAGCCAGGCATGCTGCGACCCTGTTTTCTGAGAGTGGGACTTGGATTTATACAAAGTCTCTGGAGCACAGCTGGGCATTAAAACAGGAAACTGTGCCTTATGTCTCTGGTCCAAAGGAGGGGGGGATGAGGGGACTGTCAAACATGTCCAGACAGACAGTGGAGCAGATTAGTACAAAAGAGGATGCAGATCTTGGCTGTTCAGCTGCCAGCAGAAAGGAGGGGGAGTGCAGTTCAGCAGCTGGTGGAGAAACAGGTGCAGAGAAGGTTTCCTGATAGCCGTGCTGTCATCCTGCTTTGAACCCTCAGCTCCTCAGTAAATCTTCCCTCCTGGAACTCTCTCTTCAAAGTTTCATTTCCTCACGTTCCTAAAATAGTTCTTGATAAGTAACTTGTCCTGCTAGTAAAGCTCTTTTGGTTGTTTTCCTAGAAATCTATTTTCATGTTTTCTCACTGGGCTTCAGCTGTTTGCATTCCCATTTGGAAAAAAAAAAACTACTGGTGAAAAAAATATCCAGCCAAGGCTTAACACAAGAAGAAAGTGAAATGTTTATGTTTAGTAGCACAGCAGGACCTTGTCTGTCAACTGACTTTCCAAGCAATGCCATAAATTTATGGTGGCAGAATTTGTACCTAACCAGAGGGCCAGGGGGAAGAAAATATGAGAAGATATTCTTTTGCATGTAGAAGTTCTGTAGGAATTACAGACTTTTCACTTTCAGTGGCTTCTTCCAGGACATTTTGTCTTCAGGCTACAGGCAATAAAGGTGGAATCAAGCAGATGTGCTCAAGCTGCAGTTTTTAAGGCACAAGGAGCCCTTGTGCAAGGCAGGTGCCCTGTCCATGCTTGGTTGTCTCACTGGAGTGACACTGGAGCTGCACTGGCACAGGGCTCCTGGGTAAACCCAGGTGGTGGGGAAAGAAAACTGGCAGGCTATACTGGGACTAACAGAGCTAAATCACTTTGAAACCCGGTCACACCCAGATCGTCCACACCCCATAGGAAGGCAGTGGGGAAACGCTGCTATCCCCAAATAATGAACTTCTGCCAGAACTCCTCCCTCAGCTTTCTTGATGCCGGCAGCGTTGTGTTGTCTCACAGCTGACGGCTGGAAAACATTTTGACACATAGCTGTGAAGGTTTGCCTGGGGGAAAGTTGGCCATCCTGCTTTGTAGGGCAAGAGCTTTCAGAGACTCGTAATAATCTGAGACCCCAGGGCTACTATAGGAATGGGGGTGCTGCAGGGAATAAAAGTTTGTGGGTGGGGGGCCCTTCGCTGTTTGTAGTCTCTTTAGGTGAATTAACTACCATTCCTTGCAGCAAGAGCAGAGGTCTCTGTATAAAAAGCTGCAATAAGAGAATGAGAGGTGCTCTTACTGGGATGGCACCAAAAAAGAACGAAGAGTTTGCCCTGGAGTGACTTGGATGCATTATGTTAGAAATGGGTCATCTGATGAGAACATCCAGGGGATAAAGCTCTGCTCTTGAGTCCAAATCTCAGACAGTAGCTTAGTAACTTCTGAGTACTGGGAAACCAGATATCAGAACTGTTAGTTTGTCTTCTGAAAAAGTTTTAGCTGTTTTGGGGTGTCTGACTGCAGATGAAATAGCTAATGCCAATTCTGAGGCTGTCATTAGAGATACCTGTTTTCACATGATGTGCCAGGGCTGTTTTGTAGGGTGACAAAGGCAGAAAGAAAAATGTGCTAAAAGTGACCTGCTCATGACAACCCTGCTTTTAATTCCTCAGCAGTGTGGGGTGAAACTGGAAGCCTGATGTGGACAAGGGCTGCCTGGAGCCCTCGGGACAGTTTATCCAGCCTATCCACCAGCCCTGGTAGCTTTTTCTCCTGGGAACCTCTTGGCAGCCTGGATGAGCTATTCCAGTGTTGCAGCCTGCTCACAGTTGCCATCTCTTTCAGGGACGTTTTTCCTCACTGTGTAAAGCCACAGATCCATCTCGGGCCGGAGAAAGGCACCTTTCCTTTGGAGAGAGAGTGGCTGGGCAGAAGTTGCTGCCCCCCACAACAGGCTCAGTTCCCTAACTATCCCAGATGGCTGTACCACCTTTCTCAGGCAACAGGCAAGGGATGCACATGTGCACATGCGCAGCAGGTCTGGAGCACCTCAGTGTCTCCAGGAAGCACATGATGGTCTGTGCCTGGCTGTGTGAGTCTGGAGGTTTGATGAGGAAGGGTGCCCAGTCCTCTGCTCCTACTGCTGGAAGACGCAGGTCTCTTCTGAGTGGAGACATGGAAAGAAGCTCACAAGCTTTAACAATATTCCTTAATAGGTCATCACAGTGTAGCTACCCCATTAACAAACAACATATTTCTGTTTGATTTTCATGTATTTCTTCCCACTCAAGTCTGACACAAACAAAAAACACTGCCCCCAACTTAGCCCAAAGGTGACCTCTGGGCAATACAGGCTCAGAAGTACCCAAACTGCACACACCCTAAACACAGACAAGCATTTTTCTAGAGTCAAGAAGTCTTTTGTGTGGGTTTGCAGCAACTTACAGGTATTTGGGAGGGAATCAAACAGGAACCAAGACAGTAATTCCTCCTGTGTGCATCAGATCTTAACAAAATAGCCCTGAACGGTGCTTCACTCTCTGAGCTCAGACAACTGCCCTGCAAGAAGTAATTTATCTGGGATCAGAGGGATTTACCGTCCCATAGATCGTCCTAGAAAATCACATTAATTTGGCCTGACTACAAACTCTGTATCCAATCACCATCTCATTTGGGTTAATAGTAGTTTCTCATTGTCTCTCATTGAGTGTCATGGCAGCACAAGAAGGCTCCATTCCAGAATGCACCTGGCAGTGATACTTCAATCATCTAAGAATTCAGCATTTCAATATTGAACATTTGAACATCGGTGTTGTATAATTTCCCAACTTAGTGAAGATGGGTTCCCTAGGGATGCAAGGGGCTCCTCACTGGTGCCTGAATACCATTAAGAATGTTTGTTCCCACTTGTCTTAACCCTAATAATTGCAGAAAATGGATTTTAAAATAGTGAATCAGGGAAGTCTGCAGAAATGAGTCAATTTTTAATGTATATTGCACGTATTAAACATGCAGAATGAAGAAAATTTAGAGTCATCAAGGCACAATTTCCAAACAGACTTGCGTCATTAAAAAGCCATTTAACTTCATAGTTCAAGGTTAGGTTTGTTCCCAGAAGATGAGGTAATTTAGTAAAATAATAAAGCTCCCATTAAACAAACCCCATAATAGAACTGAGCCTTAGAGGTTGCAAAGGAAGGAAACTGTAACTTCTGTCAAAGCACAGGGATGAGATTAGCGTTAATAAAGCATTCCTCACAAAGCAGAATGATAGTATATGGGGGAAGGCACATCCAAATAGCTCTCATTTCCACAACGTTTCCTCTCAGATATGGGCTTTTTAATTAGCCATCGGAAAGAAAACTGAAAGTGTACTTTCTCCTTCTCAGTTTCTCCCTGACTATTAATCTCCGTGCTGAAAACGGTGCCACTAGTCCATCTTATTGTTATTAGCTAGTGGAGACGTAAAAGAACTACATTCATATTCCTTATCGCAGCCCAGAAGTATTTCCTTTCTTTTACAAGGAGTATTTTGATTAGTTTTGGCTGTGTCTGCAGGGAAGACAGTTTATATTTTCCACAGCTAAAATAATTTCTAGAAATAAAGGTTCGTTCCAGCACTCGCTGGTATTTATTGATGGGGTTTAATTGCTGAAAGGGTTTTGTTACTGAGCCACAGCCGTTCCTTTTTTAACTCCTTTTGGTTTCATGACTAATTTTGAGGCAAAACATTGATACTGAATTGTTTCTGGAGCTGGTCACTGATTTTCAATGAATCATGTATTTGTGGAATGTGGCTTTTCTCCCTGCAACCGCACTGTCTACCACCAGACGTGGATCATTGCTCATTTACAGAGCCAGAGAGGTTTCTGTCAGGAGGGATCTCAGAGGGCTACCCAGTCCTTTTTTTTTTCCTGTGTCGTGCGTTCCCTTAAGGTAATTAACCTGCTCTTAAAAGCACAGGTTCTGGCACTTTTCTCTAGCAGACTTTTAAGGTTGCCTACACCTTTGATAAAAGGGCACCCCATCACTTCTGAGTGCCCACAGAGAAAAAAAAATAATATTCCTTTTCTCTTTGCAGCAGCCTAATTTATATATTTGAAGCCCGTTACCTGAAGACCCACTTACTTTTTCCTTCATCAGACTGGGCAGCCCCCAGATACTCAGTTTTATTCCAGATGATGTAGCAGGTGGGATCTGAGCCCTCACAGCAGTTTCGCGGTGGCTGCCAGTGCCAGATGCTCTCACTCCTGCTTGTGCTCCCTGGTGCCAGGACGGAACGGGGGGGGAGGCATGCACAGCTGTGTGCTGGGCAGGAGCCTTTCTGCCCACCCCGTTTCCTACACACGGCCCAGGGTATGGGCACGGGCAGACACGTGGTTGCAGCACTTTTGCTTTCCAGTAGGAAAAGCTGCCTGGCAAATCTGGTCCCGGCAATTCGGGATGGCGCAGCTCCGTGGTTCCCTGTGACTTCTTACCACATGGAGGGGAAAGGAAAGAGTCATGTTTTTCTTCCCCTCTGTGCAAAGAGGATGATGTGGTTGGTGCCTGGGCTGACAGATGCTAGGTAAGAGTCGTAACAGCACCCAAAGCCCAAAAGAAGAAGGTTTACAACAAACTTTGCTACTTATTTGTTGCTAAAGCCTCACCACAGAAAGAGGAGGAAAATATCCTGGTGCTCCACAGGTGTACAGGTTTTGCTTGAGGGAGTTGGTGGGAAACATAACCCACTTTTCAAAATAACAGGCATGACATACTCACACTTTTGTTCTTGAGGCTGCTAATTCTGCATGACTATTTAGTCAGGCAAGTCCTATAGCTGAGGAAACCAGATTTGAAAAATCAAATGCTGGCATGATTCCCACTGGCCCAAGGAAAAGCAGGGCTGTGTTCTGCTACGGGTTATCTTTTGTTTCACTCACGAACTTGAAGTGAGTAGAATTTTTAGGAGTGCTAATTGGGGATCGGCACAAGTCCCTAAATAATTTTATGACCACTTGTATTGTTTTGCATGTGGAAAATGAAAAAAAAAACCAAACAACCCTCACCCAAACAATAGCAAATGGGCCCCTGATTCATGGATTCCTGTCACCTCAGACATTTCCTACTTTGGCAGCCTATGAATATGGCTCATGATGAAGGATCAGGGTACACTTCACTGTGAGTTTATTTTCTGGAGCTGTTATTAAGCTCTCTAAGTACTTTTACTCTCTACAGTTGCTGCTGCCTTAAACCTTACAGGTCAGGTTTTTGCCTACTGGAATGACATGGGCTTATTATGGGTGGCAGCCCCTAGGACAGTTTCAGTCTCCCAGCTGAGCCATTGCAACATCTCACAAGCTTCTCATAAGGCAGTCAGAGATGCAACATGCTGCAGCTCAGGGCTGTGGAGGAAATTATCGGCACCCAGGGCTGACACCAGCACCCAGGAACTCGGGCACTGGGTGCCCAAACCACCCACCACTTCTCTTCATCATCTTGTGTCCCCAGTCTCCATAGAGTATGCAAGAGCAACTCTTTTGATGTAAAGGTAGTTAGATAATATGAGCTGACCTCTTATTTATGGCAGACCTCGAGCAAGTTTCTTCCATTCTTGTAGCATATGCCTCAGAAGTGTCTTTCCTACTGCAGAAATCTCCCAGTGCTTTACAGTCCAAGGGAGCAATAAAAAAGGTATCTAAAAAACATGGCGACAGTGCACAGCCAGCAGTGCTTGAAATCAAAATGAAGTCTTCAGAAAAAAAAAACAAGCTTTGCGCTCTGGAAAAATTCCTGATCTCCAGTTTCCCAAAGCGCCGTGACAAAACATCATTATCTTGGCCCTTCCTATCTCTAGCATGTGTCATTGAAATGGCCTGAGTGAGGCTGCTATTCATAATGTGTAGCTCAATCAAAACTTGCATCAATGAAGCCACTTAATTACTCTTCTTTGGGCTATTAAGCAGTTGACTCTTCTGTAGTAGTTCTCCTTGTCAACGCTGAGATCTCATGACTCACTGTCATGAGGGAGGCTTCTCCATCCTGCCGGCCATAATAATAATTGGCTCAACACCGAATCTCTGCTTGCTCCTGCAGATGGGAAGACACCTCCTGTCTTTGTTGCTGGCTTCAGGAATTCATCAGAAATGACTGCGTCAAAATGAAGGCAGCAAGATAAAGCCCTTTTCTCCTTTAAAAAGCTGCAGGATGGAGGTAGATAAACTTTCTTATGCTATTCATTAATATTGAATTGTTTATCAAGTAACTGTTTTGGAAGTGTTGCTACAGCTTGATTTGGAGATTCTATAGCCATTGCTGCATTTCTAATAGATGCTAAAGTAGTGCCAGGCAGTGCTGTGACCCAGAGAGGTGACTGTGTTGTCTGTTGCATCATTCATAAATTTTACCCTTACTGGAGGCTACCCCAAACTTGAGCCATTCTGCCATGAAACCTGATTGAAAAACCCCATTCACAAACATGTGGTTGCCTCCATCCCTCTCAATTAGTGGGAAACATTAATTGAGCTTTAATTGCAGAGCTTTAAGCAAGTGTGTTCCTGAAAAAGTGTGTACCTGAATAGCCCTGTGAGAGGCTGTATGAACAAGCTCCCTTAAAATAATGAAAATAGTTGTTAAACTGTCTCCTTTATGATACTCTCCTTCAAATAACATGCTGCTAAAACTCAGGACCCCTCTTCAATTCATGCTGAAGGCATTTAGGCTTGAAGGTATTTAACATGCTGGAGATGGGAATGAAAAACAGGAGCCCTTTTGGTGGGAAGTTTCTTTAAGTGCCTGCTGCTGGCAGCTGTTGGAATGGGACATGAGTTGAAGGACGTCTTTGACGGCTCAGTTCAGCAGTTCTCTTCTTACCGCAGGTTTCTCAAATCTCCCCCATCCTCCATCCTCTACTGTCTTTCTCTTTTACCTTCCTTCCTCTAGATCCAGGGGAGGCCCTTGCCCGCTTGCTAGGCACTGAGGCTGTGTGTGACGCCTCCTGCACTTCATCTGAAGCACCGTGAATTGGGTTATAAGCCATCTAGAGAAGGGCGTTTGCTTCAGGTAGGCGGTCAAGCTGAAACACAGCTTCTGAAGGAGATCTGCTGCTTTGGTTTATACTGAATTTTATAACCACTCATGATATCTACTCCAGCATGGATGGTTTCTGATGACTGGGCAGCTTCAGCAAGCCAAAGGCAATGGTAGTTTTACCTGTGACACTACCAGAGCCACCTATCTCACTCTGTCAGAGTTTGCTGGCTTTGCCAACTATCAGAACTTGTTTTGATGCACTCCTATTAAAAAAAAAAAAAGTCCAGGAGTTGTTTTTTTGTGGGGTTGACCCAATCCGTCAGTCCATGAACCGCCTTTACAAGACGTGCCCGATGCACACCCACCTCAGTAGCAGTGGAATAGAGCCCAGCAAATCTCTGCAGGGCGCAGATGAAACGTTCCCTGGCTCATGCCAAGACGAAAGGGTGATAACAGCAGCACCCGGGGAACATTCCCCTTCCCACCTACCACCACCACCTTCTCTCTCTCTTGAAAACAAAAACAAACCAACCGAATTTACATTTTCATAGCTGGGAGTAAGTGATTGCTAGATTAATGAGCACTGCTATTTATATCTAAATAATCACAGTTCTAAACAACTGCTCGGAGGCATCAGCATGGAAGGTAAGATCCTGAGCTATGATTTGAAGGGATTCAGGCAGTGCTTGTCATCAGGAGGAGGAAAACACAGCTCATCTGAACTATAAAAATACTTTACCATAGTTTGGACAAGCTGAGAGAAGCTGGAAGAAGAGAGACGTGTGAGCAGTGTATGCAGGCTTGGCTTGCTTATCATAGTATGCTGGCCTTAAAACTATTTGTGGCAATTACTTGTGCTAAGTAGCTTCCTTTAACTGTCTGGCGTGATACAACCCTCCTTGGACCTCAGCATCACACTGTACTGCCCAGATCCATAGGGCACCCAGCATCATTCCTCCCAGGCCAGAGCACGTGAAGAATCCTTGCAAACCAGCTCTCCCCTCACTGCCTTTGGCTGAGTTTCTGCAAAGTGAATCTCTTGCCTTAGTGCAGAGCTTGTGAGGCCACTTAGATCTCTCTGACCCCTTAACGAAGTTTTTAGAAGGGCTTCATAAATCTTCATCACTAAGAATTGCTTAAAGCTCTGCAGGTTTTCTTTAGTGGCATTAACCACTAAAGCAAGTAGACAGGCTCAGGTATATTTATTGCATTCATCTTCATTATTCCATGGGTTTTCCTTCTTTCTGCTCTTTCACACAAGTTACTGCCAGGAAAGGGAGTGCAGGAGTGGGAGCTCTGAGTCAGTACTGCCTGTCTGGTAGCTTGTAACCATCCACTGCGTCTAGGTCAGATCAGTCCTCTTTTGGGGAATGTTTTCTCTGCAGGCAGAAACCGTATGCTCCTCATTTGGCTTTCCATAGTTATATCATAGTATTATGAGGAGCACCATAGTGTTCCTCATTTGGAAAAGAATCTGATTTTTGCCTGTCCTCTGACAGCATGCCTCAGGTCAGTCTGAAAGCTCCAAAAACAATTAGTTGCCTGACTGCCTTTCTATTTTTTTTTTTTCTGGGAATTTTGGCAATTTTTTCTTGGCTGATTTTGATAAGGGCTTTTTATAAGAAGTATGAATCTTCTCTAAAATAACTGCCAGCTTGATAGATATGTAAGGATTACTAGCAAAATTACATTTAAAAAAAAAAACAACTATTTACATACCATATATTGTGGTCTCTGGAATGAGTGTATAGATTCTGTATACTCTGTATGGGTTCTTTGATGCTTTACTTCCAGGAAGTGACAACAGAAAAGGCATGAATAAGGTTCACAGACAAACAGAAGAATACCCTAGTGCAGGTAAAGTCATTGAAATCAGTGAGAGCTTATCCTTCTTATGTGAGGAGGAGTTTAGAAATAGCAGATAAACATGAAGTAGCTGAACACATAAGGAAGTTTATATCTCACCGTAGTTTAAAGAAATGGTTCCAGGGCTAATTCTGCAGACAATGAAGGACTGAGGCTCCATAGAGCTCTTGAAGTGTTGCAGGTCCTCATGGTCCAACCTGGTCCAGCCAAGCTTAGGCCACCCCATTCAGTCACAAAATCACACTTTTCTGAGTTAGATTATCTTCAAAGGTGACTTTTCCTTAGCTATTTTGTTTATACCGTCAAGATACAGTAGAGTGCCACTGAAGTGCTCCTTTGGAGTTACTGTGATATTTTATTTTACTGGAACAGTGCATGTGAAGCAGAAGAGAAGCAACATGCTTGCACAGGGAAACAAGGTCTTCTTATTGAAAAGTCTGACACTGAAGTCTTATATCTTCCAAAAGTACTGGTTGTCAGTAACAAATTCTTTTAGGTCCCTTGTCTAGATCAAGACTGGAAGGAAAAATAATAGCCAATTAACATTGTGGAGGCTCAAAACCCAGATTGTGATGTGTAAGGTGGGTTACCTGGGGAACTAAAGGAGAGGACCAAATCCACCTGAATTGATATTTCTTCTATTGATTTCAGTAGGTTCTAGGTGATGTCATGCTGTGATGCTGTCACACGTAAACAAGTCAGATGATTGCTTTTAATATCAGGAACTGTAGGATGGTTTATATGATGTACTGTGTTGTCTGCTCTAGAATGCATTTGTTAATAATATGCTAGGGACACACTTTTACCCTAATGGGGAAGAGATTAGATATTATCAGACTTCCTATATGCTAAAGACTATGCAAGTTTGCCCAAGTGCTTACATAGCTGTATCCAAAAATTCAAATCAGGTTGTAGCCTTTGAGTACTCAAGAGACAAAAATCACAGGCGGATGACAGAAAAAATCAAAGAGCCACCATTGCCTGAGGTCCATGAAATGGCAGGAAGTTGGAGAGATAAGAAAGGAGATTTCAGCAAGTGACTCATGGCCTGTGCTTTAGGAAAAGATGGAGAACCCCCAAATCCTGGCCAAAATGACTGAGCAAGAGTTCTTACTCAGTCCTGAATCACATACGCAGCTTGACCTTCAGCGTGTAAGCTGTGATCAGAGACACGCAAGGGAACATAGCTGAGGTGTGTAGGTGGCTGTTGCCCTATGGCCAAGGCTTTGTCCCTGACTGTATCCCTGCTCCTAACCTTGTCCATTTAAGTCTTCCACTGCTGACTGAAAGTTAGCCATCTAAATAAATGTCTTTAAGGGTATAGGGCTTGTGATTTGCCTGGGGCTTTGCCTACACTCTGTTTCTCCATGATAAAATTTACAGGACTGCAAATCTCTAATCTAAATGAAGGAGGTTGGGGTGAGAAAGGAACTCTGGTCCAGCACCTGTGCACTGCAGGTTTTTGCATCAGAGATGCTACATGGCTATGAAAACAGTCAGGAAAAGGAAAGTTTAAGTTCATACAATGAACTATCACACCATAGCCCCATGATATGCTGCCTTTGGCAGCTAAGCTGCTGCAACCAACTCCTGCCCCAGATGTTTGTTCCCACCTCTGGCATGCAGTTTGTCACCTCCTCAGCTGTGCCAAACCAACTGCATGTAGAATAGTGCTTAAATTAGAGCACTGAAGTGATGGAAGTTAAAAATACACCATTTCTGGGAGGAAGAGAGGGAGAGCTATTTTCAATTGTAATTGTTTCAATGCTCTTTCTTCCAGTGTGGTCCCACAAGGAATTCCATTAACACAGCTGGGAGAAGGCAGTGTGTTGCTGTGCCAGCACTGGGGTGACTCCTCCAGGCAGGAGAGTCCCTCTTGGCAAAGGGACAGGATTTGTTAAGCCAGGATTGCACCTTCTAACATGCAGAATGATGTCTCCTCTACCTGGGTCAAGCTCAGATCAGGGTCTTCCAGGCTCTCTGTTTGTTATTCTGTCTCCTAGACACTCGCAGCATTCATTTTTAAAAGTATTGTATGCAAGCCAGCATTATTATCAATAAAAACAAATAAATAAAGAGGTACTGAGGGTTTTTTTCCTGTTTTATGAATTCCTTATAATCTTTCTGAATATTAGCTTCCTCCACAATTTGCTATAGCATGGCTACATGTCACCCATTAAAATCTATTCAAATGTAAAATGCACAGTAAACTGAGAATAAAAAACACCAGCAGAGATGCAAAAAAAGCGGTTTATTTAATTAAGTCAGTTACATGTTTGACAAAGAAAATATTTGTATGTTCCTTAAATAGCATAAAAAGTTCAAAGAAAAACATCTGAAATGAGTTCAAAAGGTTGCATGCAGCTACGATTTGGCAATTTGGAGAATAACTCAGTAACTTACTTTTGTTTTGGTCTTGGTCATTTCTGTGCTTTGATGAGCTTCACCGAGAGTGAGCAAGTTATATGTGCAGAGCCTTGGTTATGTCTTACAGTTTGGACACCTCAATGATTTGTTTCTGTTTGAACATGAAACACATCCACTTGCATCCAAATGCTTCTGCTGGATTATTCCAGAGAGGAACGTAAGTACAGACAGTTTTCAAACTGCTGTCAAGTCTTGAAATAACTTATTAATAACTTTTTTTGTGTGTGTGTTATTAATATCATTAAATGCTTTCTGTGATATTGACTGAGTTTCAAGGCACTTTTCAGCAAAATGGGACAGTCGTTTAATTTCCAGCACACAGAAAAATGAAGTAGTATCGTGAGTCCCAAATGATGGCATTCTCCTTCAGGCTCCTGAGCCATGTGCTGGATCACACCAGTTCCTGGATGTCTGGGTGTACAGGCAGGACTTAAATTTAAATTACTAGACTCTCAGTATGTTTAGTATGTCCTTCAATTCTTTTCTAATAAATAGAGCCAAGGGCATAGTGAGTCAGTTTCATAATTAGATGATATAATTATCTCATGAACTCTGTACAAATTACCTCTTCTCTGTATTGTTTTTGCAGTGTATTGTTTTTCTTGAATAATATGGCACATATCCAGTTTATATTGCAGTCAATAAATTACCCTGGTTTATAGCTTGATCGCCCACAAATGAATAACTGACATCAACAAAAATAATTAAGTCATTACCCTTTTTAAAATTGTCAGTACTCTTCATTTAGACCATTAAGTTTATTTTTAATTATGAACACATTTCCTTAAAAGCATCTTTTTGCTTTTTTTTTTTTTTTTTTTTTACCAAGAGGTAACCACAGATGAACCACTTTGCTCTGGTTTTAACAAATTTGTGATTCTAAGGTTAACACTAGAGTGTAATGATGTAAAGGAAATTGCATTTTATTGCATTTTAATTAAATAGGTCAACTTGTGCAGGCCTTTCTCCAGCAAAACTCCCACTGGAATTTGGTCCTTCATCGTTAGACTTTATTTACTTCTTCAGCTTTATATGGCAGGTTTCTGCTTTCAAATAGAGGACTGCTAAAATAATTTAATCCATTTGACGGCGTATTTTTGACATCCAGGCTGACAGATACTGGGAAGCATTGTAATGCTGAATACCATAAAGGATATGTGTTGTTATTCCTTTTATCTAGGTGTGCTGGACTGTGCTTTTACGCAGAGTTGGGTGAGTTCGGGGCAGCCATGAGCCAGCCCCAGACTCTGGAACCCCATGGAGTGGTTGGCCATAGCCCCCTACCTGCTTTGGTGGTATGGATCCAGGGCAGTGCTTCCTCCTTGTGTGGAGGAAGAGCACATTTGGGGCCCTCCTGGGTCCTGCTGCCATCCTGAGGTGTGGGGGTTAGGGTGCACACCCCATCTTCCAGGCAGCAAGGAGGTGGGTAGGTCCTTCTCCCCTCACATTGTACCTGGGCAATGGCACCCCCTTTGCCGCCGCAGTCCTGGGCTGCTGTGCCCACTTGTTGACTCCAAACTTAGCTTTTTTCTGTCTGCTTAAAAGCAGTCACAGAGCCCTGAATGGGATTGTCCCCCTCAGCACCCCCCTTGCCATCCACTTAGCATTTCTCTTCAATTCTACCTTAAATCATAACAAAATGGTCAACATATTCTTCTTTTGCTGTAATAACGCTGGCTGCATCCTCAGTGCCCAGACGATGTGAAGAATTCAGCCATAATACTCACATTTCTCATTAAGTTTCAGCCAAGCTCGTCTAGGGCCGGTTCTGTTCATTTGGTCCAATCCTGTTAAATTCAGGGTGTTCATAATCCTTTTCCAGTTGAGGTTTAATTGTTTGCTTTCCAATTCTCCCCATCGATTCATCCTAGTCAGTTCTATGCTCCTCAAGTCCAAATGATGTGCTAGGCTTAGAGTATTTCTGAACAGAACATTTTTAACTTTCTAGTAGCTACAGCTCACATAATTAGTTTCTCCTCTCTACGCTTATTAGAGGAAACACTTGTGGAAGATGTGTCACCTTCTGGACCTCAGCGGCACATGTAGTTCCAAGCAGGCACAAGCAAAATATGTTTTTACATTTCTTGCTTAGCAGAAATGAAGTTAATTTGTTTGGAAAACTCCTGCTACAGGAAATGTCATTCAACAATTCTGTTGAAGCTATCAAAAGCAAAACCAAATGGATTTGAAAACTTAGCATAGGTCACAGACATGGATTGTGAGATGATTAGTAACTATTCTTATAGGCAGTAAGAAATGCAGCTTAAATTCTGGTTTTAGGCTGAATTACATCCCCTTCCAGTTCCATGAGTGAGATATCTTGGAGCATATTCATGTTAGCCCCTACATTTTGCAGTAAAAAAAGTTTAAAACCCAAAGCACAGACAGCAGTTTAAGCCAGTTCAGGGGCTGTTGCTTTCTTTATACCCTGGTGATGAGGCAGAAAACCAGAGATTTTGCTGCGGTTTCTGGTGTCTGAGCAGGGAGGAAGTGCTGAGGTCTTGGCTTCTGGTCCAGAAGGTGACAGATCTTTCCTACCACCCCTGGTGTAACCCTGTTACCATACTGAAAGAGAGAAGAAAATGCAAACCACTTTGTCTGCCTTCTCAACATGAACCTTGTTGGTAATTTTTGTCATGTTGATTTTTTTTCTTTAAAGGGTTAAATAATTCAAAAAGCAGCGAGAAAACCTTTATTTTGGATAAAAGGAAATGTTTTGACAGATACGAGCTTTTTTTGGAGGGAAGGATTTTGCCTTTGTGTAGAAGCTGAAACACTTTGGTTTATGTGATGTTACCTAAAGCTGTGGTTGCTACAGATGGGTTGGTGGTCTGTGGGGAGCAGTACTGTGTAGGGTGTCACATTAGGGGCATTTGGAGGAAAGCCCAGAATAGCTAGAGAAAAGCTCTCAAGCCAGCTGAGCTCTGATGTGTTTTCCTCTCCCAACACTCTGAGGGCTCTGATAATCCACCCCTGTTGGATTTAGCCATGACGCCATGAGATACTGCTGCTGTAACTGCCTGTCTGCCTTTCTGCTGGGGTCACTGGACCCCAGAAGTAAGAGCAATGTAGGGCTGTGCTGGCCATGGAGCTCAGATCTGCCATCCTTAGAGTCCATGCAAGAGCATGGCATCTACATTGTAAAGAGATGCTGTTAAACCTGACAGAGCCCAACGTAACACAGGGAGCATCTGTGTTACCTTGCCAAGTTCATTACAGGAACTATGGTAGTTGCTGAATGGGTTTGCTTGGGGCCAACATCTTCCAGGCTGTGACAGCAGAAAGCTCTGTACTAGCTACCCAAATATTCATCTGGGGTTTGGGATAGGATCTGCTTAAAGCCAGCTTGGTTAAGCTGCAACCGTGACTTGAAGGGCCAAGTGGCAATTCTTACTGCTAACCTCAGAGCTGGTCTGTTAGCAAGGTTTATCACTTCAACAGGTATCCCCGTGGAGTTCTGTGGAACTGGCTCTTCATGCTTTTGGTCATCATGAGTGAGGACAAATTCCAGCTGAATGAGTAGCCTTAGACCACTTTAGGATCTGGGTAAATGAGCAGAGACACAGAAGCAGGGCTTCATTTTAAGCACTTATTCACATATGCTTGGTTCAGCATCAGATCCGACAGTGTCACTGGCAGAAAAAACAACCCACAGGAATGTCACAACAATGAAAATGCACTGCTGCAAGGCTGAAGCAAAGCAAATATATGTAAGTCTATAGTAAATTTTTATTATTATTATTATTTCACAGGTGAATGTTACAGCTGTGTGCAGCCAAACATGTTTGATTGTCATCAGTAAATGCTAAAAGCCTGATCCAGAAACCATCCTGGTTACTGATGGATATTAGCAGCAAATCCCTGAAGTTATCCTGTAATACATTTGCACAGTATATAATATACAGAGTTTATTGAAAATGCCTAAGTCCTTTTTGTTCCTTGGAAATAGTAGTCACTGTACAGTCTGCCGTGACACAGTCTGCCATCACATTGACTTGCTCTGAGGACTGGTAACTTCAGAAAAAGCTGCTAACTCTACCCATACTATGAGTACTGAGGAAAAGCCCAGTACCATTGGGATTACTCCCAACTACTTCGCTACTACCGTGTGACATCTTTAAATACTAAAACTACTATGCCCATCAAGGACAAGAAATTAATAAATTATTTGTGTAAATTGTATGTTTGTAAAAAAAAAAAAAAGTAAGAAATTACTACAGCATGAAAAAAAAATCCTTATGTATATCAGACTACACTACTTGTTGCTCTGATTCATCCAATCGGAATTAAAATAAAGTCGACTGACTCCTTAAAATTCAGTCATCTGTGACCTTTTAAAATAAGTCAATAACAGCAGCGGACCAACGCATTAGAGGTGCTTAATTAGAAGCATCTTTTGGGACGATCGGCTTTTTAATTGTCCTTTTAATTGCTTGAAAATACTGATGTCCTTTAATAATGAATGATAAGTTCAAGGCGAGCGGCAATAACGGCCGCACAAAACCGACCTTTTCCTAAAGTAATCGAAAAGTGCGAATTATTTGCACAGCCTCTTTGCTCCGGGAGGCTTAAGCGAAATGGATAAACACTGCCAGCGATGACAGGACCGAAATGGAAATTGCGGTATTCAGACGCCGAACGCATATATTTATACTTTTAGCTGCAAATAGAAGGCTGCGTCCGCCAAGCCATTAACACCCGGGCGGGGAACTGGGGGAAAAAAAAAAAAAAAAAAAAAAAAGATAAGAAAAGCAAAAAGGGAAGGAAGGCGTCTCCTCCTTGTAGGTGAATTCACAGCATCTCTTATCTGTGCGCCGGTGGGGATGGGACCCGCCTGGCCGGGACCTGCCTCCGCGGCTCCCTCCGAGCCCTTGGTAAATCAAACAGGAGAAAAGCCGGCGTCTGCGGGGAGGGGAGAGGAGGGGGGATGAAGGCAAAGCAAAAGGCGGCGGGGGGGTGGTGGATGGAGGGGGTGGTGTCGCACATTTTGCCTGTCGGTGGGGCCCACAAGTCTTCTCGGAAACCTTCCCCCACCTCCTCGGTCTCTATCCTACCTCCCGTGGTATGCCTGCGCATACCTTCCCAGGCAGCAGCCATCTACCTACTTTTTATAGCAGCGAGGAGCAAGGCTATTAATAGGCTATCTAATTACTCCGAGCTGCTAACTCTGAAGTCTCTAATTCTGTGATGTGGTTGTTTTGATTTGTTGTTTTTTTTTTTTTTTTCCAACCCAGTAGGACTTGGATTTACAGAACTGGTCAGACTCGCTCTGGAAGATGTTATTTTAACGTTTTAAAAATCAACTTTCATTCCAAACAGGAAAAAAGCCCCCAATTTCTGACATTTGTCACGAAAGCAGCAACTGAAAACATTATTAGTTCGGATGCAGAGAAGCGTTTTGCTTAGCTAAGATTGCGAATTTCGTTGGGTTTGGTTTTTTTTTTTTTTTTTTTTTTAATTTGGGAATTTGTATAAGACGTTTGGGTAAGGCAGGGAATTAATGGCGGGGAAAACGTTTTCAGAAGGGAAGGCGAGGGGTTCCCACGATGCCCACAGTCACGGAGCCCGGCATGGGACACGCGTGAAACGGAGCTACTCCCGCAAAATGCCTCCAGGAGGACGGATTTACTTTGCCCTGTGAAAAACAATTCGCTGGAAGGTTTTTTGACCGGCTCTGATGATTTATTTTTATTTCCTGGGTAGAGGAATAAGAAGGCAGCGATGTGCGGGGGAGTTTGTCCGGCAGGTTTCGATGCAGAAAACGATACTTTCTTAGCGGGGCAACGACCGGCCCGGGGAACGCCTGGGGATGGAGGATTTTGTTTGTCTGCTGTGTTTTATATTAAATGAAAAAGAATTCGGTCTCTCCGACCACTGCTGTGGGGATGAGGGCGGAGGTAGAATAGCTAATTGCAGATCGGATTTGATATTGCCGTGATAAGGAACGGGGGGACGATGAGGAGAAGCCCTGCTCTGAAGAGGTGGGGAGGAGGAGGGCGGCTCTGCCGTGCCCCGCGTCCCTCCGTTTCTATCTCTCTCCCGCAACGAGCTGTCCCAGCGAGAAACCCGAGAAATTTTCCCCGGGCTCTCCGGGTCCGACCCAGCAGAAATCCTGAAAGCTTTCCCCGGCACCCAGGCAGGAGCGGGCGGGGACACCCAAAGGTCCCCCCACGACCCCGGGACAGCTCGTCGAGGCGACGGGACCTCTGAGCCAGACGGGGAGGGGAGGAAGGCTTTCCTTGTGGCCTCAGCCTGCAATTAAAAATAGTATATAATATAATATAATATAATACAATTCAATATTCGTCACGGCAAGGAATACACGAAACACAGCCCCACGGCTTCGTAGCAAGGGCATTAAAGTACCCTTAGAAAAAAGCATCAGAATTAGGCCGTTTCGTCACTTAAAAACACAGAGTAGATCCTGGTTTTCAAAGCCTCCGGGCATCTGTTGGGAAGACAGGCAACCTTTATTTGAGAAGAGCGGCTAAATGGTAACCACGTTTCTTAGGGTGCTGCGTGGGTCCCGTCTGCCCGCCGGTCACCCCGGGAGCTGGCGGGTGTCGCCCTCGCCCTGCCCGCCCCGCCGGTGCTCGCCGTGCGGGTACCGCCGGCTGCGGGAGTCGGGTTACGCGGCAACAGGAGCCTCTCCTCCGCGCGTTTTGTTGATTTTAATCCTTTTTTTTTTTTTTTTTTTTTTTTTTTTAAGGCTGAAATCATTAACCAGGCGGACCTCGGAGACTGTAACGAGGGCAAATAAAAAGAAGCTGCAGATCATTATTTATATAAAAAAAAACCAACCCAACCCAAACCCAAACCAAACCCCTCACACTCTTAGGCACCCATAGCACAAACGTCTGTGCGGGCTCTCCGCTGCTTGTTTGAGCGTCAGAGGTTGAAAGTCACCGTGGAAATCACCCAAAAGCACGGCGGCAGCAGGTCACCAGTGACGGGGAGGTCGCTTACTGGGGGGAGGGGGGGTGGGGAGCCGAATAACCTCCTGCCCCGCTCCCCGCCGCTGTTCACGGCATCAACGCGGGGGAGAGCGGGGAAGGCTCCCCGGAACGGGGCAGGGTGTCCTGCCCGAGCGGGGGCAGCTGCGGGGGGGGGGGGGGGGGGGGGGGGGGGGGGTAAGGGGGG
>JAOTQQ010000012.1:105088915-105198036 GCA_026546715.1 Gallinago undulata
TTTCCCCCTCCAAAAACCCCCCCCCCCCCGCCCCCCTCAGTGTTCAGTAGCTATGGGAGCAGGAGGCAGAATACCGCATATTTTTCCATTTCCTCCGTTTCCTACCAACCAGCTCGAATTTGTCCAAATAGCCGAGGCGAAGTGGTCGCAGCCCGTCGCTGCCTTGGCACACCAGAGCCCCAAAGGCGGGCTCTGAATTTGAAGATTGTACTAGTTGCGAGGCATTTAAAAGGAAAGTCGGGGTAAAAACTCCTTACCCAGCCTTGACCCGGGGGAATATTGGGCAAAACCACCGCTCCTCATATCCCGTCCCTGCGGTCCGGCTCCCAGGGTGGGCTTTGGAAGTGGACTATTCTAGCACGCACCTAACTCCCCCTCTCCCCCCAAAACGCCAAGTGACCCCCCGTGCCTTCTCCTCCCGCTGGGCGCCACGACGGGGGTTTCACCCCTCGGGCGGATCCCGCGCCGCTCCAGCCAGATTCCCGAAAGGCCAAATCCCGACGTGAGCGCAGGGCTGGTCCCGGGGGTCACCGCTCCGTCTGGCCGGTGCCCCCCGAGCCCGTCCCGGGAAGCACCGGCACCGCTCCGGTTTGTAAAGCAAAGGGGCAGGCAGCGAGGCTGGTACATTCAAAGAAATTACGGGAAAAAAAAAAAAAAAGGAAAAAAGAGAAAAAATTAGAGAGTATTGTGTAAAAAAATCACGGCGTGGCCGCGATGGCTGCTTTTTCCAAGGACTGAGCAGCGCCGGTTGCTTTCTCGCCCGGGGCCGGTCCCCCGGCGCGGCGGGGCTGGGGCAGCGCTCGGGGGGGCTCCGTGCCTGCCTGCCTGCCGCCCTGCCCCACCGCCTCCCCCTTCTGCTCCTCTCCCCCCCCAACCCAGAGCTGCTGGAGGACCTGTCCGAGAGCCGGGAGTGCGTCAACTGCGGCTCCATCCAGACCCCGCTGTGGAGGAGGGACGGCACCGGCAACTACTTGTGCAACGCCTGCGGGCTCTACACCAAAATGAACGGCCTCAGCCGGCCCCTCATCAAGCCCCAGAAGAGAGTGGTGAGTGGGGATGGAGGGGAGGGAGGGGGGAGAGAGGAGCTGCGCCCCGAAGGACCCCCCAGTCGGCCCTAGCCAGAGGGAAAGCGAGGGCAAGGTTGGGGGGGACCATGTTAGCCTGGTAATCCCTCGCTAGCTGCAGAGCCGAAGCGGGGCTCCTGACCAGGTTTGCAGGCCAAAGTGGTCATGGTGAGGGGCGACAGGGCTGGCAGCCCTCTGGGCACTGCCTCAGGCCCACCTCCTGGGCCCCACGCTGGCGAAATTGCCCTCAGCCCCTGGTGAGCCACGCATCGGGCACGGGCTGGCCTGGCTTTCTGAGTTCACAGACCTCGTCAGTGAGGGGGCATCGGCAGCTTGGGATAAATTTGTGTGGCTGATGATGGACATTTCCAACAACAACAACAAAAATTTTTAAAAAAGCAAGGTTGGAAAGTGTTTGTTCAGAGGGCAAGGAATTTCTCCAGACCTGCTTTGTTTGCTGAGAGCTGGATCCTTGGGAATGTAAGCAAGTTTTGTATATAATTCAAAGAAAACCAATTGTTTAAACAATGATAATAGCCTTTGTTTTGTTTTACTCCTAAGAAATGAACAGCAATTTTTCTAAAAATATACTCCTAAAAGTAGGGGGGGAAATAAATAGTACAAACCAGAACCCCTGTTTATAACTCAGGCTGGCACTGAATAGGCAAGGAGAAAATTTAACAAGCGGGAACTACACATTATGTTTAGCAAATGTGGGTGGAGGTCAGCAGAGAGAAAGAATACGCTCTTCAGTAATGGCTGTTACTGAGCGAGCCACAATAAATCACACCGGTATAATCCAAGCTGATGTTTGGACCCTTGTGTATGGAGACAGTCTATCAAACCCATCAGCCTTTCAAGCCCCTTTCAATCATGGCAGCTGCTTCGCTCCATGCCTGTTTTCCTAGCGTTAAAACACGTCCCGTTCTTCATTTCACAACCATTTGAATTTAATGCCTTTCCGAGAGGGGGAACAAAACCCAAACACACCAGGATCACAGCAGACAGTAAATGTTCACGAACCAACCCTACCTCTGCTAAAGCACCTTTGTTTTAGCCAAAGAATGAATTTAACTTTAAGGCGTTACTACAGGGTGCCCCTTATTTCTAGCTCGTCATCCACTAAATTTTGTGACACACGGTGTTATCTCGTTACCGGGGATAAATGCAGCAGACGGGGCAGATCTGCCGCTTGTCTCAAGTGTCAGAGCTCGACTGGCCGTGGCACCCCGACCCAATGCATATTTCGAGTAGCTGATACCTGGCTCTGGCATTTTTGTGGTTTTTTTTTTTTTTTTGAAGGACGGGTTGGGGTGAGGAGACTAAAACAGAGTCAAACCGCAGCCCCGATTTCAGCCTGACAGCTCGGTGAAATAACTCTGAAATAGCTCTGCCTAACAATCTCTACCGAGTACCCTGGCCATAACTATAAATCAGCCACGGCTGTGTGGTCATACAGTTGGAAATATGTAGGTGAGAAGGGAAAATGTTTTGAAAATGCTAAACATGTTTAGATTGCCCCAAAGTTTCTGATAAAATTCCTGTGGCAGAAAAGTCATTTTAGCTTCAAAACATGCCCAAAACCCCCTCGTTTGTTTAGATACAGGAATGAGCAAAAGCTATTGAAATATATGGAGATTTCTACCAGACTGCAGGCAAAAGAAAGAAGGATTTAACAAAGTGAAACATTTGATGGTATTTCACTTGCAAAGAAAGAAACAAACTGAAGCATATGTGTTAAGACCAGCTTTTTTTTTTACCTGATCCATGTAAAACTTGTATTGGATCGAGGCGTGAAATTTGGACACTGTGTGCATACGTATTTAATGACAAGGTCAAAAATTCTGTTTTCGCGAGACCTGGATTTTTAAGATTAAAAAGTATATGTGCTTGTACTTCAGCCTATATTATACTTGGCGGGGTTTCTTTTTTTTTTCTGTGTGATTAATAATGGATTACTGATTCAAAGTTACAAAATTTGTATTTAATCTGGAGTTTTTTCTGAGCTGTGGGGTAAGATGACAGTTTACTGCTAAAGAAAATCCAACAGATAAAATTAAAGAAACTGGGTTATTACTTTGGAATATAATATTCTTCATTCTCAAAACATTTTTATTGGTTTCCCAAGTGGCAGGCAGCTCTGCAGTATCAAAGGTGACCGAGTTACGTCTAACAACCCAGCAGTAAATGATTCAAGAGGAAAGGCATTGTACCCTTAAGTTAGTAATTTCAGTTATGGGCGCTTTATAGTCAGAATAAGATTAATGCAATCCTCTAAAATCGACTTCTCCGTGTAAACTTGTTCAGCTGCCAGACACAGAGTTAAGCACAGATTTTTTTATATTTTTTTGACAATGTGATACTTTGAAAAAGACTAGATTTATGATGTAGCTGGAATTCTTTGCTTGTGATGAACGTAAAAGAGATCACTTGTTACAGGGACTTTTATAACCCATTCACCTTCGTTTCACATGTTTATGAGGACTGCCTTCACTTATGATATACAGCCTGCAGCCATAAAGCTCTGGGTTATACGGTTATTTCTGATACAAGGTTGCTTCATCTTGGCTCCAAACTCCACGGAAGAGTGTCATAAATGGCTTGTTTGCAGCAGGGACCTTGCAGTCACCCACCAGCTTTGCTGCTGGCCGAGGGGAAGCTTTGTTCTGTAAAACATGCTCCCGAGGCACGTTGTTTTTCCTGCTTGGATGAAATGGGCGAGGATAAAAAGATGTTTTTACAATGATGCCGCTGTTGTATGTGTTACCCTCTGGCACCCGGGAAAGTTTGTTTTCCAAAGCTGTGGTGCCATAGAGGGATGGTGGTTGAAGTGGCTGATTTTTCTGATGATTTGGGAGACTCGGTGGCAGGTTCAGAGCTGCCTCTTTGCCCACCACACAGGGGAGAGGGCTTTGGACCAGCTGGAGAGGCAGCACAGGAGTGATGTGCCTTCTCAGATGGAAGGAGCTGTAGTGGAGATGTTTTCTAGCTATTCTGTTGCAGGAAAAGGCAGTGCCTTGTGATCAGAACAGAGGTCCCCAGGTCAGCGTCTCCCAAAATGTAAATTTTGCCTCTGTTGTGACTGCCTGGAGTTGCAGACTTCATGTCAGCTTTCCAGCCTCTGAAACCAGGATAATCTTGTTTGAAGTGTGGGACATCCCGACAGATGCTATAAAAAACCTCCTACTGTCCCCGCTGCGTGTTTAAGTACTTTTTATAAACTGTAAAGGCATAAATCATTTTCTCCTGCCCGCCTGCTTACGCCTGTCTTTGCCTGCTCTTGCCTCTAGCCCTCGTCCCGGCGGCTGGGCTTGTCCTGTGCCAACTGCCACACCACGACCACCACCCTGTGGCGCAGGAACGCGGAGGGCGAGCCCGTCTGCAACGCCTGTGGCCTCTACATGAAGCTCCACGGGGTAAGTGGTTCCTTTGCCGGGGGAGATCCCCCGCCAGCTCTGATGCTCCTTTGGGGAAGGGGTGGTCCTCCCACCGGTGGGCACCTGGTGCCTTTGAGGGGTGGTGGCATTTGGCTTCCTCAAGTTGGGTCCATGTTTCTGTTGATGCTAATGGTCTTGGCTCATGGTTTGGATTGTGGAGTTAAAAAAGGATGAATGCGTAAAGAATGGATAAAACGACTAGAAAATGCCTGGTATTAGAAAATGGTTATACCATTTTAGCAATGAACGATTTTGACAATTTATTTGTTTGCTGTTGTAGCTCTCCTGACAGATCTGTACAAGAAACGACCTCTAGATGAGCGGCAGAGGGTTTTTTTTTTCTTACTGGGATTTAAACCAGCTCTTCAGAGGGGAAAAAAAAATCCCTAGATACTTAATAAGACAACTTTTCATGGACAGACATAGCTATGCCAGCAAAACTTTAAATGTAATTTCAGCCTTTGCTACACAATAGTAGAGGAAGAAAATAGCTCTATCTTGAATGTGATGGAGTATGTTTTGGGTGAGACTTGGAGCCTGTTGTGCCCCTGTGGATTGAGTTACAGTCGAGCACAAAGGTTTGAAGAGTGGGGGCATTAGGAGTGATTTGGACTTGGTCTAGTCCTCCAGAAAAAAAAGTAAATTATAGCACAAGTTTAGACATCATAATGTTAGTAAGCATATGCTTGAATTGTCTTTCCCCTAGCTCATGTTATCATTAAGTTTTAAATATGTTTTAACCCAGTGTTTTCTGTATAATGATTATCATTGTGATAACACAGGACATAAAGCTGTTTTTTGAGCACATCTTCCCTATAAATACTATAAAGCTGTATCACAGGCAGACTGCTTATAAGAACAAACACTAGGATCGGTTACAGCCTGAAGTTTCTGTCCTAAGACACTTACAGGCGATGATCTGGTTTGTGTAGCTGCTCTACAGGAAGAGGAGTATTTTTTCCACTCATATACATTCTTGCTTTCCAGAATCAGCCAGTGGATATAATTCCTAACTGACTGGAATAAGGAATCAGGGATCAGATATACCCCATCCAATTTAATTTTGTATGACCTATGGCCATATGATGCTGTTTTTCCCTAAAAGTGTGCCGACTGAGGTGTTGGAAAAATTGCTTAGTTCACAACAAGAAAAAAGTTTCCCTTTCTTCATTCAGCTAAAACTCTCCTTGAAACAACCCATTGCTTTGCCCAAATGACATGCAAAGTTTTTTTGGAATTGTTATTGTGGCACAGGAAAAATTTAGTCGCTATACAGACATTTTGAACATCTTGCACTGTGTTTTAATTTTTGATATTAGAGTACATAAAAAATTCTGTGATCAGTGTGGAAATTTAATTTTTTCAGGTTCCCCGACCTCTTGCTATGAAAAAAGAAGGAATTCAGACCAGGAAGCGAAAACCTAAGAACATAAATAAGTCAAAGGCATGCTCTGGTAAATATAAAAAGATAAGACAGTTGAGCTGCAAGAGTTTTTTTTCCCCTGGCTGGAAAATATTTGGTTTTAATACCAGTTCCCAATGTTTCAGGTAACAGTACTACTGCGGTTCCTATGACTCCAACATCCACGTCTTCTACTAACTCAGACGACTGTAGAAAACCCGCTTCTCCCAGCACACAGACCGCAGCCTCCGGGGTAAGCCACGAGCCCGTGTCCGTATCTGTAAGCAGGCTGATCGCTGTGCCATGTTATCACAGCTTTTATCTTATCTACCAGAACAATAATCTAAACAAACTTTCCAGTTTTGTTAGCTGATACTGGAACAAGATTTTCGGAGGATATTACATATAGCTGTAAACAGAACGACAAACTGAAGTACTTTACAAACCTCTTAATTAACATCTATATAATTTTTATGATTAAATTAACCATAATTTAAACCCCAGATATTTTGTTTTGAAATGTTCAGGTTCTTCCATTTCAAAGGTTTGCTTTTGGAGCAAAGACAATAAATCATGCCCAATTGATCCTTTCAAGAACAATTGTGCACGTACCCTTTTTTTTTTTCTGAAATTATCTGATAAGAATTTATAATTCAAGGCACCGCTGCTCTCATGTTTTCCAAAAGCTGTTTAATATATATATGCATTTTTACACATAATCCCAAATGATTGGTGAACCCCAGCAAAATGTTATCCTGCTGTATGAAGGGAAACATAAAGGCTTTTGCTTTAAACTAAGATGTGCACTTAAAGCTCAATTCAGTAAAAAAACCAACCCTGAACCTAGGTTGGGGTGTCCTGCTGGTCACTGTCCATAGGGAATCAGCCCTCTCCTTGCAGAGGTCTCTTCAGGGGACAGATGCTCAGCATCTGGCAGCACCGAGCCCCACAAGAGCACCAGAAGAGTGCTGATCATCCCCCGCTTTAATTTTGATCCTTATTTTACATCATGTTCTCAAACCATCTCAAACACGCTTTCTTCACTCCGTTAGCATGTGTGATAACAAATACTAACACTAAAGTTGTGAAGCTTAATGTAGATTAATTTCTAACCCCTTGGCTATACATATCCACATCCACACTCCCCCCTCAGGCCTTCTGTATCCTTTAATCTGCCACATCATTTCTTTGAAAAGCTTTCCTAATGTGGCTTTCTCTACTCCTTTATTAATAAAAAGAAGACATTGTTTATAATAACTATTTTTCAATATGTCTTAGCGTTCCCACATTCAAATTCCTTACAATAGTTTAATTCCTGACGTACAAAGTTTCATTGTACAAGAGGAGGGAAAAAAACCCCATTTTTAGCAAATGTGATTGTTCAGGACTGACAGGGCCACCCAGTTTCAGAGGCACTGGGTTTTGGGTTCGGATGCTGCCAGACAAGGATATTACTAAAAGGGCTTGTCTTTGACATGAGAAAACCCTGTCAGTCCAATAAAATAAACAGATCACATCAAAAAGAGGGAAACACTAATGAAAAAATGAACTGTTACTGGGTTTCAGGCTCCCTCCAGTGAACTACTATGCACTGTGTTAGGCTCTCCCCTAATATTTGCGAAGAGAAAAATGCAGCCAAATTTTTCCTTAAATTTCCCTTACATTGCCTTAGGCAGCAGTACCCACCCTGAAGAATGTCCTGAGATGTATGTGATGGACAGAATTAGCAGCACAGTCCCAGCTGAGGCCGAGGCAGCGGTGTAGGCTGCAGGCAGCGCAGCGTGTGCTGCTTGGGGAAGGGGGGGGCATATAGATGAGATCCTCTTTCCCCTGTGCTGTTGCCTTCTTGGCTGGCTACAGCCTGCCTTCCTCTCTGTAGCCCTTCTCGCTAGGAGAGTGTATCAAACCTGTTATTAATAAACTTTATGTTATAATTTTAATAGTACCATCTGTAATATAATTTTGCCAAATGGAGTTGTGTGGGTGCCAGAGGAGAGTGGGGTGGGGGCACAATTTGCTAGCCAAAAGGCTAGCTGAGAGCTGTTAGCAGCTAAGGGCAGCTCCCAGGGACCCTGAGGCTGCTCTTTGTTATACGATGGCATCCCCCAGTGCCAAGACTTGAGTTCTCTGATTTTTCTGTAGTAGATCAGGCTGGGCGAGGACACGTGCATGAGGAACAGTGAAATCTAACCCCTTGTATCCTGCAGGCAGCCCAGTAACATCTGCACAGCCTTTTCCCCACCATGATTCGGTCAGATGTGTGCTGCACATGCACTTGCAAATTACCTCTTGTGAAAAATTTCAGTGAAAGGAGGGAGGCTGTGAAACGTGCTGAAGCGGGGAGGTTGCAGCAGTGACCAGACGTACGGGCATCCCCTTGACTCCCCTGCACCCTGCATGAAGGGCTAGTGATCTCCCACCCCTGCACCCCAGCCCCAAGTGTAAATAAGGATGGGATTTGCAGGGGAGCTGTTGTCGTGACATGTCGTGGGTATGGCCACATCCTTCCCTCGGGCTCTTGCTTTTGCCCGAGCATCAGCAACTCAATGGGATGAGGCTGCAAGGAGAAAGCCATGGCTGCTAAGATTTGCTTCTGTTGCCCCAGACATCATTTGGGAAGACGACCACCACCTTACACAGAGAATGAATTCATTGCTTGTGGGCCTAAATCCCATGGGAGGGGCTGAATGTTCATAAGGGCCATTGAAGTTGTTAGGGGTGAGGGGATGTTAGCATTTTAGAGCAAGGCAGCCTGTAATCTGATGACATGCCGAAACAGAGGTACTCTACAAGTCTTCTATTTTCCATGATTTTTTTTTTTTCATTTGAGTTGACCCATGGATAGCCCAAAGGTTTGTATTTATTCTTAGAACAGGCAATGGCTTTGCACAAGGAGAATTAACTTCTCCATGCCTCCATGCCGTGTCAGAAGGGAGAAAACCCTCAGATGGATAAATCCAGGCTCTGTAGTTTTTGGCCACTTTAACAAGAACAGGGTCAATTCCTGCCAGTGGCGCTGGTGACGTTGCTGAAACACGGGCACCTGCTGGAAGAGCGAACCTGGCTCATTCCCCACGCGTTACACAACCAGCATGGCAACTTGTTTTTGTTTTGCTCTGTTTTTACTTCTCCAGCCCTTATTCCGTGAAGAGGGGGAAAATGCCAAATTGACATTAGGCAGAGAAATTTGATGACCTTTTAGAAACTGTTGTCTGAAATTCACAGCAATGTTGTTGCTAAATGAAACAGAGAAAATGTATTCCTCTACTGGTACAAAAGCAATTTATTATGCCTTTTATGGGAGGCTGCCAAAAGAGTTCCCAGTTATGTAGAAATCTAATGGAAATGAAATTCAGCAGAATTCGTTTGTGTCAGTAATATTCACTTTTTGCCCTACCTTTCTTTATCTCTTCTAAAGTAAAATAAAGAAGGGAGGGCAGAAAAAGCGAAGGGCAGCAATTACTCTTGGAAATGTCTTTGAGACTATCCATTTTGTGAAGGGAATATTATATGATGCCAATTTTGAGACAAATTAGCAAGAACCTTAAATGTTGATTTTATGTTCTAGCTGAAGTTTAAACATTTAAAAGATATGATTAATGAATTGCTGTGGGTGCAAAGTTGATTTCAAACATCCCAAAATGTAGAAGTGTTTGGATCAGAGATATTTTGCTGTCCCTTTGTAAAGGGGCTATTTGCCAAATTCACATCTGGATCTAGGATTTAGGCCTATTTCTGCTTTCCTAAGAAGTGTAAGTACTGGGTGTCCTGTGTTACTAATATGGAAAAGGTCCAGCTGCATGATATATGAAGTTCCCTTACATCCCCATAAAAAGAAGATATGAAGGCTTCAGACAGCCTGCATCTGCATCTATACCTGCTCTCCCTTTGATGCTGCTGAAACTGTACAGAGAAAAACTACACGGAATAATTTGCTAAATGAAGGGCACGGTCTGCAGTGCACACCCATCCATTTCCATGCAGGGACTCCAACTGGTGTGATTACCAGAAGGACTTTATTCCCTTATTAGGATAAAAGGCAGTATGAAAACTTCTGTAAAATCTGCTTTCTATGGCAGGACATGGAGGCTCCATGAGCCAGGGCTGATGTCAGTAAAAGGCGCAGCAGCACCAGGGCAGCTCTTCTTTCAGAAGAGCTTTGCCTCCAGTTCAGAGCTTTCTCCAAAGGACAGTAATAATACTCCATAGAATAACTTAGGACAGTTGTCTTGCAGGTAAAACTAGTGCTTGCTTCCCTTGGAGGTTTACCTTGAGAAGTGGTTCAGGACTGACTCTTAAGTGTTGTAGGTTGGAAAGTGGGAGAGCTGACAGAAACGTCCTCAGCAGGTGGTGAGCTAGCAAGAGTATGCAGTTCTAACTGTCCCCAAAACCCAACAACCTGGGCTGAATTCACTGAATAGCTTCTCCTGCATTTGCTCTGTTTTGTTTTCAGAAGAGGGTTCGTGGTGTGGTTAGAAGTGGTGTTCTTTGCTCCTTTTTAGGCAGTAGATTGGTAGGACATTCATGTAGACAACTGGGAGTCGGCCTCCGTATGCTATTTCCCAGAGTCTGGATGAACCCAAAGACTCAACCTCTTAAAAAAACATCTCCTAACCAACTGGATGTTGGAAAGTTGAATGGCTGAGGGTCCTCCAGACTAGCTGATGATAAGATTTCCATTGGTGTAGAATAATTTTGTAGCCATCGGGATAGCATTTCCATGAGAAAAGGAGAAAAGCTTACCAGCATAGTTGGTAGGACTTTCACCTGGAAAATGGGAACACGGTGCCTCAGTCCTGGTATGAGTAAATATTTATCTAAACCAGGTGGAATAATATCAACAGAAGGCATGAGGAACATGGCAACCTAAAATACCAAATAGTACAGTAGTCAGGGCATTATGCTGGGAGATCTGATATTCCAGTTAAATCCTCTGTTGTTATCCCCTCTCTTCTGTATTAGTCCTCACTCCTGGATGAAGCAGGATGCTGCTTTCTTCTTCTGACTCAGCTTTGTAAATTCAGTCATTCATTTTCTTTACTCTGTGTATGTGTATCCAAAAGAAAGCATTTCATTCTGTATCAAAGAGAACAAGGCAATCCAGCTTTTTTTTTTTGTTTCAGCAGGGAAAAACCAAGAAAAAAAGAATATTTTTGGTTCTACCCAAAAGTTCTAGATGCATATGGACACATACATTTTGCTTGGTTTTGTTTTATTGCCAAAGCAATAAAGCCAATCACTCATACAGACCCCTCCACAGCAGAGGGGTCATCAGCTTCCCCAAGCCACGCTGGAAGCTGCCTCCCTTAGGAAATTAACAAAGTATTAACCACAGATTTATGTTACCATAATACAAAGGAGAGGTTAGAAGATATGTAAACTTACACATCTGCAATACAAACAAAAGGATCAATTTGACTAGCAAGAAATGACAATTTTGAGTAGGAAGAGGGTCACTAAATCAGAAAAAAAGAAAAAAAAACCTGTGTTTTTTCAGTTTGCTCTTCAGCAAACTTCAGAGTCTCACTCTTCAGAAACCAGGGAGTGACAGTATTGGGAGAAGGTGCTTTTGGTGGGGATAGCAGTTATTGCAGGGGGTCTGAGGCTGGGAAATGAAGGACTCCAGCACAATTTGCCACAACACGTTATATGCAAAAGAAGTTTTTGCAAGTGTGTTTCAGCTGACTATGGTTATCGTTTAAGTGCAGGGAAACTAAGCTGTGCTAACCCAAGAGGAAGAGAGTGTCAGCTGAGACCCAGCTTACTACAGGCCTAGTGTAATGTCCAAAATTCGTGGAGCTTTTTGAACCTGTGAAGTGGTTGGAGCAAAGGTCTATCTGATAGAGCAAAGGTCTAGATCAAGGCCGCTTGCCACCCCCTCCAGCTGTTAACACAGCTCCTTGCACAGAGCTTTTGCTTCTCATCTGCAGAGGTGTGGGGGGAGGCCGGGTGGGTTGTCCCTCCCCTCTCCCCTCTCTTGGTGGCAGGCAGACGGTGCAGGAAGGAGTGGGTGGAAGAAAGCAGAAGACCTGCAGCCAGAGCTGCCAGTGCTGTTTCCCAAGTGCTGGCCAGCACAGCCTGAGCAGCCTAGTTCTGATCTGGGGCGGCTTTAGTGGGGGTGAATTTGGCTCCAGGGTGCTGACGGCAGGTTTGGGTACCATGTAGGTGTGAGTCCTTCCATGGCTCTGGCTGAGGTCTCCCTGTAAATGTGGTTGAAAGGTTCTCTATGGAAAGGCCATCTCCAGCCCAGATCACCTGCCTAGGTGCTGCCCCATGACAGCTCCTGCTGGTTTGGGTAAAAAGAAGAGCCTCTGCAGATATAAACGCAACTCTCTTCTGTTTGTTTGGGAGGCAAGCTCTTCCCAATGGGCTTCATTCAGTTTTTCCTCAGGAAGCCGAGCTTCACAGCTGATTATCTATCCTATTATCAGATTTCAGCAATAAATATAAGCCCTTTACCTTTTTATTGATTGAGAGAGCTGGTATGAATTAGAAGAGCTCGTTGACTTCAGCCGCATTGTTCAAATTATTTATTCCAGCTGACAAATATTCTCTAATAACTAAGTGTAGCTTCTGTCACCTTTCATCCCTTGAAGCTGGAGAAGTAAGGAGCAGAGGTCGGCAGGCTCAGGAGCAGAGCCGTGATCCAGCCGCAGCCCTTTCATGAACTAAAATTTGTTTTCCATGTCTCACTTTGGGAGCTGCCCGAGCTGCCTGGATTTGTCATGACATTACCGGGGTGGGGTTTCCAGGCCCCGGCGGTCCTGCCCAGGTCCTGCCTGCCCCGGCTCAATGGAGCCAGGATCCGGCCTTGGTCGGGTAGGGACGGGCAGTCTTCAAACAGGACGTGCCTCCACGTCCTCCCTTCTGGGGTGCCTGAGGGAGGGGTGGCTGATTGATAACCCTACATGGAAACTGCAGGTCCCTGCACCCCACCTTTGTAGGTAGGGCTGAATCAGGAAAAGGGTGAATTACACTTTCCAAGCCTGGAAAAAACAGGTAGTGATAAGATATTTGCCTACCGGAACAACAGCGGCAAATATGGGCAAATGGGAACCTTTCAAAACAGCTCCCAGTATTTTTAGCTCAGGTTGAGCAAACACTGCTCAAGTCTAATTTAAACCCTTCTCCCGCTGTGGGGAGACTCAAGCTGTTAAGACGATGTCTTTTGTGCTCACAGGAGTCTATCTGAAGTATTAGAAATAAAAAAAGCATTTTTGAAAAACTAGCCTGATGCAAGACCAAAACGTTAGTGTGAAATATGCCTTATCGAATTCTCTGAGCATAGTCCCACAGAAAGAGGATACAGAAATTTATTGTCACTGATCGGTGACTGTGTATTCAAGAGCACAATAAAACATATTTCTTAGGATTAGAGCTATTTTCTCTGTTTTTCGGGGGGTAAGCAATTGTTCTTTCCATTTCTGGGTAATGACTGATGGAGCAGTGGAAGAATAGCGGTGATCAACCGTTTTAATAAAAGCTAAAGAAAATATTGGAGTTAGGGTTATTTAAGACAAAAGTGACCACTGATAATGAGCACCTCTTTCACAAGGTGAGGTTTTCCCTGGGTTAAGGCACAGTGACATTTGGAAATTACCTTTGAATAAATGAAGCTGTACTTTTCCTATGTCAGGACTGCTAGCCTGGCACAGGTCCAGGAGAGCCAAGAGCTCTACTCTTGTAAAATGATTAAATATGTATACTTTTCACTTAAACAGCAGGCAGGAAGCTTCTGCAGTCACAGTTGAGAATAGTGTTGTTTTTTTTTTTTTTCTTTTTAAGGAATCTCATCCAAAGACTATCTATTAACAAGTAAATTAAGGTTTTAAAGTTGACATATCCAAGAGTTAATTTTGCATGAAGTCAGCTCTTAAACATTTCCTTTATCAGGTGAAAAAGTTGCCCCTTCTCTGTCTGGCACTGAGAATTTTTCCTCTTTAGCGGATCTGCTCAGCCTCATGGAAAAAATGATTGTTTCTTTGTTTCTGTAACTCTCCATTTCTCTGTTAAAATAAATGGACTGGTTCCAGTGTGGTTCAGAGGTTCATCTTCGTGCCTACCAGGGCTCCCCTGTGCGGTGTTTTGTGCATGGAGATGGTGGAACACAAAAGGCTCCTGGTTCAAAGGCATATTGTTTCTCCACTTGAGATGAAAGCAGCATCTCCTTTAGTGGCCTGTCTTACAGAGGTGAAGTGGTTGTGGCTAGTGCTTTGAAGGGTGAGGAGTGATTCCATTTCAGGGTCTGAGGGAGCTAAAGAAGGCTGATTTCCAGGAGGTGCTCTGCACCCGCTGCTAGAGAATTGGAATGTATTGGGCTTCTTCCACCAGGATAGCAAAACTATAGGTGCCACGTCTCCTGGGTCACATTTTTGGTGTTGGTATCTGGATCCCTTCAGCAGGGGGCAGCGGGACACATGCATGTTACCTGCTTCTTCATGGTTTGATTTCCAGATTTTTCTGCATGTTCCACACTTTCTTTCCCACCTTGCTGTGAAGGTAACCGTGTGCTCTTCTCCAGACGTGATTGTCACCCATGTCAGACCTTGCCAGCACAGTAAAGTCACTGTTTCACAAAGGGGAGAACCAGCGGGCTAACCCTGAGAGATTTTTTCAGTTTCAGGATTTTAAGGCAGGGGGTGAGCAGAGGGCAAAGCCGGAGCCCGCTGTGCTCCAACCCACGCCCCGGTGTGCGCAAAGCTCAGCCCCTCAGTGAAATCTCTCTGTCCTCTTCCCCCACCTCCAGGCGAGCTCGTCGGTGATGTCTGGCCCAGGAGAGAGCACCAGCCCCGAAAGCAGCAACCTTAAGTATTCAGGTCAAGACGGGCTGTACACAGGAGTCAGCCTGACCTCCACGGCCGAAGTGACGGCATCCGTGAGACAGGATCCCTGGTGTGCCCTGGCTCTGGCGTGACCCGGCATGAGGGAAGCTGGATCCCGGCCCTGCGCGGCAGCCCCCAGACGCCTGCGCACGGTTTCTTCTGCGGAGCAGTGGCGGTGGCAGCGAGAGTGCTGGCAAAGACATTCCTCTGAAATTGTTTCTGTGCCTTGGCGGCCAGAGGTGTTCTTCAGTCTCTGAAAGAGGCTCTGCCGAAGCATCCAGTTCCTCATCTATGCAAGAAAAATGTAGGGAAAGCAAATGTCCACTGGGGATAGCTAATGCAGCCTTACATCCTCAAAAAATAAAAAAAATTTAAAAAAGAGAAAAAAAAAAGAAAAAAAAAGAAGAGAGAAACATAGAACTATCAATAGATTCCAGAAATACATCCTTGACTTGCCCAGCAGCGCTGCCTTTCTGATTGTATAGTTGTTTTCACTCTCTCGTCGCCTCCTCTCCCAAGAAATTGGTGGAACTTGTCAATGTCGGGGAGGGAGCACCAAAGGCTTTAATTACTAGAGATAGCGAGATACTTTTTAATGAGCATCAGAAGTGCCTTCTGCTTGAGTCGGCACAGACCTCTCGCACCAAACATTTGATGTCTTCACCCCGATGGCTCTCTCCTCCTGCGTTCTCTGTCTCCAGCGTGCCTTGCTCTGCTCTTCAGAGCCCAGCTATGCCCCTGGAAGAAATCACAACATTGGTACAGGTCTCACAAGGTCCAGCTTGTTAAGGAGATTTTGGGTTGGTTTTTTTTTTCCTTGGTTTAAAATATTTACTCACTTTGCAAGACTGCGATATAACTTTTAAAGTACACTGTGACTGAGGTTTATGAAAGTTTGTATTTTCTGGCTGAACTGTATAGAGTCAGTCAAAATTTGTAAACAGGGTAGCAATCAGATACTTTTCTTCCATATATACAATAATTTTTTTAAAGAAGTGCAATTTGCGTTGCAGCAATCAGTGTTAAATCATTTGCATAAGATTTAACAATGGTTTTTATACGAATGAATGAATGTAAACATTTTAACTTAATGGTACGTAAATAATTTAAAAGAAAAACTTAACTAGGCATCCTTAGGCTTTTTAGTGCAACAAAACCCCATCCACTTTCTGTATTTCTAGTTGTTAAAGCAACAGTTTCAAAGAACAAGCCTTCTCTCAGGAAAATTGCCCTAGCCATTTGCTCAGAAGTATTGTACAAAAATACAAATGCATCCCCAGGTTTTTTTTTTGCCTTTGAATAAGTATGTGCTGGAAAGAAACAAATCACAATGAAATTTTACTACCTGACACATATGTAAATACTCCATAAGATATTTAGGCATCTTGAAAATGTAGGATGCAATCTGTATAGTGTGACTGACACATAGTTAGGTTGGTTTCCATTGGTTTTTAAGCGGGATGTCATTTGGAAAGTTGTTTCATCAGAGCTTTACAAATAAAAGGGTATCATTTTTGGGATTTTTTTTTTTTTTTCCTGTACACTGTGCCTTCTCCTTTGTCTCCAATGCAATTGTTAAGCTGCATTAAAAGCTATGGAAATGTACCTGATACGGGCGGTGTGTCTGATGGCTGCAAGGAAGGTCTCCAGCTGAAGTGCCTGCTCTGGCCAGCTAAGTCTGCGGTGTGTGTGGCTTTTCTGCAGCTCCACTCACTACGCCTTCTGATGACATGTAACACTAGGGCCTCCACTGACCAACACAAGCCCCTCATGGGCATGTGGGAGGTTTTTCTGATGGAAGTCTGGGGAACTAATCCCATACCTTGTGAGGACTGCTGTGGTTTTGCTTAGCCTTCATGCCGTAGCTAAAGGGTCTCACCCAGGTCGCCTGTGTGTGGAAATACCTGCCTGCGACCCACTGCAGACGTAACTGCGTAAGGCCAACTGGGTGGCAGAGCCACCGCGTGCCTGCTGGCATCCTCCAGCGGCCAAAGGTAAAGGGCAGCAAAAACTGAAGGTGCTGCTGCTGAAATGTGAAGACAGCGAATTTTAGCTGCTGAGGGGAACGGAAAACCTTTCACTGGCTCTGAGGACCAGTCCTCTGCATTGCTTGGCTGATCGGAGCAAGACAACGCGGCATGGGATTTCCAGCTACGTCGGCAGTACTGTCAGATGGGGAGGCTGGGAACCCCAACCTCCGTACCCAGCGACCAGCGGAGTGGCTGCAACACGTTACTTCGGCTTTCTGAGCCAGAATTTAAGTTGGGATGAATTGGGGCAGCTCCTTGGCCTCCAGTGAAGCTCTGCTGATTTGCACCAGCTGAGAATCTGCCCCTTGGTTTTCCAACCCAGACAGTCAAGGCCATCTCCTTACCCTGGGGTTGTCATGAGGACCACAGGTTGAATGCTGCATCATAGCCCTCAGAGGGGAATGGCTTCTAGCAAAAAGAGGTTGGGCCAAGCATCACCTGGGGTTTGGGCTTCTCCAGCCAGCCAGGGACCTGCTTACCTTTCCTGGTGGGGCCATCATGCCAGCCTTGGTGCTCGGCCACATCATATCCTTGATCCCCAGGGCTGAAGCGGGCAGGTATCCCAGCCCTCCTAGCCTTGGGGCCAAGTGGGCTTGGATCTCATGATTTACAAAAATAAAACCCTATCTAAGTGCAAAGTGAGTCATGCGGAGAGACACTGTGTTTAAAAAGCAAAAGGTGTGCAGAAGAGGGTGACTGTCTTTTGAAGCATTTGTTGGCTAACATGCCCTTTTCAGTGATATTCAAGTGTTGACACAAATGGCTAAAAAAGCTGTTGCTAACTGGTGTTGAAGAGTGTTCAGCCTTAGCTAGGGTTGACATTCTTTTTTTTTTTTTTTTTCTCCTTTGTTCTTGCCAGGGATGAAGTTTGGTGTGCCACTTCTGAAAAGCCTAATGCAAAACTCGCTGCCGGGTGTGTCAGAGCTGTGTTGCTTGGAGTTATCACAAAATAGAAGGTTTATACCCGTGTGTCCCAGTTTTGGGCTGCTGACCCAGCAGAAGAAGTCAGCTGGCTGCCGGTGCTCTTGCTGGCAGCCTGTGGAAGGCTGTGTTGCTTTGAAACCCTGTGGCATAGAATAAGAGAGCTCCTGGGAGGCCCTGCTCCCTTCTCAGCACCAGCCTAACCCAGGGTCTGGCTTAGGGCGGTTCCAGCAGATAGTAAGTCTTGCAGAGAGCATAAAAAGGTGCCTTATGTGAAAAGACTCCTCTTGGATCTAAGCTGAAAATGCTCTTTTAGGTGATATCAGTTAAAAAAAAAGAAAAGAAAAAAAAAGAAAAACCAATATTTCATAGGGAAGGTGTTTCCTATTATTTCTTATCAGCAAAACCATCAAGAATGAAATACTTTGCCTTCTTGGACTGGAAGCAAGGCTAAATCACTTTTTTATCCCTCTGCAAGAGGCAGGGGGGTGCAGTGCCATGTTGCCTTGCTGTATAGATGCCAAGGAACTCAACCAGGTACTGTGTTATGATTTTACATGGAAAAAGACTGTAAGAACAGTATCTCCCTACTCACCAAAACTGCTCTCCAAGGGTACTGATTGCTGGAGCGGCTACTGCCTGACAAAGTAAAGATTTCTCTTTATTTATTTATTTATTTTTAAATTTTTGTCTTTTAAAAGTTTTGCTGAGCCGGCACAGCTCTGTGTGTGAGCTGGACTTTGCTCTGGCTCATACATCATCAGTAGCACTGATACTGATGGACGGCCTGGCCAGATGCTTTCCTCACTTATCCCTGTTTCTTTTCAGTGACAGCCCCTGGGATGGGCTGAGAAAGAACAAAGAAAGAGTTTGACCACGGATCTCAGCTACTAGTGAGGCTGAATGAGCCAGACTGACCTCATCATGGCTCTCTAGCATCAGAATGAAGCTTCAGAGTTGACATTTGGGGGAAAAAAAACCCTATATGGTTATTTGTCACCTTAGCACCTTTACTCTGGAAACAGCCAAAATTAAATAGCCAATGATGCGAGGCATCCGCTTCAGGCTTCCCCATCAAGCAACATTAGAAGGCATGGCCCACCAGGAGCAGATTGCTCCTGGCCACATGAGTCACCCTGGGGTCCAGTCTTCCCTAGGTCCCAGGTTTTGTTTTAGTAGTGTTCCCAACACTCTCACCCATAATCATATTTTTTTTTCTGAAATAAGTTGAGCTTGAAAGAAGTTGAGATCCCTACCATGATCCAGAGTGGTATTTTTCAGCATGGCATTGAGGGCACATACTGGTGTGGTACGAGTGCTGTGGAGGCACATGAGGGTGCAACTGCTGCTAGGTTTGGGTTGGTGACAACAGAGAACTAGCCTTGGACGGGTTGCCCAAAGGGAGTAAGAGGCTCCTGGCTGTTTCCAGAACTCCAGGTGGGCTTCGTTACATGTGGATGATCAGAGGGCAAGGACCAGTAGCTGATTTGTTTTGGTTTTCTGGCTGCAAAGCTCATTAGAGCCACGCACCATCCCTGTAACATTTGCCATACAAAACTCAGGTAATTTACTGTCTGTTCTTGCATAGAAATAATATCACTTCTGCTTCTTTCCAAGAGAAGAAGGGATTTAGGAGTTATACCCTGTCACTGTTACCATGAGCCTTAGCTGAGTGCAGGCTACAGAAACCCAAAATGGACTTCAACTGTTCCTGTGTGCTTATAGCTCCAGATCTTCCTTATCCAGCTGTTCTGAACTTCATTCCTCACAGATCCTCCAGTTCCTAAATCTGTATACACTGAACATTCCAGGGTTGTGTCAAACACACTAAATTCAGTATTAAAATTTAGGGCAAGGGTTATTGCAGTGGGCTGGGGAGAAGGAAACTTGAGGAGGGCTTGAGGAGCAGTTTCAAGTGGCCTCTGCTCCACATGTTGCAAAAGGCTTGAGGACTTCGTTATGTGTTTGCAATGTGTTTTGGAATCACTTAAAGCCATCTCATGGAAGTTGGTATAAAATACAGGAGAGAAGGTAGGACCAGGTGGACATGCAGTCAAAGAAGAGTTGTCAGAGCAATGTAGTAACCAAAAGTGCTAATGTACTTCTTGAACAAATAATCGGGGAAATACTGAGTAGGAGTGAAGAGGTAATTTTACTTTAGGATGCTGCATCCAGACCTGGCATCCATATTTGAAAAGGATGTTGAAAAATTGGAGAGAGTAGGGAAAAGAACCACAGAAATTATTTAAGGGGAAAACGTCTGGCCTTGACAAATTTAAAGACCACAGTCAGCTCAGAGTATCCAAAGGAAGAGTAAAAGGTGACTGGTATAGTGAGTACCTTCACGGGGAGGAAACATTAGGTGTTAATGGACCTTTAATCTTGCACAGAAGGACATAACAAGATCAAATGGTCAGAAGGTGAAGCTGGATTAACTCAAATGAGAAATTAGCCTCAGCCAAAACAATGAACATAATTAGTGATGGGAGCGACAGCAAGTGAAGAGGAGTGCTCAATCTCTTGATGCCTGCACAACAAAGCTGTCTGGAAGACCAGCTTTAAGCTGACCAAAAGTGACTGGGCTCAGGACTGAGCGGGTTACATCTGCTGCATCATGATTTATAGGCCAAATTAGTTTCCATTTGGCCTGAAAACATATTACTTTTTGGGATGAGACCCAATGCTGAGGTCTTGAATTTTTGTCGTTATTAAAAACCCCATGGCACTCTTCCTGAGAGCCGTGGTAAACACTGTGGTGTCTTGACCCAGTTTCAGCAGAAGTAATTATTTTTTGCCTACCTAAAATGTCATACTTCCTCTCCAAAACTGTCCGGCATCTTTATTGTTTCCTGTTAAAGACATCCTGAGTTCCACAGAAGAAAAGGCTGTGTTTCAAAGTTGAACAAACAAAACTTGAAAATCTGTCACCTCTTACGGCATGGCACACAGGCAGGGGCTGCAGCTTCTTGGAGAAGCAGGAAGGAAACCTTCTCTGAAGACCGCGGTCTGCAGGCCTTTGGTCTGTGACCTTTTGACGCTGTGAAGACCACAGCTTGAAGAATGAAGAGAGGCGTGTGGAGCATCTTGCAAAGGTGGTGATTGTAAAAAAGGGAGGGCAATAGTCGATTTCTGTAGCACTCTGAACCCCAACTGTGATCCAAATCCTACTTGTTTTGTTCATGGGAATAAATGACATTTGAGAAAAAAAAAAACAATGCTGCTTTTCGTGTCTTGCTTACAGAGAAAACCTGGTCTTGTGGCACGAGAGGCAGAGGGAGAGGATATGCCTTGTCCACTTGGCTGGTCAGTTCTCTGATCCCTCTGGGGTACAGAGGACCCCAAGGGCAGATCCTGGTAAGCGTTCACACTCTGAAGGGCTGATGTGCCTCCCGCAACAGGGGCAAGAGTGGTGGTGCTGTCAGGAGAGGGTGTGTGTATTTGGCCAGGGGCCCGGGGAAGGAAGGGTGAAGGAGGCCTGGTGGAGGGGAAATCTGCTGTGCCTCAGCTTCAGCGATGGGGCCCCAACAGCATCATGAGGAGCTGCCTGTGGGCAGCTTCTGCTCACTGGCACTCAAGGTGTCCAAAGATCAAGAAGATGAAACAGGAAACAGGCCTTCACCGAGCCTGCAGGGACATCTGGAAGGATGGGGACCTCCATCTTCTATGTGTATGTGCCTTCATTTTCTTAAAATTATATCTTTTACTCTTCTGTCCTTCCTCTACTGTAGCCCACCTTTGCCTATAATGGTTCTGTTTTGCCTAAATCAATGTTTATTAAAAAAAGAAGCACTGGGATGATGGGCAATCTCTGGATCAATGTCAGAGGTGAGGAGCATCACCTGTGAGGTTTGGGCAGACCTACCTACCCTGGCACTGTGAACACTGGGGAAGGAGCACCTCTTGGGGTTTCCATGGCTTGGACAAGAAATGAGCCATACCCTTGGTTCTTTACTAAATAAATTAAGTATGTCACAAAGTTAATTTAATTTATTTTTATGTTAAACTATTAGGAACATTTAATCTTGGAAAAAGCTCCCAAAGACAGCAATACTTCCTTCCTTATAACATGATGATGACCTCTAGTTTTCAGTAACTTTGACTTGACTTTTTTTTTCAGATCAAGATGAGAACCTGGAGACTGGGAAACACCACTACTATTTTATCTAATGGGGGAAAAAAAAAAGTTGCTTCAAAGTTTGACTGACAAAATGTGGATTATTCATTGCAATAACCAAGTGATTCCTTCAAGTTTTTTAAAAGCACCATGGCCACACTCTGAATAGACACGAAGAAATTACACCGTTCAATTTAGTGACTTGTGGAAAATTAAAAAAGGCAACTTCTCCCAAAGTATTGTTAGGATTAACTGTGCACTAAGCAGAAGGAGACCAGTGGTGTCTTTAAAGTTAGAGGTCCTACTTTATTACCTAGTCTTGTGCTTTGCTCAGAGTAGTGATAAAATTCCTGGGACTAAATGAAAGCTTTGTATAAGCAGGAAATTCAGGAAAAATGGCTCGTCTTTCTAAGTCTCCATGATTAGTTTTCAGCAAAAGTAAGAAACTTCAAGCACAGATCCCAGCAGGCTCGGGTTTTGCAAACAAGACACCAATACCTTACCATTCCTCTGTGACCGAGTTCACCCGGGAAGACATGGATAGACATTGACAGCCACAGGCTGTACCCCTTCTCCAGTGTAAACCAGTCCTGATCCCACTGCCTTTAATGTTGCATGCAGTTTTCCCTTGTGCAAGTAGTTAGTGGTGTGAGCTGGACCACTTGCTTCAGGATTGTGTGACAGGGTCAAACCTGTCACACTGCAAAACCCTTTCTTATCTAAAGCAAAGGATTAGCACTTCTGAAATGAGACACGTATCAAAAACTCAGGAAAAAGCTGAAAGTAACTCATATTTCACACCTCTTCATGAACCAAGGCATTATGATATTGATGTACACTCTGCTTTCCCTGTTCAAGGCAACCTAAAAGGTGGTCAGGGTGCTTCAATCATGATTCAATGTACTCCATGGATGGGGAATCCCATGGGAGTGAAACGCCAACTCTGAGGTTTCAGCCATACACAGTTCTGAGAAATCTTAACCTGCCCTCTCCATCCCTGCAGATTTACACTGAGATCTTCCGGATCTCTTCCAGCCCCAGGCCTGCTCTTGCTGAAAGGAGTGAAACTCCTTGCAGCTCAGTGGCAGAGGTGAACTCTGATTTATAAGGACCTTTTAAAGAGATGAGCCCAGCCCTAAATTATGGCTGGCTAAAGCAGGCAAACACACGGGAAGCAGCAAGCTGTCTGGTTCGATGTAAAAGCTGTGTTAGCTACAAATGCAAGGAGTATGTGTTTGACACCTTTGTAATTAATGAGACTACCTAGGGCAGCCACCTAGATCAAGCCTCAGCCACTAGGGAGGGGCCTCCTAAAAGGCAGAGGAATTCAGGATAGGCTTCAGCTAGCATTCCCAGACAGTTTAAGCGGGCACTCTATACTTCAGGGGCTTGCCAGGTGCCAGAGCTATTGTCAAAAGCCCAGGCTACCACATGTACCTGGGGGAGGTCCTGTCAACCCTGTGCATCGTTGGGGCATCAGACATCAGCTCCCATGTCCACCACCTAAGTGGTAGTGTGGGAGAACAGTGCCCACCTGAGATGCTGCTGAGACAACTCACACTTCGGGCCCAGAAACTCTGTCTTGAGCAAAAATGACCTGTTTAAAAGAGAACAAATATTCCCCATGGTTAAAAAATTGTGTGCTACTTACTCAACATGGATGGGAGAGAAGAAAGGTAGTAACTGTCAGATGGAGCTCTGCTAATAAAAGGCACTGTAACAGAAGACAGTGGGAATATAACTTTTTAGGGAGAAGGCTTAAGATTAAGGACATCTGCAGCGCAGGAGAAGAGCAGAATGAACCAGAAGCTGTAGTGTGATCAGAACATCAAGTCTTTTCAGCAAAGGTTTTTTAAGGGCTTCCATGTGTTGTTCTCATTTCATGACTTTCAAGTATCTGGTTTTCAAAAAAAAAAGGTAATATATTTCATCACAACCAGGCTCCTTTGATAGGAATACAAACATTTTGCAGAACCTCTTTGGTTGAGAACATGTTCTAGAATTTTTGCATATATCTTGCATTGTATATTTTCTGATGGCGAACTTCTTAGCAAAGCTAAGGGAAACTTATCATTTTCCCAACTTCTTTATGCTGTAATTTTGCAGTAATTTTGTCATGGTCTGCACTTGCTTGCTTGTATCAAGGAATACTTTTAGGTACTCGCAGATACTGTGGCTGCATGCTGTCCTGAAGACAGCTGCCCCCAAGGGAGAGTCGTGCAGAAGGGCAGAACCTGGCCCATAGTGTTCAGAGATGAGTAGAGAAAAAAATCCCACATGAAATGGATCTTCTAGGTAAAATCACTCTGAGCAGGGAGGGGACTTTGCTATGGAAGCAGAAACAGTAAAGACATTGGTGAGAGACAGTGATGATCTGAGCTCTCTTAATCACCTGACCTCATTAGCCATGCTGTCTTCAGCCTCACCAGCAGGTGAATGGGGGGAAGAGGAAGCCACCGTCACTGTGTTTCTGGGGTGTCACCCTCAGATGCAGGATGGCACCCAATATGGGAAGGCCAAGGCTGTGTCTCAGCCAGCAGGCTTGGACAGAGTGAGTGCAGAGAGGGCTTCCCCAGCCCTATGGCGGAGGGGTTTTTATTTTCCAGCCACAGATATGATTAGATTAACCCCTTTGTTCTGTTTGTACTGTTGTGCTTCCATGAATTAAATATGTAGCCAGGGGACAGGATGGCATCCTTCTATTAATAAATACAGAACAGATGATTGAAATAACGAATGTGAGAGTTTCCTTGTTTCAAAAGTTGAACAGTGGACCTGAGGCATGCAGTATGTGTTTAATAAGCATTATTATTTAAAGCAAGTAATAGTGAAAAGGCTCCTTGAGTTGTCTGATAGCACATTCATTAGCTAATCAACAGAGCTATTATTTTCTTTGAAGTATGCCCTACTCTGCGGTACTAAAGTGCACACACTGATTTACTGGTAAGGGTAATTAAAGGGCATGTCATAAACACCACTGACGTCATGGAATATTGTTCTTTAACCGTCTTTCCAGTTAACTCTTCCACGTGGAAAAACAGATATTTTGCAGCTGACCCTCACCTGGTGTTGAGTGTTCTCCATCTCCCAGCAGTTTTGTGAACCCATGGCCGTGGAAGACGTACTCTTGCATTTATAGCTTCCCACGACCATGAAATACGTGTTTGAAAAGACTTTCAAGCTTTGCAAAAGCCTTGCCGCTGCAAGGCTTTTTTACAGAATGGTCTCATGCATGAGTTTCAAAGGAGAGCCTACACCTATGTAACAGATGTTACCCAGATTTAAAGCCCTGCTGGGGGTGGTGAATTCTTCAGAAAATAACAGCTTTCCACCATGCTTACACCTTTCCTGAAGGTGGAAATACAGCCCCTGGCTGGGTGACATGGATGGTATATACCTTTCAGATTTTAAATGGAGACCTACTGTGTATGTACAAGAGGAAGGCCAGGTAAGTCAGAAGTGTAGCTAAACTATGCATTTCAAGCATACTATCTCTATATAGCTCTGCATAGAGGCTGCAAAACTTGGAGGACCTTCAGCACTGAAGTCTGAAAATCAGGGTGCTTTGCATCCAACAGGGCTGCAGGCTTGTAAATGCCATAATGGCATGTGGGTGCATAAGCAAGCAAGGGAACATAACCCTGGGTGGTTCCTTCTTCTTGCTTGCTTGCCCTCCTTCCTTCATCGCTTTCTCTCTTTTTCTCCCTCTCTCCCTCTGTTTCCTCCTGTGCATTTTGTTTTGTTTCTTCCCAGTTATAGGCTGTCTCCCATATATTTCTGGACAACTGAGGAATTAGAAAAGTCTTTAAATCCACAGTGCTGAATAAAACTACTTCCTGATTTTTTTCCACCCCATTTATTAGGTTCCTTAATATAAGGAAATGGTAGCCTGCCTTTACTGAAGTTCAGGTAGTGGTATCATTCCAGATAACAGCAATAAGTAGGTCATAAAAATAGAATGAATAATCATCTTTCACTCACACAAATGAAAGAATAAAAAGATACATATCAATAGAAAATAAAATGCAAAGCACTTCAGAATTTGGCAAAATATTTTTAACTGTACATTTTTAAGGTACATATTCAATTCCTGTTTATCTCAAATATGCCTGTTTCCAATGCAGATGACTGGCTTAATTCGTAATTTAGTGCAGCGACCAAAATTCTGTTCTGATTATGAATTAGACCCACTTAAATCAGTACTTACTCTCTGTTCAAATGAAAATTATCAAACACAATTGAATAAACCCCACTGAACCGCTGGGGTACTCACATGCTTTCCCATTACTATCCAAGCTGGAAAACGCTCTGTCTGCTCTCCACTGTTGATATATATGGTAGGACTTATTATCCTCATTTTATGGAACAACAGGGAAGAGAAAGCCTTTACAGTTTTCCCAAAATCTCACAGGAGAGATTCTTCTCTATAGATAATATTTAGTGAGTATCATCCAGGTCCCTGGCAATGTCCCAGCTGGTGGACTCTGGCAGTATCTCACCAGCACCAGGACATGGGCAATGGTGCATGATAGCTTATACTAGTGATTTCTTGGCATGGTTTTGGTTGGGACCACCTAGCACTTTCCTAACTGCTGCCCATGGTTAGGGAATAGCAGGTGGGCCAGGGACTGCTCTGGGTTTGGAATACTGCCCCTCTTCTTTGGAGGGTAAGAGCGCTTAACTGGCAGGACATAGGCTGTGCTTTCCAATATTCCTCCTTTGACTGTTCTCTGGCCCATTTTAATTTCCTGGCATAGATACAGCCCCGGTGTGTATTTGTGGTGTGTGTTGGTCTGCTTGCACAGAAGTGACATATTTCAAGATTGGTTGGTGAAGAAAGAAGAGGAAACACGATATGAAAAGTGGACGAGTCTTATGTGACCCTGAGCCAAATCCTGCCTTAAGACTAAGGATATTTTTTCATGAAGGCACGTGATTCTCTGCCTATGCAGTGTCAGCACAAAGCAGAGATAGGCCCCAGCACGTGACTCTTTAGTGACTAGTTTGAATGGAAATGTGTGATTTCTGAACAGATTTATTGTGCAAGCAAAAATGTATTTGCTAAAGATTACAGCTGTGTGTTTGCTCTGAGTGCTGAGCCCGGGGAATAAAGACTGCCCTGTGTGACTTTTCATAACACAGTGAAATAAGGTTTGTGGTGTCAAATACCTGTTTTAACTTTGTTATCCAAACCCCACAGTCTGCAGTGCAGGGACTGGGCAATAGAAGCGGAGCAGAGCCAGGGATGCAGAGACCTCTCTATGGCTCAGACTCCAGCTCCTGCCTCCCTCGTGGATGTGGATGATAGACCTACACTGCACTCATATGGTCTCAAGGTCTGTGCCAGGTGTGGAAAAACAACCTACATGCCCACTGCTCCTTGACCTTGCCAAAATGCTTCTCCGCACCATGTGTAGGGGGACACCAAGGAGTTCATTGGCCCACCAGGGTCCCTGGAGTCCTTCTCCAGGCTGTCCTCAAGCTCCTTTTTTCCACCTCCCTCTCATAGTAGCAGCACCCATGAGCCTCTGCTGATGAGAATCAGGACTCAGCCTTGGACCTCTAATTAGTCATTATCACTTCAGATAGCCAATATTGCTACCTGTATGCTGTATAATTGCATAGCTGGAAGGTTTTTGCAGGAGTTAGGACTAGGATTCTGCTACTGTGAGCATTATTGCTGAAATGCAGCAGCTGAGGAGCTGGGTCCCCTCCCCTCCAGAGCCCTTTTGCAAGGTGGGGTCACAAGCATTTCCTCGTAGGCCACACAGTCTAGCGGGCAACAACCATCTTCGTCTGGGAGCACACATGTTCTGGGAGGGTGAACCATGTTGGTGGTTGGGTGTCTCAGGGTATTTTGATGAAGGAAAGTGAAGGCAGAGTGCCTTTTGGGGAATTTTCACGAGTCAAAATTCACCCTGTTCCTTTTGTCTGTTTTTCATTTTTAGAGCACTCAAGTGACTGACCTGTACCAATCCAAGGTACGCCTCGGCTTGGTTTGGAACTGCAGTTCACCTCACTTGTAGACAAAAATTAAAAATTGTGATCTTATAGGCGTAGTCAGGGTGGACTGGTAAAGATAATTGTTTTGCTGGTGTGTTGAATCCAGTTACAGGTCCCATCACTCAATGTCTCTGGCAGAAACATTCCCGAGACTTTCTTTTGCTGATACTCCGCCACGCTCTTTGGAAAGAGAAGCTCAGCCAACTGCCAAGTTATCTTGGAGTTGTCCTTGTACAAGGGAAAATGGGGCTTGATTTGGTCTGGCAGTCTGCTAACATTTGCTGCCATGGCATTTTTTGCCAGTCTTCATGACGCCAGCAAATGGAGGAATGCTGCAGCACACGTATTTAAGGGGGTTTGTTTAGTGTAAGGGTGTCTGTAGGAGGAGTAGTTTCCTGAGAGGAACAATCAGAGTGGCTGACCTTGCACTGATTCTGCTGACAGTTCCTGCTTGAAATAAGGTTGCCCTGGTCTGGTGCAACATCACTCACCTCCAGCAAGGGAGTTTTAAACTGTTAGGAGACATGTAAGAGCTATATAAGGAGTAGCACGTCCACAGGGATCCCTCTGTACTGAACATGGGATCTGAGCACATGCAGGCCTTGAAGGAACTCAGATCCAGGCTGAAGGCTGCACTGGGTTTATAAAATTCTCTCAACTCTGCACATCTTCAGACATTAGATTTCAAATCTTGTTCCAGATCCCAGGTCAAGTTAAAGGCAAACAAAGGGGAAATATCCTGAAAGAGGAATCAAAATTATCTTCTTCTGCAAAGCTAGCAGGAACGGCATCTCCACAGCTGTTTCTTAAAAGCATCAAAATTAAAAAGCATTGCTGAAAACTGATCTAAGGGGTCGGGCGGATTCAGGTGCAAGGCAGGAGATTGAATGATTTGCCTCTTTGCCCTCCTCATGCTTTATGCCTTGGAAACCTACCTACATCTCTGCCTGTTAATGAACATCTGCTTTTGATTGTCACAAACCCATATATTTCACTAAAAGAAACATACTTGATCTCCACTTGGGAAACAGCCTATTGTTTCTGCTGTACCAGGTTCAAGCATTGCTTTTAAATCAGAGATGGATATATTTTTTCTCACTTGCCTACTGGTTACCTTTAAGTGCCAAATAACCCCAGCAGGAATTATGCTTCTGTGTTTGGACTAGCGGCAGGACACAGGCTGAAATGTTACATTTTCTTTCATGTCTGATGTGTCCTGTGTTGAAGGACTATTTCCTGGGTATATTGAGAATATACACCTGGGTATATTGAGAATATATAGAGAATAAATACATCTCTCCTATCTCTAGCTAATTCTGTGTTGGTCCAGCTGTACACCGGACTGAATGCAGATGACAACAGTAGAGTTAAAAAGCATGGCCTTACCAAGTCCTGCTCATCTCACCTAGTAACACTAAGCTACTGTTTTTACTGAAACAAGTAAAGAAAATATCTAAAATGTGCACAGTTACCATGAAAACTGTACAGGGTAGGAGCTCTTGGTTTCCCGGAGCAGATAGAACTTCACATGCCATAACATGGTGTTTGCTGATATTGTCATACAGTAGGAAATTAGCAGTTTCTACACATGACTATTGGACTATATGATCATAACCATTCCTAGCATGATTCTGGTCTTGCCTTATAACACTGCTGAGAGAGCAGCTGAGATTCCTCACCTTCACCTTTTCAGTCTCAGTTTCAGCTAGACTTCATAACTAGTTGTGAAATAATGGAGGTGGGAGTGACTTTCTGCTCAAGGGAGTAAAAAGTTCAAGGTTTAATACCTTTTTTTTTTATTTTTTTTATTTTTTTTTTATTATGCCCTACCTGGATAGCAAAAAAAACATTCAGCAGTCTAATTGTCTGTAGGGAACACATTTGTGCAAATGTACTGGTTCAGACCAAGGATCTTTCTAGCCCATTACTCTGCCTCTAAAACTGGCTACAAAAAACTGGCTACATGTTTGAGGAGCATGAGAACATGAGAACGGGACAAGTATGTGTAATATTTTCCTTTAATTCCCTCCCACTCTCTGACCATTTTCAGGTCAGAACCTTTTGGACTGTCCTGGCCACTGCAGTTTATTTACATAGTAACTTGCAATGGATTTCTTGTCCAAGGCTTGTCCTGTTCCCCTCTGAGTGCATGCAAACCTTGTGCACCCACAAGGTCCTTTGCATAGATCTAGCACCTGCTTCAAGAAGAACCGCCTCCTTTGGCTTGTCATAAACCAAGTTCCTAGTAGAGTCGTATGATGGTCCCTAGGTCATCTTTTGAAGATACTGTTGACAGCGGATCCCTGTCAAGCCATTTCTGATAAATTACTGTCTCTAGCATATCAAAACCTAGGTGTCCTGACAGCATACTGTCCACATCATGTTGACGCTGCTTGTTGGTATCTGAGAGTAGTATGGTTGCCTTTATGCAGTGTTAGCTCATCCTCCAGAGGTGTATACGCAAAGGCCATCTTCAGCTCGGGAGAGTTAGTTGATTGATAGAAAAAGGAGAGAAGTGTTTTTTCTCCAGAAGGAAGCCTGTGATGGAGAACTGGCATGTTCATGCATGACAAGTCTCTCAGGGACATCCAGAAGCATCAGGCCAAGAGCACATGCACAATGACTGTTCCACACATTGAGATTGCCTGGACTTGCTGCCAAGAAGGGCACGCCATACCTGGTATGGGAGAAGTTCAAACTCTGCCTAGATAAAGTATAAGCTGGAAAAAACTCTCCAGGAAATCATGATAGGTCTGGTTAGGTAGAAGTGTGTGTGTGTGGAGATGTTCTCTATCCTCTCTGTTGTGTTTCATGATTGTAGGTCTTCTTCTTGGCTTAACTCTCACTAGTCTGTCCTTTAGGACAATTCCTGCTTTGCTAAAATTAATGCCATGGCTTCTTCCAGACAAACATTTCTGATTTCCCAGGTATTGAACAGTTTTTCACCCACATCCCAAATCTAGGCCAAACTAAAGCCAAATCTGTGCTCAGACCAGTATTCTTCCACCCCTGCCCCCCTGGCCTCCTCTGAAAGATGTTCAAGGCTCTTAGAGCTCTTGGATAAAGGGTAGAGATGCCTCAGGCACCTGCCTCACCAGCTGCCAGTCCTGGAGGAATAGGGAAAATACAAATACAGTCAGCATATAGAAATTGTGTAACCGTTTGACTGCAGGTATCACTATGGATCAGCCAGGGACTTGCTGGAGAGGTAGTTGCTGGCTAAACCTTTCTCCCCACTGGGAATGCCACTAGCACATGGCTGATGCTGAGGAAGGCTGGAAGAGCTGTGGGGGTTTGGTGCATGCACTACAGAGCAGGGTTGAGTTTGTTTAGGGTTCTAATGACATATGGAGACACATATGGCCTAGGGTAGGGTCAAAACGCCTTGGACACAAGTAAGCAAGCAAGAAAAAAATGAACATACAGTACTTTTATTCAGGATTGATTTGGAATCAGGGTGAAAATGTGCATCATTCCTTTTTTTTTTCCCCTTCTCAAGCATCCACCACTTTGCATTACTTATGATTCATGCAGCTGCAAAAATACAGGGACTGTGAAGTTGGCAGTAGGGGGACACTCTGCTGTTACTTGCTGTCACAGCAACTGAGAATAATTCATGGAATGATTCAATGAACTAATATTACCTCAGTTGTCATTTGAGCAGCATAAGGCAAAGGCTGGAACAGCAGCACTTACCTTCCCCTACCCCCAAAGGCAAACGAACCATTAAGGCTGCAGTAACGCAGCAGAGCAAAGGTGTGTTTGCTGCACAAGGTTGGTCTCATAAAACTGAACTTTGCCCAAGACTGAACAAAATTGGAAGAAAGACACAGCCGACACTTAAAGGCATGCTTTTTATAAGGACAAGTTATTTATGACCTTCATCTGACATTTTATAAAGTTTTAATTTTGTTACACAACAGCCATTCCTTTCATGATTTGGCAGGAAAGATGTCAGGGCATTAGGACAGATACAATGACAACATCTTTTATGTTTACTTGTTACTGAGCTACCTTCTCCCCTTTAAAGTGTTTTATGGTTCAGTTGCTCTATTTGCATAATTACTGCCACATCACCAGTCAATCAATTTTATGTGTTTCTCTTCCAAACCAATCTAAAATATGATACGTATATAAAAACATCACCCATGATCATACCGACCTCCCATTTATTATTGCTTTGGGTCAAAGACATATGATAAAATTACCCTCTATTATTTCCCCCTCCCTGGCAGCTTCTTTCATTCACAATTTCAAATACTTTATATCACACAGTAGTATTGTTTTCTCTGACTGGAAGACAAAAGAAAATAGGTAATAGAGCAAGTCAAAACAAAGCAAGTAACTACCACAGGCAACTATGAGAATTGCTCATTTTTACAAGAGTGTGGAATCACAAAAAAATGCCTATATTATCTCACAGACATCTGCAGGAAAGACAAAAGTATTCCTGCTTTCTGGGTGAATTTCAGACTTGGAAATACGTGGTTTCAATGGAACCTGGACTCCAATGACAGGAGAAAGTTGGTGGCTCTATTTCACATCTTGGTGAAATATTAAGAAAAAAACTAAACTCGTGTGCTGTGACTGACACAAGTCTCATCGGAAGCCAAGAAGAATCAATTCTTTGGTAGATTTTACATATCAGTAAAGAAGTGTGACACAAGTTGTCACTGTTACGAGTTATGCTGGCTGGATCTCTTGCCACCAGTCCATGTGATAGGGAGAAAAATCAGAGATACCACAATCACTGATAATAAGAGGTACTTCTGGATGGCAGGAGTTAGATCCCAGTTACAAATTATCATAGCATTAACAATCCAGTGATGTTCTTCAAAACTTTTTTGCTGATTCTTGTTAATCTTCCATCCAAAGCACACCACAATGAACTTGACTTTTCATCCCTTCTTAATACAGATTTACTGCGTGTAAAGATCATTTTTGAAAATTTTCAGGAGAAATGAAAAACTAGCTTGCTTCCTGCATAAAATAATATGAGTAAGTATACTTATAAAAGTTCTCACCTTGAAAAGATCCCAAACAGAGCCAAAAAAGATGTAATACCTCATTTCTGCTGACAAACTAATTTATCATGTTATCCTCAGTGTGCAGAGTGTCAGTGCTATGTTTTTTGTGTTTAGATTCAAACTCTTATGGATCAGATCGTAGCAGTTTGAAGTGAATGCCAAAATTCCCACTGATTTTCACCAGCCAGGAATTTATGTCTGCTTTCATAAAGGGCTTCCTGGTTCTTGCTGCCCTTGTCTGGGTGGTGCAGCCCTCTGTTTCCTTGTGCTCATCTTTAGTTCGTTGCTGATTTCAAGCTGTGTTATTTGCATGCTGCTAGAAAATAATCCAGTGTCCTTTAAATTGGAAAATTCATGAAGGAACTGGAAGCCAAGCTAATTGCTCTCTGTGGTTTGAAAGTAGGTTCTTCACTGCCGATGAAATTGTTATAGGCAAACAGCTATTTCTTTCAAACAGCTTTCATGGCAACTGCTGACAGTTTTCATCAGAAAAGCCAAGCCTCACCATTTTACAAATAATGGATTCAGTCTTATCCTGACATGGACAAGACTATCAACAAGTTTCTGTCTTCAGCTCAATAAAAAAGGCTTAATAAAACAGGCTTTGTAAAAGCATATATTGACAAAAGCATCATGCAAGCTAAGACAAGGTAGGATCATTTGACCAACTTGTACTTGGCTGGAGATTTGGGGTAGATGAGGAGTGTTGCTGTAGCATGTGTTTGTTTTCCCTTCTGTTTGAGATGAAGATGTAGTGGGAAGGCTGATTCTCAATTATCATTGCTCTGAAGCCTGAAGTGACAGGAGCATGTCTATTAATAAAAGCCAGATAAAGTTCCATTCGTGTTGCTTCTTTCTTTCTACTTGGAGAAAATTTTGATTATTAATTTTTTGTTTGTGCGGTTTGTGCTGTGTTCTGGATGCATAAACCTGCATATTTATGTGAACATGAGGCTGAAAAGGGAAGCAATGAGACAATGTGCTCTGTGGTGGCATCAGCACCTTGCTGACCCTTCAGGTGACTCATCTGCTATCCCACACAGGTAGGGCAACAGCTGATTTCCCTTGCCGGGCTGAAAAGGGGATGAAATCACAATCCTATGACTGAAATACAGAGAGATGCTGGGCTGTGATATTCTGCCAGGGCAGTATTGGCTGAGCACTGGCACAGGTTGCCCAGAGAGGTGGTGGAGTCTCCCATTTTGGAGGTAGGAGGTATCAAAAGCTGCCTGGGCATGGTCCAGGGCAGCCCGCTCTACAGGTGGCCTTGATTCAGCAGGGAGCTTGCTTTGCCCAGGTGACCTCCAGACATCTCTTCCAACCTCAACCACTCCATGATTCTGCAAGTACTTAATCCAAGAGACCACTGCCTTCCCAACCATATGTGTTTTTCCTCTTCTCTGGGTGGCTTTTCTTACCATGTACCAATTTTGCAAATGTTACTGGTGGTTTTACAGCCTTTCTTGGATTGTGACAATGGGCTCATCTGGTTGTCCCTGAAAGGCTGGGGTATCATATGAATAGCTATGCATATAACAGTTCAAACTTAGCAAATATATAATGCAAAGACTGATCTCTCTTGCAGCTCAATTCCAAACGTAACACAAGTGACTCTGCTCTGTTGAGCCAGGTTCTCTTAGGCTCCAGTGTGCTTTCTTGGACTGCTCTTTCCGGAGGGCTAAGCAAGAAATCACATTAACAGGCTGTAACTCTGTACTTCCCAGGGTTGTGGGCAGGGTCTCCTCAGGAGAGAATCCTTGATTCAGGAATTCACTTCCCCCTTCGTGTGAGAGAGCCCGAGTTTGTTGACTTTCCCAACACGTTGCACAGGCTATCTATTTACTCAGGCCTTTTCTAGGTGGGTGGGTTTGGTCTGGAGGATCTTCAACATTTCCTTGTGCTTTCATTTCTTTGAGAAATACCCTTTTAAATGCTTACCACTTTCCAGGCTTAACTATTTGTCCCTTATGCCTCCTAAAGAAGCACGGTAGATGTACAAAGCTGCAAAAATAATAAAAAAAGAAACAAGGTAATTACCCTCCTCCCCACACAAGCCTCTGTACCAGTTCTTTAGTAATTAAGGGAGGAAACCAGACTTCCTCCTTCCTGGTGATGCCAGACATTGCCGTCCCGGTCCTTGGCAGTACCGGTGCAGGAAGCGTCTCTCATCCTCAGATGCTGACATCCTTATGGTCTGAGCAGAAGCTGGCAGATGAGTGCAGCAGGGCCAGCCTTACCAACAAGAACAATCTATCTGTCTCCTGTGGAGCACTTTGGAGATCAAAAAGGATGTGCTGTTATTAGCTGTGCTCCCCACCGGCTGCAACAGCCCAACATGGGCCAAGGCAGGACTATTCCTCCTGCCTAGGGAGATGAGGGAGGAAGGATGAAGGGAGAGGGAGATTTTTGGACTGGATTGATAGCAGAATAAAATATTTTTCAAGCTGTAAATCTATTAGATAAACTAATCTCAGGCATTATGAGATTCCAGATGAAATGCTGGAATATGCCAAGCTTCTCATTTTTATTTCCAAATGTTGAATTAATTTGGATCCAAACTGAGCCAAATTTCGCCTTAGTGTAAGCAGGTGCAACTCACTGGCTTGAACAGAGTTACACCCACTTACAATAGGGATGGATTTGTCCTGAAGTGATTTAAATAGGGCAGAGCAGAGCACAGATGTTTCCAGTGTTTCATCTTTGAACCATGAGCCACATGAATAACAAAAAAAAAAAAGGGTATTCTCAGTCTCTCTCACACCAAACTGTGGCCTGGTGGAAGCTCTGTTTAAGAGCAAGACTTTACTATCTGTCCCTTTTTTGTTCATTTGCTGCCATTTACCCACTTTCTTTTCTTCTTTCTCTTTGCTGTTAATCCTTTAGTTAGTCTGATATATTTTTTTTGGGAAAGACATGCAGCAAGAGTGAATGAGAGTTTTATTGATGAATTCACCTGACCTAGATGTTATCTCATTTCTTTCAGATTTCAGTGTAATGAGATACTGGAATAATACTTCGCTTGTAATTTTCACTGCAGTTTTTGTGAGCACCATGTTTTTCCTGTATTACTTAATGTATATGACAAACTGTAACATTGGGACTGTTGATCCTTCCCATCAAAACCAGGGACTGTTTTTTCCCTGCTCATTTAATAGTAAGGCTGAACATAGAAGCAAGGTTATGTATCAAAGACAGTACATGACACACTGGCCTGGCAATGTTACTTGTTTTTAAGGGAGATGATAGGTATACAACCATAGATAAAGTGACAGTGAGGATACAACTATGTCTTGGGGTGTTTTTTTGGGGTGGGGGAGAGCATCTTTTTGGCTAATTAACTAAATTTTGAAGTTTCTCCCTATCTCTCCTGCCTGGGATTTTCCCATCACAACACCAAATGCAGCCACCACCCCGTTGCCTCCAGAGGTGTCTGCTGAAGCCTGGGCTGGGCTTGCCAAGCCCAAATGGCCTGTCCCCGTGGCTTGGGTCAGAGGCAGGATGGCAGGATGGCAGGACAGCAGGAGAGGCGCAGGAGGGTCTCGGCTCCTGAGCAGTTCTCACAGACCCGGCAGCAGCAGTGGGGGAATTCAGGCCACATCTGGAGATCGGTATCACCTGGCTTTTATTCTCCAACCCGGATATTCACAGCTCACAAGCACTGACTCTTCCTCCACAGCCCCCCCGGTGCGTGCAGGACGGCTGTGTGTTATCCGCTTCCTTCCTTCATCACCCCCTGCCACGGCACGGCCCAGGGAGCCCCGCAGCCTGCGGCCCGGCAAGGAAGGAAGCCACTCACCCACCGCCCTCTGCCTTCGTGGGAAACGCTCTCTGAGCCTTAAATCTCTTCTTTGGTGCATGATGGGGAGTAGAAAAAAAAGTGCATGCATTAGGTTGCCTACTCATGCCTGGTAATCACTGTGATTTTCAGACCGGGGAATCAGCTATGGTTTGCATGAGTCACCATTTTCCCCATTTCAGCAGATTTGTGAGCAGCCCCAGGAGTGGTCAGCGTCACAGCCAGGGCACCAGTGGGTCCCTGCCTGCCCACCGTGGGTGCACCCCAGGATAACCCCTGTGTGGTCCAACACGAGGGCGACTACACAGGGCAGGTCTTTGGCCAGTCGCTGGCTTGGGACTTCATCTGACACTGATGAAGCTGTAACCGGGCCTGAGCAAAGGCTCTGAGTTTACCCACGGGAAATGGAAGGATGCCCTTGTCCCATGGAGATGGAGGGGTGTGCAAGCTGAGGCACTTTCTCTGCCCTGCAGTCTCCCAGCTGACCCAGGCATCACTCCCCAGTGAGGTTGGCCGCTCCGCTTCTTCCTGTTCCTCTGGACAGCACAGCTGTCTAATGGCCCGACCGGGTCAACTTCAGATATTTTCAGTGCTTCCAAAGGACACTTGCTGTTAAGGAGTGAATCCTTAACATCTAGGAAAATATGGACTTTCATAAAGATGAATATAAGACCATCTTCTGGGTCTTCCCAGATAGCAAGGCACTCTTTTCACACTGTAACTCCACTAATTTACTCTGCGTGCATTTTGAGAGGTATAGGCAGGCTTGCTCCTGTGTCCCTGAACTGACAACAGGCTCTTTAGCAACAATAACAGCTTCGGCTGCAGAAAGTACTTTAGGTTCAGGCCTGGAGGATGTTAAGCCTCATCTTGCACTTCCCCTTCAGCCATCCCTTTTGTTACTCGGGTTAATATTCTTGGCTAGAGCAGATTGTGCTGAAGGAAGAGGAACAAAACATTCAGTCTTTTAAACGATCAGCCTTACAGTTTTTTTCTTGCATTGCAAAAATTTTACCTAGTCTGCATTCAGCATAGGACCTTGCAAGATTCATATCCTGGGCACAAATGAATCAATGTGCTCTTAAACTTCAGTAATACAAATCTGTGCATTTGCTATATCAAATCAGTGCTCAAAATGAAGCAAGGTGGAAAAAAAAGAGATAGCTGTACAATTTCTAGCTTTTCTTCCATTAAGTTCAATACATTTGAATTAATAAAAATTTACAATTGGCTGGGCATATGATACTGATTGGCTCCCAAACTCCCTGGGACAAGTTTTATTTAGGTGCATTCCAATTTTTTTCTGAGCTCTACCTGGAATCCTCAACTTGTGTCTTTGAAGGAAAATGTAAATAACTCCTTCCCCCTTGGGGTGCTAACATAAATTTGACACAGGATGGTCCAGACTCCATTACAGGAGCCTCATGTTCTTCTGTGGCACCCTTTCAGATAACTCACAGTCTTGAACATTAAAGAAGCTTGATGATGTTATGACTTACCTTTAAATGAGACAGCCAGTTCATCTGAAAGCAATTGCTCTGACTAACTGTCATGCAGACTGCTGCAAACTGGGCATTTGTTTGGGTGTTTTCATTTTTCATGTTTTTTTTCAGAGGCAGTGGAACTCAGATATGGGCAGGATGCCGGTGTGGAGAAGCATATGTTATCTGCAATCCTGCTGTTACAGCATCCCTTTTCAAGCAACAGCTAGGCTTAATAAACTAGCCATTTATTTTTCAGCCTAATAAAGCTCAGTGATTCCCAACTTTCATTGATTTAGAATAATGTAAATTATTCTAATAAATAATATAAATTATTATCATGCTGTAGTTGCCATTTATATTAATTCTTTTAGGACCCTTTTAGGATTAGTGAAATCAGGTCAAATTAGGTCAAAATAAGGTCAGTCAAATCTTCATACCTATCTACAGCTCTATGCTTCAGTGGCCCTGCTTCGGGGGCTTCCAGGGCTCCCTTCCCACCTGGATGGCTCTGTGAGTCTAAGATGTGACTCTTGCAATGTACCCAGGCATTAGGCACTATACAGGGCTTTCCTGACACCTGAGCGGGATTACAGAGAATGTCCTTGTCTCCATTTTCACAGCTATCAATATTTTTGAAGTCTGTCAAATTAGCCATCAAAACATAATCCCATCACCTAACTTGGCTTGCGTGGAGAAATACTGCCATTAACACATTATAAATGCTTCGTGCTTTTACTTCAGTGACTTCTGTGTCTGTAACATTCAGGCAAAATCCCGCCAGCCCTGAAGTTAACACGCATTTGTTCTTGTTTCCATTTCTTATGTTAGTAATATTCCTTAATTTCTTTATTCCAGTCACTGGGAAGGGGGTCCTGGCACAGGCAGTCAGGGTAAGGAGGCACAGTGTCTTCAGAATACTCAAAAGTCAGTTTTAATAACCCACTTTAACACACACATGCTGCCCTGTCCTTCATTCAGAGCATGCTTTACAGGAAGGCAATGCTGTCCATTTCCTGTAAACATGTGCTAAGTCTGTCATTGGATTTTCTTCTCTTTAAACTCAGCCAAAAAGAGCAACTTTCATTTTGCAAGTGCTCTCCAGGTGATGGGCACAGGTAAGGCAATGAACACCTCCCCAGCAAGTGCTTGCTTCTGCCTCTGGGATGTGTGTGAACAGAGTGAAGAATTCTCGTTTCCTTCAAGAACAAGGCAAAATCTGCTTTTGAAAATAAAAAGGTCTATTACATACATGCACAGATATTTAATTTTTTGGTAAATTCAAACATATGTAAGCCAGTAGCACTCAGACACCAATTCTGATACTCAAATAAGGCTTCTACAAGTGAAAGCAGAATAAAAGCTCTCATTTTCATAGATCTAATCTGTCCCATTTATTTTGTTTCTTCAAAATACCCAATTACATCTGACTTAATACAATTGGAAGGCATTTATTACCATCATTAGTGGCTTGGGTTGAAATTGGCTGTGAAATTGTGTGCACATTAACTTGCAGAGAACTGAGCAAGCCAGAAACCCTGTGAATTGATTTTCTAAAGGGCTGATGAGCTCTCCAGCTGGATGCAGAGCCACCGACATACACAGCTGGTGTGGGCCCTGGGGCAAGGAACGACACAAGAGAAACAGTCAGTCTTCTTTCCTGAGTCCTCACGTGGGGGTCTACCCTGGGCTGAACTGTCTCCCACCTTCTGCCGGGCACGGGGAGGCTGAAGGCATTGAGGAGGGATGAATTTTTGTTGCTTAAGACCAGGCTATTAATTCTGCATGTGAGAAGGTAAATATAAAAGACAGGTTAAATTGCTATTTTCATTTAAAGTACGTGCTTATCAAAGAAAACAATGAGGAATTGGAGAACATGAAAATATCTCTTTTTCTCACATGTTTCAAGATAGCTAATGAGGCTGAGCCACCTGGGAGACCTCAAAAAAAGCATTATTCCACATCCTCATTCAGCTGTAAGATACCATATTTGTCCTTTATCAATTGCTAAAATTCCCGAGTGTAGTTTTATTGTTGGCCATGCCTTTTTCCTTCATCATTTATAGATAAGCAGCATTTGGTTCTTCCAGCAAAGCTCCAGCAAGTGCTTACCAGAGGGAAGTTTCCCATTGTGGTGTCACAAACACCAAATTGTGAGAGGACTGATGTGCCCAGAGAGACCCAGGTATAGACAGCTGCAGGGGTAGGTAGATGCATTTTTAAAATAATCACCATGACAGGGAAAGCAAGACACTTAGCAATGAGTAATTACCAAAAATTGCTTTGAGTATTGCCTGTGGGGAGAAAAACTAGTTACATACCTGGGCATTTTGGTGCAAGAATTGTTTTCTAGAACATTTTTCTGCTTATCTGTAGCAATCCTGCCAGCAGCACATCAAGACTCAGTCAATGTCCATGTTGTGCCCATTCCCATTTATTCCATCTCTCAGCTATCCATCTTTTGAAAGAAAAAAAAGTCCTTTCACTCTCTCACACAGGTGTTGTGAGGACAAATATATTAAAGATGAGGACGTGGAGTGAATACTGCAGTTACTGGACCATACAAATCCCTGAAGAATAGAATTAGGACATTTTTATACTTTCATGGATTTTTTAAAAAATTGTTTTTCTTTTTCAAAACAATCTCAGGGAGCAGGAGGTAGAATTTTCTAAAATCTCATTTCTGTTTCACATTATTGGTAGTTTGGAAGTGTCATTAAATAATATTGTAGAAAGTTAATTATTTTTAGTCAAGCAATGTAACACGGCAATAAAATTTTCAACAAGAGACTTATTTGAAAGGTCAATGACCTCATATAAATTGCCAAGCGTCAATAAATATCTTTCAACACAGGTGGGACAATAATTGTATGGTTATGGACAGAGCTGTATGGACGGAGTTTTACTTGCTCAAGACCATTAAAGATCTCATGCTTATAGCTAAATAATAAATGTGATCAATGCAACCCATAAAACTACGCCCTCTTGCACCTGACATTTTCAGAAACAACATCGGCAGTTTTGAAAACTGAAGGTCACCGTGAAAGCAGAAAAGTTTTAATGTAAAGAAAGAACTGGCAATTTTTTTAGTAAAGTTTGATTTTCTTTTGATTTCACTGAAACATAATTCCCGATTCATTGAGCATTGCACTTTCCCAAAGAAAAACAACATTGTAACGCCCATCTTCATTAGATTTTGGACTCCTGGAAGTAAGTTATTACATTATTACTTGTTAAACATATAGGAGCCTATATGAGAGCTGGAGAGGGACTCTCTGTCAGGAAGTGCAGTGACAGGACAATGGGTAACAGTTTTAAATTGGAAGAGGGGAGATTTAGATTAGATACTAGAAAGAAATTCTTTACAGTGAGGGTGGTGAGACACTGGAACAGGTTGCCCAGGGAAGTCATGGATGCCCCATCCCTGGAGGTGTTCAAGACCAGGCTGGATGGGGCTTTGAGCAACCTGCTCTAGTGGGAGGTGTCCCTGCCCATGGCAGGGGGGTTGGAACTGGATGATATTTAAGGTCCCTTCCAACCCAAACCATTCTATGATTCTATGATTCTAAACTAGGAACACTGAGGAAATTTCTAACTTCAGTTTTCTCGTGTACCAATATAATCTCTCGGACAGAATTTACTTTTCTGCATGATGCATCTATACCTGCTACTTACTGTGCCACTAACAGAAATGCGAGGAGAAAGATATTAAATGCTCTTTCACCAGGACCTTCCAGCTTCGTACTGTGTTTGGATGCGTGCGTGCTAGGTGATCAACGTGCCAGGTCTTTATGAATGGAGGAGAGTACATGCTGAATTATCTCACTGGTATTCTGTGTGCAATTTCAAAGCTAAACAATGCGTGTCTTTTATATATGATTCATCTCCTAGGAATTCATGCCTTCATAGCACCTTTTCTAAAACAGGAAATAAATATGTGTTGCTAAGCTACTTTCATGCTTTGAAAAATCCCACTGCCATTTCCATTGTCCAGTTTGTGTTCTGAGGGCTGTGCTCCACCACAGAGACTTTTTTTTTTCCTCCCATAATGAATACCTGCTCTTTTTACCTTTGCCTTACCTTCTGCTGAAGATAAAAAGTCACACAGATTCCCTGCATGTTTTGCCTCTTACAGCTGCACCAAGAGTGTTCTGGCCCCACATCATGCCACCTGGCTGAGAAGCGCCTGGAAGATGAAGATGAGAATTCTCCAGGCACAGATGGAAATCCTCTAGGCGGTGAGGCACCAAGCCAGTGCTGGTGACCTTATACTCCTTGCTAGAGCACTCCCTCAAGAACATGTCAATGTCTGGGCTGGGACACTTGATGCTCCAGTCAGCGCCAGCGCTTTTGCCTAGCAGCTGAAATAATCTGCATCTCAAAGATCCACTCCCCCATCTTTCTGTCTTCAACTTGGCTGCACATAAACTCAGTAGTTGTGTTTAGGTTAACTAGGTTAGGAGACTTAAATAGGAATGGCTAATGTGACTGTACAAGCTTCCCCCTAGATCCTGGTCAATATTGTAACTCTGACCTGTAATGCACTCTCCCAGCAATTCCAGTACTGGGCGTCTCTTAAGCAAATATGGGTAATCACTTCAACAGGTTGCTGACTTTTATGAATTGAATTGCATAGCAAATAGCTGTGACAGTGTGTACAACACTGCCAGACAAGAAAACAACATCATTATTTAGGGAAGAATGTGCCCCATCTCAAGAAAAGACTAAAAAAGTTTTATGCTACTTCATTTACAGGAAGGGTGTTACTTGGTGGTGGTGGGGTTGGGTTTTCTTGTTTGAGGATTTTTTGGCATGTAGCTGGTCAGACATCCAGATGGCTGGACTCTTGCTCTCTGTTTTCCAAGATGGGCACTTGATGCTGAATAATGTGTGATACTGCAGTTGAGCAAAGGCAGATAAGAGGCAAATCCTGCAAGATACCCAGCTGCCTCAGCAGCAACAGAGAGATGAGACCCTACACTGAGTAAATCGAATGTATGCTGAGACAGTGGCTTTCTGCTTTCTCCTGGTTTCAGATGCCTCCCCCCTCCCCGCAACTCCCATCCCTTCTACCATTGCCTTGCAGGTGCAGAAATGCAGAGGGAAAGGCCAAAAAATGCTGGTGTGCTTTGCCAGGTGCTCCAACAGTTCCTGCCCACATTGACGAGCTCTGCCCATCTTCTCCAGGTCATCGTCAGGCTTTAATAATTAGGCTAATCCCCCCATTAAGGAAAACATCTTATTTCATCAATTCTGCCAATCAATCTTTTTCCATTTCTCTTTTCCACCTTTTGCCCAAATTAATTTCAATGACTTCAATCTTGTCACACCTGAAATATGTTTCTTGCAATATGTAGATGGGATTTATCTTATAGTAATTCAGTTTTCTGAAGGTTTTGATGTAACTAGTCGGTCAGGCCAGCTAAGCTGTAGGTTGACTTTTACTGTACATTAAAAGAGCATCCAGAGCAGTTGGAATACTCTGGAAATCATTTCCCTGCAATTTTCAGCAATCTAATACAAATTCTTGGTAAAATGATACATTAGTCACATATTACACAACATGTCTTTCTCTAATAACTTACAGTTCATTTTAGCTGTACTAAAAATAGTGGTTACAGCCCTCATTAATTATAAGGATGTTGGATAGTAAATTGCTACAAAAAGCTTTCATGCCAGGAACTGCAGCTCCCTTGTTTGTATTTGATGTCTGTATTATGAGACAAATAATGTTTCCTCTTCCAAAACCACAGGCCCTGGCCCAGAAGATCTGGCAAAACTCTCCTGGAAGAAACAGGGGATTGACTACAGGGACACGCAGGCTTTGTGGGGATCTCTGGTGAACCTGGTGTTCATAAAGTTCCTCTCCATTCAGCTGCCCCGAGCACTGGGCACAAAGGTACTGCACAGGAAGATTGGGAGATCTGGGACATCACCCTGCTATTTTGAAAAGGGGTTATCTCCATGGCAGATTTTCTCTTTTCATAATTTTAAAGATGGAGGGGAGGATAGGAAAGTTCTTGCAGGCTCAAAATGAGACTGACAACCGTCTGGGCTCTTTCTATCTCCTACATCTGGAAACAGAAAGGCTGCTGCCCAAAGGCTTCTTATGTGGACGCGTGCCACCCCACGGTCTTCCAATTTTCCCTGGAGCAGCAGCGATGCAGCCTCCCAGCACAGCACCAGTGATGGCAGAAAAGGCTCCAGCAAGTCCCAGGGCTCACCCCTGGTTTTGTGTCACCGGCTTTAGCAGGGTCACGCAGCTGGACGTCTGGGGTTGCTTTTGTGGCACTTGCAAGCAAGATCTTGATTAACACTGGAGCGAGTGCGACTCTGCAGGGAATCCCATTGACTTCAGGAGGCTATTTTCAGCCTGTGGGACCAAAGGTCATTAAAATTGGCAGCGCTGCACTGAGGTTAAACGAGCAATGTCCCTTCAGAAGAATTTTGCTTGGAAATCTATTTGCATCCAGTGGGAACACAGGCAAGTGAGATAAAGCTGATCTTAGTCTACAGAAAAATGACCAGTGTGAAAAAAGTGAATAGGGAATGACTATCACATTTCTAGAATGAAAGTTACATTTCCACAGCAGCCTAAACTGCCCTAAGACAGTCCTGGGCCATCCTCTTTTCTCCTACAAGGCTGGAAATCGAATCAAGTAAATAGTATCCTGATGGTCTAGCTCCATGAAGCAGCTTAAAGTGGAGCTGGATGAACACCTCCTGAGCTTGTGTGTGGCTGAGGCCAGGGCTGGGCAGAAGGGAAGGATGCCGCAGCGCTGGTGCCTCCCCACTTCACCCTGGTGGAACCTGCCCATCCTTCCACAGCAGGCAGTAAAACTTTTGGCAGCCAGCAGTGCAAACCCCTTGTCAGATAAACCTGGTGTAAAGCCCAGCATCAAACAAACACAAGGACATCCCTTTCTCCTGCAGAAACGCAGAATGAAATGGTGGCATTTGTTCCCCCCAGTATGTAACGGAGGGATGACGTCTACAGAGGTCTAGAGAGGGGTTAGAGAAATTCAGGGAGGATGCATCCACCAGCCAACTTCTGACACCTGAGAAATTGTGCTGGGAAAGGAGGGTTTCATACAAGAGCCTCTATTCCCTGTGTACCACCTCCCAGTCCCTTTGGTGACAGGCTGAGGGACTGCTGGTGGGACAGCTCAGGCACTGCCGTGCTCATTGGCACCTTCTCCTTTGTCACTCTGATGGCTCAGGGCAGTAAATCACACACAGAAATTGACTGTATCAGAAGAATAACTCACTTTTCTGTAATTTTCTCCTCCTTAATTCAGCTTCATCCTATATCTCATGACATAGGGGTCTTTGGGTAAGCGTAGAGTTTCACTGCAGAAGTTACACAGTATTAAAAAAAAAACCCCATCTAACACCATTACAGTACTTCCTTACTAAAATACATTGGTTTAAGCTGATATAATACAGCACTCAGTGATTTATTATGATTGAGGGCCAGGTCCAGAAAACTCTCAATCACTGCATTCTTCTTTTTCTCAGATTTGATGTTTTTTTCTGAATATTTTCAGGTTTCTGAAAGCCAAAAGTTGATCTTTGTGAAGTTTTCGGTCAGTGAGAGTGAAGCTGAGCTCCTCCTGCTCCTTGCCTGGGCACGGGGAACATTCCCAGACTCACTCCAGTGGCAGTGACTGCGAGTAGAGCAGCAGTGAGGAGAATTCCTCAAAAACACCCACTCAAGGACCACTTCAGCTCCTTGGTCTCCTGCTGCTCCTGCTGCAGCAGCAACTGGGGAGCATTGCGAAACCGTTGCTGTGTGTAGGCAAGGGATCTGCTGGCAGCCGTCAGGTTTGGAGGTCGTCTTGCAGATAGAAAGGGAACAGTAGCCTAGAAGGATTGCTAGGTCGTGTTCTCCAGTGCACCCTGCAGCTTCATGCTTCCTTAGATGGATGCTACCTGGGTTAAAAGCAGGGAGTATGTGATTAAGGAGCCTTCAGGCTTCTTGAAGAATACCTCCCAGAGGAAACTAAGTGCTTCTGAGGGCTAGCAGACAGGTGTTTGCTTTCCCTTTTCTGCAGCCTGGTACCAGGGTGCTGGCTAGTACACGAGAAGCTATTTTTCTTATTTGTTCTTCCAAGCTTGACCAAATTAGTCTTCTCATTCAACGTGCTGAAAGAAAGTAATTTATGCAACAGTTCTTGGGGTCAGCTTTTTATTCATCCCTAAACTGTTAACCCAGGCCATACTGGATCTGTGTCTTGACCTGTCTGAGAGGTCTGTCTGGGTTGGTAGCGAGCACACAAGGAAGAGACCTAGGTGTTGCATGTCTCCAGAACTTCTCCACAATTACAGCTATTTTCATGCTTTCTGACTCTGGACCTGTCACGGGACCAAGTGGCCTTTTTCTTGCTTCAGCCTTGGACACAAATTGCCTACAATTTCTGAACACAGGAATCAAATAAGCTATAATCTGGGGAAGGAATATAAGGGTTCTCTCTTCCACCAAGGAAAGATGTCTGTAGGCCTCCTTGGTGTAAACATCCCTTTCAATGTGGCCCCACCCACTTTTTTGTGTAGGAATGAGCCCTTTTTCTCCCCAGACGAGGAGAGCAGGGAGGGTACCAAAGAGGCAAGCCACCAGAAGAATGCAGAGTGGTCCCCGAAGAGCTGTGGCCTGGAAATTAGGCAGAAGAGCTCTTGTAGCATTGTTTGTTTTGTATGGCTTTTGGATTTCCTTTTGCTGTAGGGCTTGTGGGGGCTTTTCATTTAGCCCAACTGGCAAGAAGCAGCTGGGGTGTTGGTCATACCAGTTAGCAGACCCTGAAACAAAAAGCTCCGTACAACCTATTTACGTTGACTACCTTAGCCATCAGAAATTATGAACTGTAATTTATTTATCCTCTTGTTGTAAGATGACAACTGCCTCTTCCCAGGTGGCAAGTTATAAAAGAGTCTTTCAGGAATTTATTGGCATTTGGGATAGCAAGGTAAGACAGTTCTAAGTTGATGATGCTAAATTATCATGGAAATGAGATAAAACTGCCAAGACATTGCCAAGTCATGTTATTGTACTTAAGTGATAGCTTCAGAATGAACACAGAATCACAGAATCATTTTGGTTGGAAGAGACCTTTAAGACCATCAAGTCCAACTGTTAATCAAAAGTCCAACTGCCAAGTTACCACTAAACCATGTCCCTAAGCAGCACATCTACACATCTTGTAAATCCCTCCAGGGATAGCAACTCAACCACTTTCCTGGGCAGCTTGACAACCCTTTCAGTGAAGAGATTTTTCCTAATATCCAATCTAAACCTTCTGTGGTGCAACTTGAGGCTGTAGCATAAAGGGACCTAAAGCTCTTCAGACCAAAATTGTGAAATGGAAAACACATATTCAGCTTCCTAATCCTAGAGACCCATAGCTGAAAATCTGCAGGCACTCGAGTTCTACAGACCCTTGTCAGGGTAGTGGCACCATATTACCGACCTTAATTCAGATATCTAAAGCCCCTGGGTGAAGGGGAGGAGGTGAATTTGGGTTTAGATCCACCTTCTGCAAGTGCTTTCTGCTCACAGGTAGTTTCCAGTTCAGCAGGGAGATATTTCTGGACTGTCCTTTGGAAGTACCTTTCCTCAAAATCCTGCATCCTAAATGCTCCATTCTGCGTTCTGCCACTACTACCCATTACATTTACTTAACTCGTGGGTGCTTGTATCCTAAGGTTTATTAATTGCATTGAGTGAACTCTATCTCACAAATACATGTTTTTAAATAACTTGGCCAGTTTTGTATCTCTCCTTTATTGACTTTTCGCAAATGATTCCCTGGCAGGCAAAACAACACATTGTAGGCATATATTGCAGATTATTCACACCACAATTCACACGCTATTCCAATGGGCCCTAGGGGGAAAATAAAATCCACTGGAGTAGGATGCTGGGAAACTGTCCTTTATTCACTGTTAACTTCAGCGAGGGTGAGGCAGTCCAAGAGACTGGAGAAAAGTCTTGTGATGTGCATAACATTCCCTGTTGCTTGCTGGAAAAAAATCTGCACTTAGAAGGAGTAAGGGATTTCTGACTGATGGAAGAACATGACTCTGCTCTCTGCTGAACTCTGGTCTGCACTTGAGAGTCAAAAATAACTCTGTTTCAGAAGGGGTCTGAGACACACATTTCTTACTGCCACCTTATGCTACATCAGAAAATGTAGATTGCCTTTCTCCCTCGCTGCGTTCTCTCCAATCCCAATTTCCTGGAGAAACTAAGGCATATATAATGCCTATTTCCATTTACACCATCTATCAGACTATTATCAGTTAAAACCATTTAAAGCCATTAATGTTTCTGCTTTTACCATAACAAACAGCTTACTTTGTGAGCCCATTCATGAAAATGAAATTAACTTTAGAGGCTAATACTTATGCTAATAGCATACGCTATTTTTACTGAAGGAAAGATTCTAGGCTTACTAAGGGTGCTTAGGTCCAAGACATGCCTGGGCCACAGCCACTGGATGCTCGTGAGGTTCCCCTCATGCCATGTCAGTTTTTCCCCAAGGGAAATTTGTTCCTCTTTTCAGGTACGAGCATCTGCCTAATGTGCTACTTATATTTATTTCACAGAATCTCATTTAGAGCTGTAATTGCATTTGGAAATGCAATGAATATATTTCTGAAAATACTTTAAATGTTTTGGGAATGATGAAAATATGAGTAAAGAGATCCTTGAATATGTTACTATAATTATGTTGTCATAAACAAGATCAGATAGAAATTCACTGGTTTCGGCGGCATTATTTCCGACTTTAATATTGATACCGGTATAAGTAAGAACAGAATCAGGTCCTTGGTGTTTTCCAAAGTTTGGAAGGACATCATGCATAAAACTTAATGCTTTTCAGACTTTGTAGTTGCATACACTCGTCTGAATTCTTCTTTTATAATGGCCAAGCCATTAAAAGGAGACCTTTTCTACCCCTCTAGCATGTAGCAGCATTAATAAATCAAGTGATTTCTTGCAGGCCAAAGTAAGTCGGCCTGAAAAAGCTTTGTATAATATGCAGGTTATGTAGCTGTGATCTTCTTTACCCTAATAATATGGTTCTTTATACTGCATATGTAATGGTTGTTTATAGAAAACATAAGATCAATATTCTTTTAGAAGACAACTTTTTGGTTTAAAAGATGTAGCAATAGCCATGCATGTAATATAGTTTAACAATCTTAAATATTCCAGACAGGAAAAGTTTTTTGTCAAAGTCTCTGACAGTTTAAACTTTAAAGCTTCAGCAAAACTTTTAAACTTTTAAACTTTGAACCTGTTTGAACTTCATTTGATTTATGAATTATTAAATGTACCACTGAAATTCACCGTCTTTATTTTCATCTAGTAAAGATTTTTTGTTTAAAAGCTGCAGATGAAGAGTGGGAACTAAGGAAATGCAGCCTGAGGAGATTATAGCCCTGTTTTATCAGGACAGCATTCCTCTCAGCTGTATAAAACAAAACCCCAGTAAAATATTTAGAAGTGGGAGAGATAAAGGACTAAAACTGGTATATACAAAGGGTGGGGAAAATGAATGCTAAACTGGAAAGCCGGATTAGGCAAGATTCTGAAAATTAGATACCTTTAAATTAATTATTTAACTCTTTCTTCACATCATGCTCTGTTTTTCTATGTCAGGATTAAGGGAAGGGCAGCACCAGGTTAACAGTGTCTTTAACGTGAAGTCGAGGGCAGTGGGAAGGAGGAAGGCATTACTTTAGCAAGTCGCTCTGGAGGAAACAAATCTCTGGAAAGGGAAATGCCCTGAATGGCTCCCAGAGTCCTGCGCCAGAGTGCTGGCTCTAATTTATGTCCCGGTTGGCGGGGAACCTACTTAAATCACGGCACTGAAACCATATAGGTATAAAAATGGAGAAGGTAGGTGGTTGGTGCCTCTGCCGTGGCAGCATTCACACGCTGCTTATCACAGATCTCAGGTCTTGTCCCAGCGCAGTCTGGGCACCGCACAAGGGTCTTTCCGAAAGCCTTTTGGAAAGTCTCCCCTGGAAGAGGCACCCAGGGAGCGTGGCAGCAGCCTGCGCACAGGCGGCGGGTATTTATAGCCCGTGTCTGAATGAGCCTGTACAGATGTGGTTTATCTGGGAGTGTTAGATACTGTCTGCATATTGATGATCCCTTGCTAGCAGGATAAAAGGAGAAATAAATAGAAGACAAACACACCCGTTCGGTATTTAATGAACTGCAAAAGTCTGCTTTGCTGGGCTGTTTGGGGGGTATCCTTGGCAGAGCCAGCCGAGTTCTCCAGGGATGACACCTATCTCCCTGCCAGCAGCAGAGCTGAGCTGGATAACTGTGGAGGGAGAGGGCAGGATGGCAGGATGGCAGGATGGGCTCTCCTGCTCTCTCTTCCTGGGGTGCAGTATCACTGCAATAGCAGTGTTCAGCAGCCACCGGGAAACCCGAGTTGCTCCAGCCCTCCTGTACGTCTTCCAGCAACTGTTGTCATAGGGCAATGGCGTTAATAAGGCCAAAGATAAAAGGGATAAAGCACACAGGGGAAACTGAATGAAACTGGAGCTGCATGAAAGCTGAAATACCAAAACTTGGCAAACATGTAATGTCAACAACATAAGTTACAACTGAGCTTCTGAACGTGCAGCAAAAGGAATAGAAGACAAAGGTAACAAGGAGGAAAAATCGGGGAAGAGGGAGGGCAGAAACAAGGTATTCCTCAACCTGTGTATGCAGCCTTTACTGTAATCCACACAGCATCCAGCATCAGGTTACCCACAGAGAATAAGGTCTTAAATGGGAGAGAAACTAGATATGTGAGTATTTTTCTCTCATAAGGAGCTTTTTGTCTCTTTGTTTCCTTATATCTTGTTCAGGATGATGTCGTCTTACATGAGAAAAGATGTAGTGATTTCACCTACGTCCAAGTGGAGCAGAAAATCAAGACCATTCACCAGTGAAGTGAACAACACCATGTGGGACACCACACAAGTAGATGCTCTACAGTGTACCTAAGGATGGGAGAATCAGGAGCCTTGGGAACTGATTTAAATCAGAGCACTTCAATTTATCTGACTTTGAGTGGATTCTACTGAGGGGCTGCCTTCAAAATAGGGCTACTTGACATTTTTTTATTCTGGAGTGTATTTGCTTAGAAATCTGAAAAACTGGAAGGCTTGTGGATAAGGGGAACTGTAGAGAGGTGCAAAGCCCAGATCTGGGATACCGAATCACAGGCAGAAGTCTGGACACCAGTAACCGCGTTAGTTCTGCGAGAGCATTCGTGACCATACGGTTACAACTGCAGAACTGGGTATTTGGTGCAAATTTGCTTACATTTCCTGAGCAAAGTGACAGCACCATTCTTCTGCAGTGCAAGATGAGTCTGCTCTTTTGTCCCAAGCTGTGGTCTAGAGGCTTTTCCTTAGCAAATGCGTGCAGGAGCACTGGCTTGAGTAAATTAGGGAAAGCAGCGGACAGCCTACTGGGTAAAGCTGCCATGGTCACATCCCCTACACGGTTGAAACTCAGCACCCACCACTTGGTGGTGTTTCAGAACTCGGTGACCTTATGTGGTACCAGCCTCCAGTAACGCTCTTCTAAACCTGTGTCACACGCTTAAATTCTGCAGGCAGCTTTTTGATTCAGCAGAAAATAAAATCATTCAACCTTATCCTGAAAACCAGGTGAACTGGGTGATACTTATTTCCCTAAACGGCTGTTTTGACAGCCACGTGCGTGTGGCCACGCAAGAGGGCTGACGGGGTACACCATGGCAAGAGTCTGCAGCCATTTGTTCCGTCGCATTTCACTTGTGCTGTCTCTAGGGATGCACTGAGACAATAGTAACTCAAGACAGAGAGTGGGTTTAAAATCTGTGTTTTCTATAGAAGCTGAGAGAGGAAAATAAAATTTAAATAAGGCCCGACTCCAAGGCTCAGGAGACTGGCAGCCATCTCGGCTCTCAGTGTGAAAAAACACCCACACAGCTGATGCTTTTTCAATGCATCCTGTGAGCATGCTCGGTTAAAAGGGGCTTTCTGGATGAAATCATCACAGGTTTGTGTATAAACACATTCCCTCTGATCCCCAACTGCTCTGGGATCTATGTCTCTACTGGGAGTGCCATTCAAAAGGTGGGCTGGTGAACAGCGATGGGAGACTGAGCTGCTCGGAACACCCACGCCACCTCTGTCGTGTAAGGGTTCAGCAGTTCTGCAGCAGAGGAACTACTACATGCAGTAAAGTAACATAGTGTTATTTTAAAAATAAACCAGTTGTCGCTTTGGCTTCCCTGCAGCCTTTCTGGTTTTTGTGCACAGTCTGAAATTTCCATTGGTGCCCTGACCCAGCCAGGGGCTTTGAATCGGCTCCGTAGGAAATAGGTCAGTCCAGAACAACCTGGTCTGTTGCTAAAAGCCAGCCTGTACTTCAGGAAACAACCAGACTGAAAAAAAAAATAAAAGAAAGGGGGAAAAAAGGATTTGTTCTAGGCTTTTCTGTGAAATTTGTAGCAAAACTCAAGGAAATTGTGTACATCGCAGGCATTTTCAAAGAAATATTTAACAGTGGAATTTGTGACTCATGGAAATGCAGTTTAATAGTTCCTCCCCAGCACAAAGACGGAGGAAAACACGCAGACAGGGCAGGTAGAGAGTGGCTGCTGCTGAGCTTGGCCACTTCAGCTTCTTCAACTGCACAGTGGAGGAGCAGCAGAAACATGGGTAGCAGGGATTAGACGACACCGCAACAACTCGGGCTAGTGAGGCTGAAAGGCTCTGAAAATTTGAATCATAAAGGACTTTTTTTTTTTTTTTAAAGTTCTGAGACCTTTCACCTTCTGTTTCCTTTGCCTTTTATAAACGTGCATAGTTTTCCAGGGACCCCTTCCAGTGCTCCTTGCCCTCCGGGAAGCTGGCAGCCCGCCGGGCTGTGCCCCCAGCGGAGGGGATCTGGGATGCACGGAGGGGTGAAGGGGATGGGGAATCAAAGGGGCCGGTGGCACCCAGGGCTCCCAGTCCCCAGGGTGTGCCGGCTGTTCCCCCCATCCCAAAAGTGGGAGGGAACCCCTTCCGAAACGGGTGGGTGGAACCGGGACACGCCGCGAGAGGGCTGCGGGGTCCTGGCGCGGGGCGGGGTGTGTGGGGGGGGAAGGCGGTCTCTCCTCCCGCAAATTTTGGCCGGGTGGCTTCCTTTCCTCCCTCCCTGCCCCCCCCCCCCCCCGACCCCGCTCTCATCCCGCGAAGCATTTGAAATATTTCCACCCTGAAGTGGACCAGTTTCTCCCGCCACTTGTAGTGCTTGGCAAACAGCGGCGGGGCGGCACATCCCGTCCCGGGCGGGGGGAAGGTGGGTGCCGGCCCGGCCCCCGGCCCCGGCTTCTTCCCCCCCCCCCCCCCGCCTTCCCGAAGCGCGGCGTGGGCGTGCGCCTCCCCCAAGTGTGTGTTTTGGATGAGGCAGCGCATCAGCTGCCTGGTATCAGCGCTGCGGCTCCGGCGGGGCGGGATGGAGGCTGAGCAGAGCCAGGCTCGGGAGGGTCAAGTACAGGTTGCTGTGCAGGAAAGAGCCGGGGGAGGGGAGCCTGGGTCACTCCTCTCTCCCCTGTCTCGCTCTTTCTCTTTTTTCCCTTTTTTTTTTTCCCCTTTTTTTTTTTTTCCTCGCCCCCCCCCTTCTTCCTCCCAGAGAAGGGGATGTTGGGACTATTCCATCAGTGTGGTATGTCTGTGTAAACATCATTAGCTCCTATGAGCTGACACGCTGGAGATTTTCATTTCTTCTTACAAATCGCTCCCTTCCACAATAAAAATACCACGCATATTAGGCTGGATGTGTTCGGAGGGAAGATGGAAATGTTTATTCTCGCTGCCTTTGATCTCTCGCAAAGCAAAAAAACGGTCTCGGCAGAAGAATACCCCCAGAGACAAGAGAGGGTGAGGGTCTCCTCGAGGGTGGCTAGGCATGCCTGTGGGCTGCGATGCAAGCACAGGTCCAGTGGCCTTGCTGTGGGCACCATGCGATGCGCTGGAGGTACAAGATGGCAGCGCTGCCCTGGGCCACCATCCCACAGTCCTGCCCGGCCAGCTGAGAGGCCCTGGCCATCAACAGCGTGCTCCAGAGGAGCCCAGATGGTCCAAGTGAGGCGAGGCTGTTTATGAAAAATCTCATTTCCAGAGTACAATTGGGAAAAATAGCTATTTTATTTTTTTTTTAAATTTCCAGTCTCTGGGGTGTCTGGCTGCCAGTGGGGTTACTCCACGCAGGGATCTGTGCACGTGCTTGGCTTGGCTGGGCTCCGCAGAGCAGAGCAGAGCCCCACAGAGCCCGGCAGAGCCGAGCCAAGCGTGCTATCTCCCTTGATCCGCTCCTTATCTCCGGGAGCAGTCGTGGCAAGCAGGGAGCTCCGGCACAGAAACTTCCCTCATCCACTTCCCCCTTCTGTCTGTTTGGCCTGGCAGCAAGACAACACTTTAGTAACTAACAGATATCCGCACCCTTCTTCTCCCAAACCCCTCTCCATTTTGGTTACCTTGATGCCTTGGTAGGTATCACTTGCTTCCCTCTCCTCAGCTGTTTTGGGAGGGGAGGAGACAGCTTGGTGGGGTATTCTCAGTGTAGTGACAATGAAACCAATAAAGTCCCTGCAACTAGTTTCAGCATTACAGGTTTGGAGGTAGTCCTTTTTTTTACACAAAACATAAAATTTTGATAATGTTAAGGGCAAAGGAGTCCAAGAGAGGCAGATCTTTCAAAACAAGACTTCGTTGTGCTGTTCTTTCTCCAATTAATGCTTTGCCCAGTTCACCAGGAGAAGACAGCAATCTCTGCATGGCTTATGGGAGTCCTTGCAAACCTTTGCAGCAAGACTTCAGCCAATTTTGATAAGCCCTACATCCCAAAGGCAGTTTTGGTCCAGGGAACCACCCAGATCCCAGGCTTTCTCTTCTTACTTTCAGTAACATTTGCTTTTGTCTCTCTCTAGTATGCCTGCCAACCCAGTTACATGAACAACCAGATTCCGTGCAATTAAGGCTGTTCACAGTGTTCAAATGCGCGGATGCTGGTCCAGTCCTTTTTGTTCCCAGCTGTCCCCTCTTGTGTGCTGTGCTGAGAGGTGCCGGTTCCAGCTGCTAACACAAAGCTGGCAAACACCAAACGTCAGCCTCTTCCCCTCCGCAAGGCTGGTCCCCTTCCAAGAGCACGCGTGGCGCGGTGCTGCAGCACAAACCCATTAGTCAGCCTGCATTGGGTAATCTTCCCTTTTTGTCCATCGTTTTTTGCTTTTTGTACCTCAAACATAAATCTCCAGGACGAGAGTGTGGGCAGAAACCCCCTCGCTCCCCGGCCGGTTTCCCCAGTTCATCAGCTCAGTAGCCCAGTAGGGTTGTGTCAGAGCATCCAGCTCCTTCCTCCCACTTGCTCTTAGTGTGATTAATCACGGAGGGCTCAATCAGGGAGCTTTGTTCATCTGCGATACTGTCTTTCCCCAGGCAAACTGAAGTTGTTTGTATCAAGCGCAAGTCTGGAGGGGTTTTTAACAGGTCTCCACACATACACACACACACACATACACGGTTGTGTGAAGTGGAAAATCCATGACTGCAAAATACCAGGCTGCCACTACGCAGGAGTTTCTCTTTTGACTCTATATATGTGGAGTTATTTCGTGGCCTACAAGCTCTCTGTTTTAGAGAGACGGCTGGGTAACTAAGGACAGCATTTTGCTTAATAGGTGTCAAAAGTCAGAGGTCGAACGGAGTTACCATTTTTCCAGTGTCTGAGAATCTAGCCCTCATTCTTTAAATACATTTATATGCCATGTGATTGCAGTCGAAGGAATGACAAGCCTGGAGCCCAAATCATGACTACATAGTGAAGGAGTTAGGAATCCACATTTCTCAGCTAGAGGTGAAAAACTGGGGCCTTTAAATTGTCATAGAAAAAAAAAATGAAGAAAAAATTAATCAATTAGGCAGCAAAATGAAATTATGAATCCAAATCTCTTTGTGGAATTCATGTTATTCCTTTTATCCAAATAAGTAAAACTGGAGATCTCAAAATGTAGTTCTCTAACTGCAGAGGATGAGGTGACCATTTCCAAGTTTGGAGGATCTGTCCTTATGTGGCCAAACTTATGATTCCTGTGGTACAAAATTTTCCCAAAGGATAAACGTAGTAATATAATCTCTAATATATTAATTATGCAGATAATGCTGACATGACTAGATTGTATGGGTTTTAAAACATCTGGTTTATAAGACCAGGTGATTTCCTTCCTGGTGAGGGCACACAGAGTGACTTTACTAACCCAAGTATGGCACATCCCGTGTTGGTGTCACATCGTTCAGCCCACTGAGTGATCCCACAGGCTGACCACTCTTGCAGCAACGATAAGATGTCAGTTTTTTCCATGCTGGGCATCCATGAATGACATTGTACAGAAACAATGTGCCCTCATTTTTATCACCGGAGCTGCCTGAGTACTTAAAAATTATCTTGAGTAAATAAAAAGGGGGGTTACCTGTGTTCACCTTTTTTTTTGGCTGCTGCATTTATTCAATGTTACTAGTTTAACAAATAGTTAATTAGTAGAAGTCTATACTGAAATAGGAATTTTTTAAAGATGGTATTGATAGAATGACAATTTTTAATTCACATATGTTGACAATCACATAATAATAAGGCAATAATACTTAGTTTTTACTAACCTGGGCTCAGTGAAATGAGCTGTAAATCTCTAGCCAGAACTAATGAGATCTAATCTTGGATCTGCAGTAGAATCACATATAAGCAACTGTTTGTTAACATTTGTACAGACCGAAGTTTCTTAAAATCATACAGAAAATAGTTTTGAATAAAGGCTCTTAAAAACATAACTTGTTTGCTGACGGCTCACAAACAGAATAAACCAGGCCCTCTAGATGAATTATTTGCAATGAATTCTTTTCTCGGATCTAGTTCTCCTTCTCCTCCTCCTCAAGCAGTATTTTTAAAGTGAACAGTCACAGATCACTTGGATTTTCAGCTCCAGAGATCTGGAAGAAAAAGAATTCACAAAAATGAGTGCTTTCTTCCCCCCATTCATTTTGTACATTATTGTGAATTCCAATATATTGTGAACATGCCTGTTCTAAATTGTGATTGAACAGGGCTCATCAGGCAAATCATCTATTGCTTTTGTCCCAAAATTAGGAACCACTGGCTGTTTTTCCTGAAAAGGTCACCAGTGTGAACTCTTCAGGCAGTGGAAAGTCTTGTGGGCAGACTTATTGTGCTGTCCACAAAGCAAATTGTAAAGAACTAAGAAGGCTTTTCCCAAGGCTAGCTACCAGCACAGTTTAAGGAATACAGAAATTAGGGAACATTCAGAAACTAAAATGGAACATTTTAGATGTGATTTTTTAAAAATTGTGTTAATATATGTCAAATATGATAAAATTTTCTATGGATGTATGAAAAACTGCAAACTCTCATTTAGAGAGCTGCCTTCCAGTGACACGTTTCGTTACACCAATGTCAACTGCAGAGGGGCTGTAGCACCATTTTTCCTTTGTATTCTTTGAAACCTTTGGTAATTGCAAAATCACCAGCTATCCTGAGATCTGCTGCATATATATTTTGTTTTCATGTTTCCTGATTACAGTTATATAAAGTGTTTAGTTTCAGGATGTTTCTTCCTGGCACTATCTTGTTCGATACAACCCCTGCTTTTGAACTGCTCTTCACATTGGTGTGAGTGTTTTATACTGACCCAACAAAAAGCCCAGTTTTACCCAGGTGAGCAGTCCCACTGTCTTCACTAAGCTTCAGTGAGACAAACTGCTGAATATCCCCACCCTTGCCAGCTGTGCCTACGCTGAGATCCCACCTCCCTCATCTTCCTTTGTGCTGCTTCAAGCAGGGGCTGTCCATACGCAGCCCCAGTCCTACCAGCACATGTGCTGGAGCTTGGAAAGCCAAACCATCCATCGTTTATCAGCTTGCTTGGCATGGCAAGATCAGCGAGAGCATTTATTTACAGACAGAAAGCCTCTGCCTTTCCCATGGCCCTGGATGCTCCTCACATCATGTTCCCTCAGGATGCCCAAACCTTTATGTCTCCACAACCTGACAGCCAGATTGTAGGTTATCCTGCAGCTGTGGAGTCAGCAGAGGGAGCCCAGGACAGTGCCAACCTCATCACAGATGTATAGGTGCCATGAGAGATATAGATGCCACTAAATAAAAAGGACTGAAGGCCTGACTTGGCGGTTGCTCTCAAGCAGCAGCCAGAAGTGGTTAGGAAATGTGTGCTTTGAAGACTGCAAGACACCGATTCCTTCCTAACAGGGAAAGAGACAAAACAATTCAAACTATGCATAGAATTTAAGGCCAGAAGAAACCACATTTCTAGGCTATATAATACATAACATCATCAGCTGCAATCAGCACCTTATGGCCTTTTATATCACTGAAATAGTGTTTACCCAGCAGGTATCAAATGTAAACCTTAGGAATATGGTGAAGCATATCTCATTTATAGGTAAAATACCTCCAAATGATAGGGAGATAAAAAATGCATTTTTCTATAGCTGCCTACCAACACCTCAGAGCAGCATCTCAGACCAGGAATGTTCTGCTCTGGGCATGAGGAAATAGCGCAGCATCTGCAATACCAGTGTGTGCTCGGCAGAGCTGGGTGAGAGATTTTCTTTGTGTTTACCTGCAGATGCAGAGCCAGTCTGAGGGCTCAGCTGTAAGAGGGAAAGCTCCTTAATGCAAGCAGATCCATTGAAACAACAGGCATGTATTCCATGCTCAGGAGCTCTCTGCAGCTTTCTCTTACTTTCAAAAGATTCTGAGGAGCATCCTCAGCCATTACTTTTGGCTTGACTTTTTGGTGAATTGCCCAATTCACCATTTTGGTGCAATTGCTACTACAGTTTTCTTCCCACCATTTACGCTTCATCTTGCCCCTAAATATATCTCTGATCTGGTGGCAGATTCATCAGGCTCAGAATGGAAACATAAGATGGTGTTGTCATTGCAAAATTCATGGCCATTTTGGAGGTGGCAAACAGGTTACTTTTATTTCCATTAGCAGCAGCTGGCAGTCATTATTTGGGACTGGTGACAGCGTTGTCTGAAGTCAGTCCTTTGGGCCTGGGTCTGGGTCTTCTACTTTGAAACATCTGGCAAGACCTCATCAGTGGTGCAACAGTTGTTGGACACCCCAGATTTCCCCATTACATGGTAATGACTGGTACTTTTTTGGGCAGGCAGCTCTCAAGCACCTAGAAAAATATCTGCTCATTGCTTCCCTTGGTGTGTAGGCCATGTGTGTGCTCTGCAGCAGCACCCAGCCCCACTCCAATCTGAAAGACAGCCCTGTGTGGAGAGGTGTGACTTCTGATTTAGCTGCTCAGCCAGAGGTGGCAAATTACTCACTGGAACTGCTCCTCCCTTCCCCTCCCAGATGTTTCAGCTGGTGCTTGGAGCATCGCTCGGTGCTCACCCTTCCTCTCCCAAACTCGTCAAACTCCTTTTATTTTTTCTGTGTAAAATTATTTGTCTCACATCGAAAGCTGTTTTAGCATTTTAACTAGCTAAAGGGTTTTCACTCTATCATGGAAAGCGGGTAAATGACATGTGCCAGCTTCACTCAGAGGTGATGTCTGCTCCCACTGAACTGGCCTGACATGGCAGGTAGTCTGTGCAGCAGAACAAACCTACAGCCCTGGGAGGCAGGAAAATGCCCCAGGATTGGCTCTGGGGCTGTCTCCTACCAAACTGACAGCTCATCTGGCTGCTTCACGGCATAGCTCTTAAATGGCAAACTCCCTCCCTCATAAGGCAAAAAGTGACATGTGAAGGAAGCGTGGCACACCGCTGCTGCCCTGTGTGATGGGCCAGAACTGACAGGTTTAGAGTTAAACCCCATTTTCAGTGACTTCCAGTGTTTTTAATGACTGTTTGTTAGATTTGAACTCATCGTTCCCTGGATTTACATTTAGAGAAGCACAAGCATTACTCTTTCAGGGGGACAGTAGAGGTGGCGTTACAAACCGCACTAGAGAATGGTGCATCTCAGCCACTTTTTCTCCCTCCTGCATCAGCTTCTCTCTGTGCTCTGAAAGATGGCAACTTAATGCTTGTTAAAATATTATTTCCTGGATGGTTCCAAATGTTGTTTCCCGGGGGAAGAAATACTAAATAAATGGAAAACACTTCTTTAAAAAAACAAACAGCCCTTTCAGGCAAACAAACACTAAAATCTGCCACGTTTGATTACTAAGACAATGGCAAAGTAAATTAAATGAAAGCATATGCTTAAATTTAAGCAAAAAAGTAGTGCTGGAGAAGGGCTGTAAAGCGTAAAACAACAGGGTATCTCACTCCGTATAAGTGAAGTCCAGGTCTAAGTGTATTCTTCTCAAGGAGTATGAATTGCCTCTGGAGTTAGGACAGTTTTTTTGGCTTACAGTGGAGCCCAGGAAATAGTCCTTCATCGTTAAGTTTTTCTAAATTCTCCCAAACAATTTTATTGCGAGTACAATACAACCTTGAGAGCCGTCTTGGAAGATATCCGAATGTCCAGTTCTCAAAACAAGATTTCAACATGCGTCACGTCCCTCCTTGGCTTATTTTGGCCAAGGGTGACAAGATCAACCAGAATTCCAGGTTACAGTTCATTAGTCCATGACAGCTAGATTATCTATGTCTGCAAGCGGGGCAGTTCTGAGCATACGCATTAGGATCATTTAAACATTTCCTAGGATACTTATCTTGGTGCAATCTTTTGTGCCTCTGAGCAAGAATAGAAGCAATTAGACCTGAGCTGTAGGTGTAATCAGCTAGCTAAGCACCTGACAATTTATAAATGATAAATTCTCCCTCAAATACAAAATTTCAGATGTGCAAGAGAAAATACTTTTAAGTCAGGATCCTCAGAAATGCACCTTCAGATAGAGCTGGGCTATTTCATTCTCTCTGTCTTGGGTTTGTGCTAGGCTAGGGAAACAGAAAAAAATAAAAAAAGCATGAAAAGAACTGCTTTAAAATCATCCTGAGTTAGTGTAACAGATTATCAAGAGCACGGGTAATTAGTCACTGGAACGCTTTACTCTGGGAAACGGTGAATGCTCCAAAGCTTGATGTCATCAGATCAAGGCTGGACATCTTTCAGGAAGGCTGTGTGTCAGACGAGAGAAGTTATTGAGCTCAGCTTGTGATTATTTGTACACCAGAAGTGGAAATTGCTGACAAGGAACCTGAAAACGTGATGAAAATCTGTGAAAGCAGGTTAGTGGGTTCCTTACTTCATCTCTCAGTGTAATAGAATGATTCTGGGCTCAGAAACGAATAGAGTGTTGTCTGAAGAGTGGCTGAGTCAGTACAGCTATCAACTCCCCCTCTCAGCGCTGCATTGCCTCCGCAGTGCTGACAGCAGTAAAAAACTTGTTTATTGATAGTCAATGAAGTATGACTTGAATATGCAGTCTTCAAACAGTCAGAAGAGGAAAAAGATGACTTTTACATCATCATTGGTCTGACTATTACCACGTGTAGCTGCGCTGAGCTGATGCAATTATCTCTTCTGTTGTTGCTAAAGTTTATTTTTTTTAAGGAAAATTACTCTCATCTTAGAAGAATTAAATATCATCCTGGATAAGAAAATGTTGACTCAGATAAGGAAAAGGACTGGTGCAAACTTCACAGAAAGTAAATTCTGCCTTTTGTTTAACTCTTTCCTCCATATTGCCATGGGAAATATGCAAAAGATGAGATGCAAAAATGTGCACAAAATGCAGAAACTGAAAAAAGTGAAAAGAGAAAAAAGAAGTGATGTGTGTCATTGAAAAAACACCCCTGAAATGCTGGAAGAAACAAATCTTTTACTTCCCATTCTCCTCAGGCACTATTCTGCAAAAACAATACAAAACCATTTCAGCCTGTTCTAGTGATGACTTCGTAGGATTGACCCCCCACGCAGAAATCTTTTCTGTGGCTCAGATAAGATACAACAAGTCCTATTTTGAAGGCAGCCTTTTGCAAAGGATGAATTCCACTGCTTAAATAGATGCTGGCAGACATCACCTGTCTAAGATGAAACAGACATTATAATGCTGTCTTAGCAGCAATGCTATGGCTGAAGATGCTTTTTGTATTTTTTGTGTGCTTATCACGGGTCTGATTTGGGGTCTATTGTACTATGTATAGTGCAAACCAGACCAACGAAGCAAAGCTTTGTTTGCAAGTTTTTAATGGCCCTTACACTTATAAACTGGACAAGTTTTAGGTATGTGAACAGTATGGAAGAAGGATGTTTGTCTTTTATGTCCTTTTTTGTAAGTGCAGAGCAGTCAGTATTCAATGACAGAATAAAAAGCCACAGAGTTCGACAATAGACAACACATGGATTTTGTTTTAGCTGCTGTAACTCCAAAACTGTATTTCAGAAGTTTCTGAATTCTCCCAGACTTAGTGGTTCACGCTGACAAATGTGCTTGGCACACGACAAGCGATGTGATTCCCGGTCACACCTCTGTTACCAGATCTCCAAGCACATCAGATCAAAGGCAGACTCATTTCTTCATTTCCCATGTGCAGCCATTTGAACCAGAATGTGCTTTACACCCCCACTGGGGTGTGGCAGGTCTTCCACCAACTTTGTACTTGCTTTGTAATGATAGAAAGTGCAGAATGATAAATAACTGGATCCCTGTAGGACAAGTTCAGGTTACATGAGCAAGATAGACCCCTGGGCTCTGCCCCACTGAAAGAAGTGGCCCAGGTTTTTGTGGCCAAAAGCAGAGGAGCTGCATGGACTGTCTGACTTCAGAGGAACTCACCCTATGCACTAGAAGAATTCAGAGTAATGCAGAACTATCACAGCAGGCCAAATTTCCAGGGGCATGTAGCATCTATGGCCAGTCCAGGGGAGATTTAATGTTGATTCTTAGAAGGTCCTGATCTAGTCCTTTTTCACTGCTTTATAACACGTCGTGAAAGCCCATGTTTCTCAAATTGTGTGTTTTCTCCACAGTCTTTGCAAATTCTACCATCACCTCTGTCCCAAAGAGCATTACCTGTCAGGTGGGTGCCTCAAGACAGGGGCAGGATTTCTCTCATCTTCCATTTATTGCTTCATGTGATTCCACATGCTCAAAGGGGCATTTGTGGATGAACTGGACTTTCACAGGCCATGTTAATTCATGGGGGTTTTGAGACTTTGTATGCCTGCATGGAGCCAGAAAACTCAAAATCTGGAGTCCAATTATCTTTCTGTGGTTGGAAAATACGTTTGAGATCTTAAGTGGAAGTGAATACTATAATGAAGCTCTCAGAACCAAGCTAACATAAAGCCCATGTGTATACACTGCCATGGCAGCATTTTTTACCCCGCATTTGTGACTAAGACTGTATTTCAAAGCAAGCCAGGAATTGATTAACTACCTCAGGTTCTCATCCCCATCCTTGGAAATGTGTATGCAGTTCCCAACACACTCAATGGATGTTGCACAAGAGCTGCACAACGGAGTCACTTTTGAGAGGCTTGTACAGAGCAAGGTCAGGGTGTAGCTCGCTGTTAGCACTCTCCTAAATTAATTTTTCTCTTTTCATTTTTTTAGTATTTCTCCTCCCACACCTTTGCCCTCTTTGCTTTCTGAACTCTCACAGATATTTAAACATTGGCTTTGGTACTGAAACTGGGCCCTGATCTTATGTGAAAAAGAAGGGAAACCTTCTGAAGGAATAACCTAAGTGTAACACCAGATAAATTAAAAGAGCTCTCTGCTGTCATTCAGCAAAGCCATGTGCAGACAGAGAACTTTCACAGCTATTAAAAAAAATGTGCTATTCAGTGCAAACTTGCCATCTGGCTCCTAGTGCTGGATTCCACTACAGTGTGCTTCTTGAGATTACGCTCATCTGCCAGCCTCCCCCTCACCTCCCAAGGCACTTAGGAAGACTCTTCTGGGAATAGAAAGTGAATTATTTTATCCCAATCACCATGCAGCTAACTATACATGGTAATTAAGCAAAGAGACATTCTCCTTCTGCCATTGGAGGCAAAGGTTTTCTTGCTAGTCATAAATAATGAGTGCTCTTCCGGAAGATGAAAAGATATTTACTGAATAAACTGGCATACTGTTATCATGCTGATGACCAGGCAAAGATAATCAAGCATTAAAATAGAAATCAAGGGGAAAATATTCAAAGCTGAGTATTCTTATGCCATCTTTAATGGATGCAGTTGTTTCAAATGATCACAGACATCTTTGAGCACAGAAGAGAGGGGGGAACGTTTATCTTTGATTTAAATAGCCATGAAGCCAGTAGAGTCCACCAGGAATGAATGCGGTTTGCTGGGAGACCTCCCTTCCTATGGACAAGGGGGTAACTTTTTTAATCACAGTGGCCTCAGTAAATACTGTCTTCCATATAAATGTTTGCAGGATGAGGTCCTAATATCTGGCAAGATGGGGAGCTTTTCCATGCAGTTCCCCTTGTGTATCTGGAAAATATTAACGTCCAGGCAGAAGAAAGTGGCTCTTGCTTGTACCAAGCACCTCTGACTTCAGCTGTGGGAGACCTGCGAAATGCAGACCTCCCCAAGGGCACCCACTCACTTGGCAACTGCCCTCTCCTGTCTACAGTCCCAGATGACTCACGCTCTCCTTGCCCTCTCTGCTGCTGGCCCCAACACTCCCTCCAGGCTCCCGCCAGTTTGCTGAGCTAGAAATTCCCAAGAGCGCACCATGGTTTATGCAGCTCTGACCCCCAATCCGAACTCAAGACCTTCTTTTTTTCTGACCTAAAAGTTTAGCTCCCTCATGACTCAAATGCACCCAGTCTTTTTTTTTAGCGTGCATTTGAAAAGCTTTGATAATTTTCATTCACCTGTGACTCCTGTTTCAGTGTAAGGACTGCCAGCTCTAAATAACAAAAAATATCATGAGGCATTCACTCCCAACTCTGTCCCACTCTGTGGTCATGATGCTTACTTAAAGAATATAATGAGCTTTTCATTTAGTGTTTTGGTTTTGGAGCCTTAGAATGAACTGAAGTTATAGTTCCAGGTCTTTAAAAAAAACAAACCAACCCCAAACCAAAGAAATCAGAGATTCTGAAGAATTCTCAGGACTCCTGGAGCTTAGCATCCAGTTAACCATTCGGTTAACAGGAAATTTGAAATTCCTCCTTGGTTCAACTTCTTCCCCTTCAAACTTAAAAATACATCATGATTCAGGCTCCCATCTTCAATCTGAAAAGTCATGACCCCCCCTTGCTTTTCTGGGGACCTTCCAAAGTTTTCTGGATGTAAAATTTCTTATGGATCACTCCTAAAGGAGTTATTCCCTACTGAGTCCTAAACTCTTGCTTGAGTTCCCAATTGGCTTTGCTTCTTGCTCCCGAGACCAGATTTATCTTATCTCACATATAGAGGTCTCTACTGGCTCCTGCTCATTGGTTTCTTTTCCTCAAGAGCTGACACTCCCCCATGGTTTTGTATTCTACTTCTCAGTCTGCCAAGTAATATATAGCATGTTATTCATAACTTCATAAATGTGTTTTGATAGACCAGTTCATTCAATATCCTTGGTCCTGCTGATGTCACAGACCTGGTAGTTTGTCAGACAAACAGTCTTCCGTTTGCCAAGTTTTTAATGTCGAATGATTAAAAATGCATTAGGAGAACTAAATAGCCTCATATCTTATTGAAACTCCTCCCTATCTGGAGGATACAGGGTTTTATGGCTTCACACCAGCTATAATTTTGGTTCCTGACAAAATAAACTGCCAGAACATGTCCATTGTGTTAGCTTGGTGTGTTTCTAAGCTCATTCTCAACAGCAGATTCAACCACCGTCAGCACTCTGGGTCTTCAAGATTATGCTAAGAAACCACCAACTTCCAAAGTCTGTGACAGAGAGACAGAGAGTCTACTTGATGCGTTAGGGCTAGATGTACCCCTAGCTCCACCAGGCTTTACAGCCTAATCCTCCAGCCCATGGCTTGGCCCCAACTGCTGCTAAGCCCAGGAAAAATGCAGTGACATGGAGTGGACCCAGGCTACAGACAGCAACAAGAATGAAAAGCAAGCGGGTATCATAAGCTCTGGCTCCTGCTGAAGTCTACCCTCACCACTTCTACAGCTGGCACCTTTCAGTGTCCCTTAGCTAGCTGTCAGCATTGCTCTTTCAGTGATACCCCTGCCTACATGACTATGTTGGGGTAGAGCAGAAACTTAGAGCAGAAACTAGTCTGCTGATAGACCAAACTTGGCTCTAGTCTGGTGCCCTATGATTCACTCAGACACTATTGTTGCCTATTAATAATAGGCTTTTTCCAAGACACAGAAAATGAATTACTCATAGATAAGACACTGAAAATAAAATCTTGTCAACACTGTATATTTAGAAAGTGACTGTGGGACAAATACAGGTCAGTCTTCCATTCAGTATAGAGTTAACACCTGAAAGGATTTGCTTGCTGCAGGGGACAGTACCCAGAAGTACTCACCACCTTTTCCTCTTGCCATACACTGGCTGTCTGGACTCACAGCTGCAACTTCATATGTAATTCCACAATGTGGAGAACAAAGCAGACAAGTGAGATAATGAAGAAGACATCTGCAACATTTTTTATGTTTTCATTGTGCCCATGAACAGAGAGTTTCCTGCCATAAGATGGGAGTTTCAGAAGTTTTCTGAAGCCTTCCTGGTCTTCTGCTCACCTCTCTTCTGTCCTCCAATGTTTTCATGCTCCTCCTCTTCTGCTCTGAGAGGACAGAAAGGGAAGTGGGACTCATGCATCTTCAGCACTAGATGTCCACTGAACCGATGATTTCCCCCAAGGTGTGTGTAAGGACTGCATTTCAAATGCATTTAGTGATGTCTCATGAGGTGTACTTCAGAGTTTTCAAGACTGAAAACAATGGGTTAAAAATTAATGGATGTGATAAAACAAAGAATGTATATGCCTCAGAAATCAGCTCCTGGGGCTTATTCTTACAGAAATCAGAAATGACTAGTCTCTATCTTCCCCCATTTTAACTGCATCATATCTTGTTCTCCAGTCTATGAAAGATCCAGCTTTACTTATTCAGAAGTTCAGTAGCATGATGCTTCTAGTCCCACAGAGTCTTTTGGACATCAGATTACGGACCCTGAGTGTGGTTTCAGCTGCTAACTTCTTTCAATTTTCCACTAGGCAGGCAACGCCTCCAAGGTTTTGCTTAACAGAACATAAATCAGTTTAAGGTGCTCTTTCCCATCTTTCCTCGCCTTTCAGTACTGGTGGGTGCTGAAGCCCTGGGTCATTTTCAGTCAGTCTGTACGTGGCTTCTCCACCATTTGCCCTTAAAAACCCCACAGTGAATGGCTGCATCCTGACATGGAATCCACTTCACAAGCTTTTCCAGAGTGATGCACCAATGCTTTGACACTGGATGTTAAGATTTGCTGTTTGAAGGGTCTGGTGGCCTGGTCAGGTACTTCTGTGAGGGAAAGAAATGCTACTCACAAAGTTATTGACAAAAGAGAGCTTTTCAGAGGTGTCTGGAATTCGTATCAAAATACTTGCCAGGCGTCACAACTCTGTTTATTTTCATCTTCCCCAAGGTGGAAAATGGTCTGAATTCATCTGTCCTCTACTAACTTTTGAGACATGCTGAACTGTATCAAGGATAAGTACTGAATTTCTGGAAAGGCTCAGATCTGCCTGAGGACAAAGGGCCTGTGGACAGTGGTAGTGGCCATACTGGTAGATTTTCCTAGGCTGACTGTGCATTCAGACTGTGGTGGAGATGTGAAAATATCAACTGCCCCTCTAGATTGTAAGTGGGCACATATTTCAAGTCAAGATATTAAAGTATTAACACTATTGAACAAGATATTTGTAGGACTTCAATGAAAATTCCTTTCTACATTTTTTGCCTCTCCTAGGCCAGAAAGATGAACTCAGAATAAGGAAGGCAAGGAAAGGCATAGTGGGTGATTAGGGAATAAAGGACACTGCTGTGGAAGACTTAAAGAGCTTACTTAGTCCAGCAGCAGAAAGTCTGAGAGGGGAGATATTTTATATAAATGCATGAGGTAGGCACTATGAAAGGGGAAAATCTTTTTAGAATAAAGGGAAACACTGGCAGAAAAATACATAAGTTTCAACTAAGCAGGAATGACTTCAGGCTGAAAAGTAAAGGACTGATAGCAGCCAAAGGACTGAGGTTCTGGAGAAAGTATTATTCATTTGAGCACTCTGAAGATGGATTGTGAACAGGTCATGGCATACCTGCTCACCTTGACCCAGAGGACCTCACTTCCCCACCCTGGAAGTCAAGCCAGTATGTGTACTGCTAAGAAGTCCCTCCAATTGCAACATCCTTGCAGGAGTCTTAACAATGCTCGGTTTAACAAACACAGAGGTCTAATACGCTTAAGATTGTTTATAAAGTACGTAGCCTAAACTCCAAGTATCTTGGTGCTCTCCAGTGGATCTTCTTCCAGTCCTTTGTGAACAAGGTGAGAGCTGCACCTTGCCCTAGGCCTGCTTCAGTGTTATTTCTTCTTTTGCAGGTGATGCCTCAGTGCAGTCTCTTTAGTCCTGTCACTGTTCTCTCTGGCAAAGCCATTTCTGCCTACTAACTCACTGTGCAGCCATCATCTAGTGTTGCCTTGTGTCACAAGGTGCTTTGGGCACAAATGGCATAGAAGACCAATAAGCAGAGCACCTCCTGAAGGGTGGGGATTATTTTTCCCTTCCTTACTTCAGTTTCATCTGTCAGACCATTTGTGAGAGTTTCCAGACCGTTGCTGTCAAATATATGGGCAGACAGAGTTCTTGTCTCATCACCATCAGAAAGGCCTTGTATCTCCTTTCTTTTCTGTTCACAGAATTATATAGTAAATTTTGGGTTGTCAAAGAGCTGGAGGTCATCTACTTCTACTGTTTACTCAGATCTTGAGTGTCTCACACAAGGGCAACATGATAGGGTCAACTTCAGAGTCATTGTTAAGAAGTCAGGTGTGCTGACCCCTCAAAACTCAGCTGAACCTCCAGGTATAACGTGAGTCCTGCCCCTCCTCACTCCCCAGCCCACCCATCCCTCTTGCTGTATGGTAAACTTTGCACACAGAAAGCCCATCAGCAGCAACCAACAGCTCTCTGCTCCTGACTTCTGGCCTTTCAGCATCCCATTTCTTCCTTTCAGCATGCACGATGGTGACTGATCATGACCTCGCTAAACCCGAATATCCTGAATAAGTATACGGCTTCCAGATTAAGCAGTACAGCCTGCTGTTCCCTAAGTCTTGCTCTTGTGTCCTCATGTTTTACCGAGGACAACTGATGACTCTGTTGGTTCAGCCCCAGGTATAAATCCTCCTGGCACATCCCCCATCATTAAAACCCAATGTTAATAGGCATTTTTTCCAGCATCTCTTCAGGAACTGTCAAGGTAGGTGGTGGTCTACTCAGAAAACAGCATGACACCAATACCATAGCATAGTTTCCCTATTTACATGATGAGAGATCGATGGTGTTTTGACATTATGGATTGTCATCATGACAACACCTAACAATGACAGCTTGGTTTATCTCACAAACAATTTACAAACATTAATTTCAGAATCATACAAGAATGATGTGCTGTGTTTACCAGAAAATGTGAAGAATCCTTTTAAGATCAACATGTTATGAGTAATAGATTTCTTAGGAAAGAACTGCAGAGTGTAGTAAGAAGGAGTGTTTCTGACAGAAATGCAACCCCTGGCAGTTCTGTCCATAGAAAGCAATGGAGCAAGGCTGGGAATCTGTTTATTTACGAGTGATGTGTCTTTCCAGTAACAGTGGGAACACTGCAACTTAAAAATGAAAAATACACACAGAGGCACCTTACTGGAATGTATTTTAATTTAACTTGAACTAGACTGGGAATTCGTTCCCGCTGCCTCTTTGATGTGGCAATAGGGAAGTGAAAGAATGTTCACAGTTTATGCATTCATCTCTGGGAGAGGCAACCCTGAATTCCTTGGGAAAAAAAGGTCTATTTTCGCAGTGGGAAATCCTTTTTCTCCAAACTACTATTAGGTTTTCTTTGCCTGGATTTTCTGCCCATCTTATGCATCCAAAGGTCTGACATACGCAGAGACTAGAGGGACTTTCACCTACCCATGGTCATTTATATGCATGTGCAATATCAGCTCCAGGTGCCGAGCCTGGCCGCTTTGGGAGGAAAGGAGATGGAAACCTAGTGCCTGTAAACTGGCAGGGAATGGACAGCCAGGACAACCACAAATAAGCAAGTTGTACTAGGCACACTCACTTTTCATAAGTGGATATGAGCTGCTTCTGTGACAGAATTATTACTGGAGTACCTACTTGGGAAGTTAAGGCCTAGAGCTGCAAAGGTATTGAGAACACCTACCTGCCTCTTCAGTACCTGTGGGCAACACCTGGGTGCCCCAACAGACTCTCCGTTGCATCCCAGCTGCTGCCAAGCCCTGCAGATGTCCAGATCCTTTAGATGCCTTGGTATACCTTATGTCCCTTTTCTTGCTCTATTTCAGGTGACACAAGCGCACCTTCACGAAAAAGCCATCCTACAAAAACCTCTAGGGAATTGCTGGTGATTTCTGTGCATCCATTCACAGTTGCCATCCTCCCTGCTCCGGTTCTGATTCACAGGGTGAAAAACAGGGATGGCCGACACAAGCAGCTGACCAGGATTAGTCTGAAGGAGAGTTTCTGCCTCGGGAACTCAAGATAGGGGAGCTGGCCATCCCTGACCAAGTAAACGACATCACACACTTAACGTTGCTTCTTGCTTCATTTCACTCTTTGTTTAAGTCCACACTCAAGTCTGTTCTGAAAACTCTTTGCTGCCACACATGTGTGCCCCATTTTATTACACTGGGACACTGACTGATGACTCAAAGGTAAAAGGAGAGACACTGCAGTGCCCATGAATCTGCACCTGTTCCCTTTGTTTTCATGTCATCCCATGCACACACCTTACTTTTCACACCTGATGTGACACTTTAACTCGGTGGAGATCAACTTGCCCATATCCAGTGGCAGGGGAGGCCTGAGATCCTCCATGGTTACCTGACCTGACCTCCCTCCCATGAACGGTACAATAGCCTGCCCACATGCTACAGATCCAACATATTGTGGAAACATTGACCTTACCCTCCGCATACAGAAGGGCACAGGCATCTCCTTCTTGCCTGCAGCCCAAGTTGCTCCCTGGATCTGAGCAGCACCCAAGGAAAGAAGGGTGGCAGGAACAAGCTGGTTCTGTCTTTCCCAAAATCTCCTGAGGGCTGAGTGAGAAGCAGGTGTGTAGTAATGGTCCACGTTCACATAGGAAGCCTATATATTATCATGCCCAGGTATGACTGATACTTACCTGGAACAATGTCTGATAAGATGATGTTGTGGTCTCTTCCAGCAATGACTCAAATACCCTGCCTTATAGTAGCCCACCTGAACACCTCGAGCAGCATGCACAAGAACCATTTTTAACACTGCCTTTGCCCTCAGCTCTCAGTGCTACTTCAGACTCTCTGACTTTGGCAGACCTTGTACAAGAGGCAAAAAAAAAAGGGTAATTTCAAAATATACAACACAGAACCAATTTTAACCCAACTGTGTCTTCTGGTAGAGGCAAGAAGACTCTGTTCAATATGTTGCTTTTCCGTGCAACCTCCTCCCTCCATCCCAGGCTGCTCCATTAGTTTCTTTGTCTGAAAAAGTTCGGATAGAGTCAGAGGTTTCTGTTCAGTGACCTCCAGCTGCTCTCTGGTGTTTTGGTGAGAAGTTGGTGGTTATAAGGTACTAATTGACCCTTCTGAACCAGAGTCCAACGCTTTACTTCCACAAGGGGGGCACTCAGGCTGTGATACTGCCCAGGGGAGACAGTGACAGGGGAGGACTATTAAAAACCTGCAGTTTCATCATAGGTAGAATAGAAAAAAAAAAGAGGAATGAAAGAACTGCTCCAGTGTTCCCTCTTCAAGTTCTTGCTACTCCCAATAAATTATTAACCTCAGTGATTACAGTAATATTTAAAAGAGTGCACTAAAGCAGTAAAGATGGGCTAGTTGTTGAAGTCCCATTTCCTCATTGCACATTCCCTTCTTTCCCCCCCGTGCCAGCCCTGCTTCGCCGAGGGCTGAGCTCCTGGTGGAACCCTTTGGTGCGCACACGCAGGAAGGGAGGTCAGGCTTGTTTTGGCAGTTCCAGCAGCATTTATCCCAGATAGCAGCTGAATTTTATCAGTTGGTTTAGCCTTTGGTCTGCCAGAGACAAACTATTATTTCACTCCTCTTTAGAAAAATAATACTCGAGTCGCCGTTAAGGAAAAACGGGCGGCGGGTGGGGAGGGAGGAAGGGAGGCAGGGATGGATGGATGGACGGACGGACGGATGGATGGATGGATGGAGGGAGGAGGAGGAGGAGACCGGGCAGGAGCGGTGCCGGGCGATGCCGCCGCATCCAGCGCTGATCCCTGCGGCGAGCGCCCTCGTGTGCCGGCCGCACCGCACCGCGCCCCGCGGGACCCCGCCACGCATGGGCGCCCACCCTCCGCCCCCTCCCTCCCCCCCCTGCGCCTCGGCTTTTTTGGGTGTCCCGTGTCTGTTCCCCCCCGCCCTCTCCTACACCCCCCACCCCCACCCCCCCTACCCCAAGGGGCGAGTCTGAGGAAGGAGCCGCTTGACAGGTCCGCCGACGGGAGGAGGTTGGCATCCCTTCCCTGCGAGCGGGGTGTCGCCTGGCACCATCCATCTGTGTCTGGGCGGAGAACATAAAATTAAGTAATGGATAAAGGCAAAATAAAGCATTAATAAAGTCAGTTCCTTAGTCCTCTCTTCAGGTCTCAGGAATAAATCGAAGAGTGTCTCGCTCTCCTTATGAACTCCTCCCTAACTAGGAGAGAGATAGGGAGGGAATTTTTATGAGTGGAGTGATAGGACGAGGGGTAACAGTTTTAAACTGAAAGAGGGGAGATCTAAATTAGATATTAGGAAGAAATTCTTTACTATAAGGATGGTGAGATACTGGAACAGGTTGCCCAGGGAAGTCGTGGATGCCCCGTCCCTGGAAGTGTTCAAGGCCAGGCTGGATGGGGCTTTGAGCAACCTGGTCTAGCGGGAGGTGTCCCTGCCCACGGCAGGGGGGTTGGAACTCAATGATCTTTAAGGTCCCTTCCAAACCAAACCATTTTGTGATTCCTTGATTCCTCTCCTGGCGCTGTGAAAGGTAGCTACTCAATAAGGGATAAATAGTTTAATTTAGTTAGAGTAAATTTCAACTTCATTCACCCCTCAGTCTTGTCAGTGATGGAGGCTTTGTTTGCAGAATAAGAATACAAGTAGTGATTATTTTCCTAGGTTCATTTGAATTTGATCATCTTGAACACAGTTTCTCCCAACTGAGCACAGACATCCCAGCAGATCCATCTAGCAGAAAAAGGTATGATTTTTTTTTCTTATTAGCAACTTTCATACTAAAATTACAGCAAGGCAAACACAAACCCCAGATATGAAATACAAATAACAAACAATGCCCAGATTAGAAACTTTATAGAGATTACATTAGGCCCTAGAACAGGGCCCCTGACTCTTGTCAGAGAAGTGTTATCTTGAGATTGTCAATGCATGCTTCAGGGTAAGAGTGACTTTGTCCCCAGAGACCTACGGGAACATAACAAGTGACATCAGTCATATTTTGGACACTGCAGAGCCTAGTGTCACTAAATGTCAACTAAATCTCTGTACATGGCTCTCTTCAAAGAGTCATTCCAGAAGTGCTGAAAGGTGAGGGGGGCTAACTAAGCCAATTAAAGAAACATTTACTTAGTAGGGGAAGGACACAATGATCTACAGACCAGGTATATACCAATCTATTTTCTTTTTCTTGAGTTTCCATCAAGGCCGAAGTGGGTGGGAAAAAATGCCTCTCTACCAGAGGTAAGACATTAGCTGACGAAAGGCAGGAGGCTTTATGCCACAGCAATGGCCATTTTTTTTCCCCCTAGAGCTGATGTTCTGTCTGTTCCACCTCGGCATTCCTTGTGAAGCCAGAGACAACGCGCCAGTCTGCCCAAACACAAAAATAAAACGCCAGACGGGCTTCTTTGGGAAAAGCGAAGTTCCATGTGAAAGAGGAATTGTAACTAAAATTTACAGGAATGCTAGTAGTCATGCCATCAGGTCCTCCAACCCCAATCCTACTTGCTTTATGGTAAATAAAGAGCTGTCCCAGGGACACGACAGCTACAGCAGCTCCTTATTAGGCCCTTTATTCATAAGTCTGAGCTCTTCAGAAATAATTAAGTGGAGAGACATTTTACGGTATTGAAAACAAACCTTTGTATTTTCTTGGTGAAACCAGTGTTTTTCCTTTCACAGAAGCTGACTCATGTGAAAAGTATCCACAGAGGAATCATGCAAATATACTTAGGGATACAAATAGACTGGGCTTTGTCAATCAGTCCCTTGTCAGTTATGAATGGGACAAAATTCTGCTCTGGTGTCAGTTGACGGTGTAGTTTTGAGTACCAAGAAAGAATGAAAGCAGAGGTGTTCTTGCAGGTCCAGCCAAAGAAGTTAAGAAGCCAAGCAATTTGGTTTTTTTACTGTTAAAAAAACCTGGAGGTTACTGCTTCCCAGCAAGGTACAGGCATGCAAATGGAAACCACGTCTGGGCAAAGCCACCAGCTTGGTAACACCTTCTGCAGCAGCTCAAAGTGACTTCGCTGACTTTGCACTGAAGCTGATTAGCTCACCAAGTCTGTTCACTTGGCTCAGCTGAGGACACGGCAACCTCCCACCCGAAGTCACTCGCAAAGGGGAGATAGGCAGCAACACCTAAAATTAGGAAAACCCCTTTCTAAAAAGATCATGAGTCTGAACTTTAAGGGAAGAATTTGCACACGACATCCTTATCTGGGATCTGAGTTCAAGGCTGCTCGTATCTCGGGTGTTGGTTCAGTTCATTATGGAGATAAGTCCAAGCTGTGAAGTTTGAATCTGGACCAAATTTCTCCATGGTTTGAAAGTGTTTGGCTCCATTATTTTGGAAAGGACCTGTCACTGCTTCTAGGTCTTCTAACCTGAACAGCAGATATAGACATAATAAAAAGAGAAATTAACATTAGGAAGTCACCATAACTGCATCAGGCTGAACCCCCAACACTTTCCAGAGTCTCTAATTTATAAAGAAAGAAGAAATAGTAAAGCATAAACAATAACTGAAACGCAGCCAACATGTCAATCGGCACAGTGTACTTATTACGTAGCAGCTATAAATACGTTCTGCTAATGCAGGAAGTTTGGAGCAAGTACAAGAGCAAAGGCAATTAGCTATACTTGCTGCAATTATGAGACATTTGACAAAATAGTGTTTGATATTTGAAAGTATATAATTACCTGCAGAAGATCCCTATGAAAACTGTTTGTTTAGTACGATGTATGTGGCAGCAAAATCGTGTTCTGTGTATATATATCTCTGTGGCAACACCACTCCACATCACTGAGGTATAGATTGTACACCTTCGGGTGACCCAAGATAGGAAAATGATAAGAGATAACAGAAGGGCTGAGATAGAAAGCAGAAAATATGGAGAGAGATGGAAGCCAGTGGCAGCCCTGTTTAGTCAGCACAGGCTGTGAAAATGAAAGACAGGTCTGACACTTGGAGTCATCACTTCAAAGGGTCCTTCATGCTTGGGCCTATGGAAAGTGAGCCTTTTGGGTCAGCAATGGGGATATTCTTTGGGGACATTCATAGAAAATTTGGCTTCTTGTGATAAGCAACTGAGAAGTCTGGCCTCAAGCCTACAAATGTTAAGCAAGGGGAAAAAAACTTATAAATGTAGAGCATGTTCCTAAGCCTACTGTATTCCATTAAAGACTTCATCAACATCACCTGGCTTCGTTCGGCCTTAGAGTCATTATTACAATTACTAACGAGAATGTAATACCACAAAGCAAGGTTTTGCAGCCAATCTTTTCTCTGCATCTCAGCCTTGATTCTTCTTCTAGGGATAACTTTCTTACACAGTCACCATGTTTCTCTTGGTTGACAAAACAAACCCCATACATCAGCTATTGGATACACTCCATACTACACTCTTTATCATGTTCATTTTAGACATACACTGACATCATGCAAACTAGGTAGGCAAGTGTTTGGCTTCATTTTAGGAAATGTTAAAGTGTTAAAATGCAGCTGAAACTGAAAGTAACCAGACTGGCTGTTTTTTGACGGTTCAACAGTGGGTAAAAACATGAAGGTGAATTGGAGTGAAATAGCAAAATGGAAACCCTAGAGTCTGGAGAGGAATAATGTAGCAAACCCAACTAATTGCCAGTACTACATGCTTCCCAGGACCAGAATATTTGAGCATCTCATGGGCTTTAAACTATTTATTCTGTCAACATCATAAATAGGTGACTAAAAGGCGTGCACTTCACAGGTGGCAGGCTCTGCCCACGGCATTTGTGGTCAGGAAGTGGTTGCAACCTGGTCTCCAAAGCACTGAAGCAAGGCTCTCATCCCAGACTGGGCAGCTTTCTGGGAAGAGGTGGCACACGGGCTCTGGAAGAAGCAAAGGCTGCCTCTCACTGTTAACGCCAAGGGAGAGGGAGGTTGCAGGATAGAGCATGACCAAGGCCAGGAGGGCAAACTTTATGGGAAAAGGACTATTGAAAAACTTAGAGAAAACCTATTATGAGAATGTAGTGTTTTTTCTTTCTGTTTTTCCCGCCTGGGCTTGAGGCAGGGCTGAGCGTTTCGGTCCTCTATGCGCAGAGCTCTCCCCGTGCTGCACTTTCCTCCGCAGTGATTTACAAGCTGCTGTCCTCTACTTCATTCTCCTTCTTGGAGAGATTGCCAGTCCTGTCAGCATTATCCTCTCTGACACTTTGCTCTGGAAATATTTCAGGATCAGACATGTTTTCCTTGCTTTCGCTGCCTATATTTCTGGAAGGGCCATCAACCAGACAATGTTTTGCACCCGAGTCTGATGCCGGTGCCAGAACAGGGATGACTTAGCAGCCACTTAGTCTGCAGAGTCCAGTACCAGCCTCATCTACAAACAGTAGCAAACCTGAAAATCCAGGGGAAACAGGAAGCTTCTTGAAGTGCAAACCTTTACCTTATTCAGACCTTCTGGCTACAGTTGCTGATGGAAAGGAATTTGCAGTGGGAATTGCAGATCAACCTAAATCTCCAACTAAATATAGTCTTGTGGTGGTGGGGGGAAGGAGGGGAAATATAGCGGTGCTGGGGAGAGCCAGGACTACTTTTTTGACACACAAAACCTATGTTGCGAGTAGTTAGGCATAGTTAATTAATGATGAGCTTTCAATAGCAAAGTTTGTGTCTTTAAATTCTATCCAAGTAGGGCAGAGTTGAAGCAAGGGAGATTCTGTGTTCAAAAGACGCGTTACAAAGCCGCGCATGTTACAAAAAGAAAACACGCGTACGTACCAAATATTACTCACTGGATAAAAATAAAGCAAATGATTCATGATATTAAAGAACTCTATGAACAAACGTTGCAAAATGCCTGGGAAGACTTAACTAATTGAATTGCTAGTCGTTATGTTCCAGTCAACGTGGCCTTCCTCTAGCAGGCTTGAAAAACTATTGGGATGCCAATGGGAGGTTAGTGTGAACTGGAGAGGAAGGGCATGTAAAATAAGGGGTAAGTACACACAATAATGTAATCTCTTCCCCACAGAACATGAAACATCTGAATGGTGTGTTTTCAGTTCTCTCATTCCCTCGCTTTGCAAGAAGACGTAGATGAAACCATTGATTTCCCGCAGATCTCAGGCAGAAACAGGCTCAAGGGAAGAGTGAAGGAATTGGGATTTTCATCTTAGCTTGTGTTAAAAGAATCATGAACTTAAACACAGTTTTTGTTTCAGAAAGGTAACAGAGTACTACCTGAAATTATTTTGCAAAAGTGTGATTTACGGCTGATGTCCATCTGGACAGGGCCCTCTTCTGTCTTATCCTCTGCATCATTTGGAGCTACTTCTACTCTTACTGCAGGGTTTGGAGATTTCTTGGAGAGTAGTGAAGGTCCTGATCGAGCCTAAACCTGGGATGGCATAGTTTCATGTTCAGAAGACCTCCACGCTATCCCTCTTAGGATATCTTCATATTCTTCACTCTGGTGTGACCTCACTGCCCCTTCAAAACCACGGTGTCCACTTGGGCTATGGTAGATTCATTCTGGAAGATGTTTTGAGGGAGCTGCTGGGAAGAGATTCAAAGTTCAAAGGGTTTCTGAAGACACACCATGCCTTGAGATGCACATGAGTACTAAAAGGTACTTTAGTCTCTACCATTTACATGCTCTTTTAGGAAAAGGAAAGCTCCCTCAGGGGCCACATGGGGTCTAGGGAACTTGGAAGGTGAATTTTTAAGGTTTAAGATATTAGGGATGGGTCAAACTTAAACCCAGCCCAAATCATGCCTTGCTACACCTTTCCAGCTTGTCATCTGCACGTCCCACAAATGTAAACTGTAATACTGGTAAGATACCAGTGGTGGGAATTACACTGGAACTGAGACCAACAAAATTTCAAGTGCCAGAAACTACAGGTCTGAAGTTCTACTTTATGTAAGTAATTTTGCTGGCGGTGTGGTGCTCAGTATCTACTACTGCAGAATGGTTAATGTGGGGCTCAGCTTGACACCATGGTATGAAATATAGCAAAGGTGACAAAGTTATCTCTGCTCTGTTTATTGCCTGAATTCAGTTCCAGTGTTTATAAGACAAAGAACACTATTCCAACAGCAGAGAAAAAAAAAAAGATATTTAATTCAGTAGTGCATATGAATAATACTTGAAAAGACAAATAGTGTTTGGTTTAGTTAATATATTGCTCATTAGTGAACCACAATACAGACATTTTTTAAAAGACTGCAATCACCATGACAACCTGATAACATTTAGTCACATCATTTCCGAATATGATTATCCTCCTGAAAAACTTTTCTTTTTTATGAAAACAGACGGCAGATTTCAAGTCTGTGGTCTGTTCTTAAGATAACCTGTTTGTTCCCTCTTTGAAAAGCACTGCAATGCAGTGGGAAAATGCAAGGAGAAGTGAGAGAAAGATATCAGCAGAAGAGGGAGACGTGTATTAAAATTGTAATCCCAAATTCAAAGAAAATCTTGCTGTCCTACGCTGTAAAACCCATACAGAGGGGGTGATTTACTCACATAATTTAGACTGTAGGTTTTACTTCTAATAGAATCTTCATTGGGGTGCTGTGATCCCATGGTGGGGATAGGGATTCAGCAGCAATCAGATGGATGTCACTGCGAGACCAAAAGGAGATGGAGGTCAAGATCTTTGGGGACCCTCATCCTTGCAGTCCTTCAGCAGCACAGCAGATAAACCAGCTGCTAATGTGAACCTGCGGGGTGATTCTGGGCCAGCCCGTGGGCAGGACTGTCTGACCTCCATACTGACTTCTCCCTGAAACTCTGAAAAGCTCAAAATGCCTTGGGGCGCTGAGCAGCAGATATGTCAGGGGGGTGCAAACTTCTTGTTGCATGAGAAAGAGTGGGGAGGACGCCTGATTTTTGTCCCATGGGCCGTAGCTGGTCCGGGCAATGGTCACACTGGTACACAAGGCACAGTGGCTGTGGTTGCTAACGCAAGGGAGGCAGGTCATCCTTCCCAGGATGGAGAGAGGTCACGTTTCCCTGTTTTCCTGAGAACATTACCTACTTCATTTTCTGAAGCAAACTAAGAGTACAGTAGCCTATGTCCGCTTGCAGCTAACATAGCTAAGTGACGTGGCTTGATAAATAGGTTGAATTTATCAGCAACCTCTGCTGTCTTACACTGATTTACTATCACCATCTCAGGCACTGCCAAATTATTATTTTATTGGGAAGGAAAATAGAGGTACCACAAAGTGACACTTATTCCTAAGAAGAATTTGGCAGGCAGCCGTGATAAGAAGGACTCAGTGGCCCGAGTCTGATCCTCCCAGTGGGACTGCTGCAGTGTGAGGATTCCCTTACTAGGATACAGCGGGAGTGGAGCCTGCAGCCCCCTTTGGCTGGCGTCCGTGGCATCTCATTAGGTTAACACATTTCGGGTGAAATGTTTGCAAACTCCAAATGCGTGCAAACTTGCAATTGCCCCTGTAATTAATTGTGATTTCCTGACAGAAACTGTTGCAATTAGATAGTTAAGCATTCATGCTTCTGGTCCAGGCAGAATGACTGCCGGCAAAGTCACTAGTCAGGAATTTGCAGAAAGCCAAGGAGAGAGTGTGCAAGGGCTGTCAAAATTAATTTGGTCTAGGAGCCTGAATTAATTGAATTAATATTCAGGAGGGAAATAATGCATTTTTATTGTCCACATTAATACAGATAAAGGAACCGAACCCATGGCTTGAATTCAGAATGCTTGGGATTTAGGAATGTGGCTTGATTTAGGAAGACATGGGGCTAGTCACCTTGAATATATTTGGCACTGAGGATTTGCACCATTATTTCTGACTTCTCCTGGGCTGCACAGGGCAAAAATCACCCCCAGATCTTGTTTTCATGGGAACCCAGGATGTGATTCCCCCCGAAAGTGATTGATAGCAGTGCAGGGCTGAGCAGTCACTCTGCCCTGGTTCCTGGTTTTAAACAAGAATGTGTGGGACCCGGAGATTTCATAGGGACTATTAACAATGGAGGTGATATATAAGACCTTCCCCATTATTATCCTGACTGCAAAACAGCCCAGACAAGAGCTGGAACATGAAAAAAGGCAAACAGTCTTGAGCAAGACATCATTGCCAGGGGTTGGACTGAGAGGGCCTCCAGGGAGCCCAGCCTGAAAAGCACAGACATCTAATAATCTTGGTAGGGGCTCTACAGGTACCTCATGGGTGTTTGCTGTGGGCAATTGCCCCGAGAGTGATCACTGCTGGCATAGCAAAGCACTCCGTGCCTCAAAGACATTTAGCAGGCTGCCAAGACACCAGCTTTCCATGGCAGGAAGAAAACACCTGCAAATAATCCTCTTACTGGATTCTATGCTTCGTGGAGAGAGCACGGGTGCTGCTCAGACAGCCATTGTCCAAACATGGGAGCACTTGCAGAACAGTATTGGGCCATGGAGGGTATTTGCAGAGCCCTGGCCTTGGCATGGCCAGGGGAGATACCAAGAAAGGTTATAGACATCCAGGTGTTGGGGACTTTAGTGTGCCCACAGGCATTCTGAGGGGGATCACCCTGCAACAGGAGCCCAATTTAACCCAATTAGTGCTTGGTGTTTGCTAGGGAAGGTGGCAGAGGGCAAGGAGTGAACAACGTGGTGTTTCTGTGTTGGCTTCCCTCGCAGGCTCTGGCAGGCTGCTGACGTGAATTTCATCCCCGGCACCGCACTGGGATGGTATTTGGGAGTGTGTGATCTGAGGCAATGCAGCTCCACGCCAGGCACCAGCCTCCGACCTCTCAAAGAGATGCTCAGCTCCACTTGGCCCTCTGCACGGTGGGAGTGGGAAAAAGGGCCGAGGTTTCTTATCTCTTATTTCATCATTTTATTGCAATATTGTGGCTGATTAAGTACTTGAGAATGACTCCATGCAATTTTGGTTTTGCAAGCTCCTTAGGGACAGGTCCTTGTAGCCTGTGTTGCTCCATTTCAGAATGAATAAAGGAGGCTATGTTAAACTGCCCTTCAGGAATTAAAATTATGAAAACCCCGTAAAATTATTCAAAACTCCCCTTTCATATGCTCTTAATGCCGCCATGTTAACCTGCTTCTGGTTTTAAATGATAAAGATCTGTGCTCCTAAACTAAGGACAAAGATCTAGCCCAGAACCCCACGTTTCACAGGAGTTATAAACTCCTCAAGACAAGTGGCTCTAATGGAAACAAAAACAACTCTGTAATGGTAGCAGGTGCAAAATGAAGCAGTACATTAAAAATAGCCTGGCTGCATTCTCCTGTGGCATGAGTTCTACGCGCGTATCACTCCAAAATAATCCATTTATCCTTTCTCCCCATGGTTACAAGGAGCCGGCTCCGCGCTGTGTATCCTGCTGGGGCTCCGCAGTGAGACCTGCAGCAAAACCGCAGCCCGCCAGCCGGGCGCTCCCCCCCGCCCTCCATTCAGCATCAAACCCCTTCCCCTGCCTTCTCCCGGCTGCAGGTGGGGGAAGGACTTCCAGAAGCCAAAGCGTCTCTTCAGCCTCTGACAAGTGCTGAAGTTATTTCTAAGGTTATAAAGTTAATTTGCGTTGTGGTAAGGGACTGTTTCAGTTGCAGGGTTTAGTGATGGTGAGCCACTCCGCAGCTCTGAGAGCTGAGCAGCTGCCTATGAAAAAAGCGTATTTCTCCTTTAAATCGGCAGCATTTTGCGAGGAGAACCCAGCTTTCACGGACTCCACCCAGCCTCTCTGCAACTTCTGTCTGCCATTTCTTCTCCAGGCCAAAACCCTCTCTTCATCCTTGGCTTCCTTTCTTTCTTTTCTTTAGAACTCCTGTTTGGTGTCATCTGGACCTCACAGGATATTTTTTCAGAATGCCTTCCCATATTTGCATTTGGCAGTCACATACTCAGGCCAGCTGACTCAAAAGTGATGATGGATGTAAATGCTGCCATGATGCTAAAATCATGGAGCACAGTCCTGGTGCCTCTGGATCCATCCCGAGGGCAGTCACACAGCCTCATCCAAGTGAGGCTTTTGTTTGCCCCGATGTTCACTGAGGGCTCCTCTGAGTCTTGGTTGACTGCAAGACTCATTTTACTAATGAGTGGAAACATCTGAATAAAAAATTTTCAGGCAAATTGAAAACTTGCAAATAGTTCATTCTCTTGCTAGTCATTAGGCAATGGGAAAGAGCTAAAAGACACCATTTTAATGTTGTTAATATGAGCAGTCTTTGGAAGTTCACTTATATTTGTTCCTTATATTTGTTCCTTTTCCCGTTGGGTCAGCTCTCATCCTGGCTTGTTGCTCTCAGCAGGCAAGGGTATTAGACCAAAGACCTGGAGTAAACCAAAGGAACTAAGGTCCTAGTCCTTTCCATGGGGGCAGGGTTTGTCTCTAGACTTCAGCCTTTTAACAAGGCAACTTGTTTCTCTGCTGCTTAGTGCAACAATCTGTCAAGCCGTGGATTCAGAGGATGTCAATGAAGTTCATCTGCTGATGGCTGAACAATATTTTATCTAGACAAATATTTCACAGGGCATTTCCCAGTTGGTGAGCCTGGAGGTATGAGGCCCTTACTGCAGTTGGTTTATATCACCCATCATAAATCAACTCTTCTAGCGTAAATCAGCTCATCACAGCTTAGTGCCGTCTTGTATGCAGGTCTGGGTGACAGACTTGCCTATGAAAATGCAGTTTGCTTGGGAGGACCTGCTCCTGCTTCTATCCCTGTCCCAGGGGTGCATGCAGCAGAGCTTGGCTCTGGGAGTCCCCAGTGACCTGCCTCTCTCTTCCAGGGACTGGCCATCCCAGGCTGGCTGATGTCCAGGCCAGTGTGAGGAAGTGGAGCTGCACGAGGGGACACTTTCACATGCTGTGGTTTACCCACAACCAGCAAACATAGCTAATTTGCCTAAAATAAGAACTGCAATTCAAAACACGGGCTTCTCAAGCTGTTTGGAAGAGCAGGTTTGACTCTGTAACTGGATGCTAGATTTTTATCCTTGTTTGAAGCTAGAAGATGAGTCAATGAAGGGAGTGATTTTTTTTTTTTTTAATGGCACATATCAATTCACGAGCTTCTAGGAGGGTACATGCCAAGCCCCACAGGACAGCCAGCTTGACTCTCCGGCAACTGACTCTCTCCTTTGTGGGCTTGTTTTCCTCTGATGTCTGGACTTTGGCTGGTGAGCTCAGTATTTATAGTACCCTACTATGGTGAGGAGGAAAGGCTTTGCGTGCCTACCCACTCCGGTCAGCTGGCCCCACCTGCAATGCCTGCACTTCAAACACTCAGGGTCTCCACTGAGTATAAATAAAAAAATTAATTCGTAGGGCCAGTCTTGTCCATCAGCATTTGCAGCCTTCTGGATGCACCAGCAAAGCAACTGGAGATGCTGGCCGGCACTCGGTTAGCCAGGCTTTATTGGCAGATGCTTAACATAATGTAGCCCTTCCCCATGGCCGAAGATTTCTGTAAGCTTGGAGGCCTTGCTCATATTCCAAATCCATGCTCTGTTTATATTTTCTTTGTCTTGAACAAAAATTGGCCCCATTGTGTGGGAGCAACATTGGAAAAGAAAAACAAGAAACATCCACTGAGGGAAAATGGATATTGTGGGAGCTGAGGAAATGCACATACTTTGCTGATTCCATTTTCTGATGATGTCAGAGTCAAAGAATATCTCTAAAAAAAAACCCCTTAGCAACTTGGAATCAAAAGCTCTGTTCATCACGGTCTCTTGTTAAAAGAAGAAATGTAAACAATCTTCCTTGCCACCCCCCCCAGCCTCCAAGAAACGAAATCTGGCTCCATTTGGATGGACCTTTAGATGGAACTGAGGGTATGTCTCCAGGGAGGGAGGCGTTAATGTACGGGGGGAGGGATGGAGGGGAGGGGGCAGGAAAATTTGATTGTGCTATGTGAAATGCAGGGATTCAAGCTGCTGCTTTTCATGGAGGCTGAAGAAGGGCGGCCTGACACTTTACAGATTGGGTGTAATATACAGGAAATTTGTCCTTTCTGCCAGAGCAGTCTAGGGATAGGGCTACCCCTCACCCCCCCCCCCAGCCACTTTGCTTGGCTGGTAAAAGCTCAGGAGAAAAGGGTTAAATAAATGTTTGTGATATGATAAGGTGCTTGTTTATTCAAGGGATGACAGATTATTGGCTCCCAAGGCAGGGTTGAAAAATAGTACAAAGGAGCTGGCGTTCCCTTCACTGATGTGATTTCCTCCTAAGGTTTTGCTCTTTGGTAGGAACAATATGCGCTGGGAATTAAGAAGGATGACTTTATTTCAGACTGGAACAGACAGACTAAGAGCTGCTTTCTGGAGTCATTGACTCTGTTTTTGGTTTTGTGGGTTGTTGGTTTTGGTTTTTTTTTTAGCTTTCTTTTCCTTTCTGCTGAACTTCGTCTCCCAAACTCTTTGGAAATGGGGTTATCTCCCGTCCAGGAGGAACACCCAGCATGGCAAGCTGACTAGAACACTTCAGATTAGGGGTTTGACCCTTTTACGTTGTACATAATTTTCTATTTTATCACCACGTCTCTAAAGCTAGCTCCTGCTTCACTGCCCTTGGATAAAAGCTTAGGTCCCAGCTGAGTGCTGCACGTAAGTCAACAAAAGCCAGGCACTACAACAGAGCTGATGGCTGCCACAGGACTACACGCACTTCTCGCAAACCAAATTCTCCTCTTGCAAAAATGCCAGTGAAATCCAGAACAGCTCTCTGTGATTCGAGTGCAGCGGAGAGACACCAAGTTGCAGGGCTCACCCAGCCTCCATGACCCCAGGGAGCGATGCTGCTGCAGGACCATGGGGCCAGGGCACAATGCCTCCAGCGTGGCCAATCCTGAGGATCTGAGCTTTGAGCTGATCCTGGCCACAGCTTGTAGGTAAAGGTGGAAAAGCAGTCACTTCAGGTGTCCTAAATTGTCTTCAGTTGCCCCTCCAGTGTGGGCTGGGGTGAGCTCCCCCCTCCACCATGCAACGCTTTAGGCTGAGGGCCTGGGGAAAACCTTGGAGAGCAGGACACTGCACAGGGTTGGGGTATCCCTCTCTAACCAGGGCCAGCAGTGACAGCAGCAATGCCCAGACCTGCCGTGAGAGCATCCACACACCATGGGCAGGTGGGGATTCAGGCAACAGTGAGTATTTCCTACCACTTACGTCTCCCCAGACACGACCTGCTGGCCTGCAGCCCTAGGATGACACTCCATCAGTGCCACCGGCCAGGGGGCCCTCTTCACATTGAGACTTCACATATTAGGACAAATACGCATCGTCTGCTCACAGCACAGAGGAAGGCGAGGGGAGGATTTCTGCTTCTCGCCGGCGGGAGACGTGGGTGACAGCTCACTGGAGGGGATGGCAGGGGAGGTGTGGCTCTGCCGGCACCAGCACCCAGGCTGTCACCCGCGGCACAGCCGCGATGTCCAAGCTGCACCGAGCTGGCCGCTGCGTCAGCATGTTTCTGGTGCTGCGGGAGAGCACGCAAGCGGCCACTCAACAGGAAAATCAGGCAGCAGTTCCCATGATCCTGGGGTAAATGACAGTTAAGCCACACATTTGTTTTCAATGCTTGGATCTGGCACCGGATTCCTTTTTTTTTAAATGAAAACTATGCCAAACATCTTTTATAATTTTTTTTTTTCCTCGAGCAAATATGCGAGCAATCCAGCAGTGGAGTGCCAGAAAGGGGTAAAGAAAGAAAAAAAAAGAAACCAACCCACCACAAAAAAACAAACCACCACCACACACATGCACACAACAAATTTTATTTAAAGGCTTAAAAGAGGCCAAGTAGCTTTAAACACTGGTAGGACTGGGCTATTGAACTCCAGGGTGTGTGTGTGTGTGTGTGTGTGCGCGTGTGCAGGGGAAGGGAGAGAGGGAGAATATCTACATATGTCTTGGGGAGATGCATGGAATGACTTTCACACTGTCTATCCCCTTCAGGTACTGCACTGCCTTGCAGATAAATACACATACAAATAAAGTTTTGGGTTTTTTTAAATAAAATAAACTGGGGTCTGAATCAAAACTTGGCTCTTGGAAGGAAAACTCTGACTCATTTAATGGGTAAACCCAGGAGCAAGCCATGGGAGCTAGCTGATCCACATGCTTCTTCAGCGCCGCGGTGGCGTGGGCCCAAGCAGCAAAGACACTGCTCCAAATATCCTTGGAGCTGTACGCACTCACGGCAAACAGAGATCAAGCAGAAACGGGGTGCGGGCTGTGCTAGAAGGTGGATTAACGTTCAAAGGCCGAGTCAAAGGAGAGAGGAGATAAGGCGAACAGCGTCATACCAAAGACAGCTATTAAATGCAGTGGTAATCTGCTGAGCCACAGCCAAACAGAGCCTTTTTGCATTGTTGGACGCGAATAACTCAGGGACAGATGGGGGGTGGGGGTTGGGGGATGGATGGGTGAAGGTCCACCTGAAGGCTTGCTCCTCAGCATTTCTAGGCACACAAAGTTAACTTCCCCTCTACTCCGTTCTGGTCCTGCTAGACCCATCACTGTGGTACCCGAGCCTTCTGCCTTGAAGGAGATTTAGCTGAACGTTGATGTTGGCAAACATGTGCCAGACCCTGCTCCCTCATGTATGAAGTGGGGGTCCCTAGCCAGCCCAAAACCCCAGAGAAAAGGGGTCTGTAAGCCTTGTCTCCCCTACAGATCCTCATTGCAGCCTCTGATAATTTAACTTTCCTGTTCCTAACAACTTTTCATCACAAATGCTTAAAGAATTTCTACTGGCTTAAATCTCCTTTGAATATTAAGATATTGCTTTTTAATTAGTATTCAGTTATTAATATAATAAGAGAAACACCTTGTCAGGTTTCTGCCACAATATTGGATTAGTCTTTGTTTGGATCTTGTTTCTTTGTGTATCCTTGCTAGCTTTTATGATCCCGTTACCTCTGAATGAATGGTATTTTAACATACTTTCAATCTTTTACCATCTCTATGCCTTCTCCTGCACTGCCACAACATTTATTAGGACTGGGAGGCCAGACCATCCTAAAACCATGTCCTGGGCTTACTACCACATCAATACAAAGGCATCAGAATCATTTTAGCTCTACAAGATTTGTGCAACTATTAACAAAAACTCTTCAATATGCCCCTTGCCCCCTTGCACCCAATGCCCATGATGTTTTCATGGGTCATTTACTTTTTGGTGGGCTGCGGGTCAGGTGCTTAGGAAGGAATGGTGCCTACATATCCCAGAAAATTGTGTTTGGAAGTTTACAACAGGTATTTCTATGGTCTTTTTGAGAGTTGTCCCTGGTGCTCTGCACTGGAGTGGAGGTAATGCTTCCCCAGCTGGACACCCTCTGTCCCAGTCGGTGGAGTGAAGTCAGTTCACACCAGGGGCTGAACTTGTTTGAACAAACATTGTAAAATATCCAGCTCTGCAATGTGTCAGTAATCTCTGCCAATAGAAATATTCTTACACATGTCCTTCAGCTGCCATTTATGCTTAGCCACAAAAAAAAAGGGGGGGGCAAATTTTATTACACACACATACTCCTGCTCCTACTTATATGAATAAGCTATCCCAGCCCAAAAAGCAACAGCTCAGGATGCAAACAATTTTTCCTATATTGGGAGAAAAATAAAGCATCAATGGGATTGCATATTTTTAGTTCCAGCTTTTGTTTTCAGGATGCTCTTTCAATTTGGGGGTCAGGTTAAGTCAAATATTTCCATGCAGTGTTTCGAGAGGAGGAGAACAGACACCCCTCTGGCTGCTGAGCTATTTCTCTTCTTGGACATGAAGTTGGTCTTCAACCAAGTCTGGTTAACAGGTTAACGGAAAGTCAGGGGAAGGTCTTGTAGGATATAATATTTCTTCTGTAAGAGACTGTGTGGAACCAGAGGAGAAGGAGGTTATGTCCTGAGGCTGCGTCTTTGCACCAGCCTCACCATCCATCAGGGAGACCATTGGCCGAGGCTGAACATTTGCCTCCTCACCAAGGCTGTTGCTACTCAGCGTTTGGGTAGGATCTGAAACCAAAGGCTGGCTTGTCAGGTTTGCACAGGTCACAAAAAGTGGCAGACTGCAAACCCTGTCACCCAGGGACGTCCAGGCCCCCCCTGCTATTATGTGGCATGGGGCCAGGAATTAAGGGAGCTCTTGTCCCCACAGGCCGATTATTCCAGCCCCAAGCCCACTTCCACCATCATCCTGCACCAAAACGGTGCCAACTGAGCATGGCATGTGCCCTGTCTGCCCCTGCCCACCGTGGCACACATGTGGCAAATACTTTCTGGACTGCCATCACTGTGATGGCTGATCAGCCTTCCTCCTTCCCCTTACCCCCCACCCCAAGGAATCACATGCTGAAAGCAATTATAATCGGGTTGCTGGTACAGTTCTGCAATGATAGGGATCACAACCAGCAAGACTTTGATTACGGCCTTTTGAAGACGAGCCAAAGGCTGCTGTTTACCACATCCCCCTGTCACCCCTGGTCATACGACTGCCTGGCACTGCCTCTGGGGGTGATGTTCACTCTCTGCTTCCCCGGCACAGATCTGTCCCATCAGAGGTGTCATTTTTACCCAGTGCAGGGGTAATTCCTTCACTTGCAGGGAAGCAATCGATAACGAATGCAGCCTACTTCATGCACAGTGGCACTAGGAGCCCCCCCCGGCCCTCTCCCTGCTGCAGGAGAACTAATGATGCCATAGCAGCCCAAACTTCTGGAATTTCCTGGCTTTTCTTAATCTGAACATCTCATTAGCATTTATTTGCAGATGCATATCCTTGTTCTCTTCTCACACAGGCTGCTGTAAATCACCGCTGCTCCGGCTGCAATCAATGCAGTCGCCTCAGAAAGGACAGGCCAGTTCCCAGAGGCAGGGGGACTGCTGCCAGCCCCTGCCAGAAGCAATGTCTTCTTCACCACAGACTGAGCCTCCCAAGCTAATTGTGTCATCTCCGGAGCCCAAAGCGAAACCCAGCTCCTCATCGAAACTTTCCTCTCACCATCTTCACTGAACTCAACCCACAGACCTTCAGGGACTTGCCCATTGCTAGTTCCTACCTGGAAGAAGGGCCATCTTGCTACCTTTTTTTGGGAACAATGGATCCAGCCAGCTTCATGATAAAAAGAAGAGTTTTTTGGCAAACAGGCTTTGAATAAGAAAATGCTTTATTAGAATGCATAAAAAAATCATTACTATCATATGAACTTGAAAGATGAGTAGCTTTATTTTTAGCTAAGTAGGAAATACTGAGGTTAGTGCATTCAGAGGTTGAAGATCAAGTGGCAAAATGGTTAAAGCGTAAACAAGACTGGAGAGAGATGAAAGACGGAGCATCTGTCTTCTCCTTATTTGTTCATGGTGGTCACTTACAGTCTATATTTTTGCAATGGTGACAACACTGCATTTTAAACAGAAATGAATGGTGAATCGTCTCCAGTTGTTCACACATAGCATACAGTGCCAATCACACCACAAGTAGATTATCCAAATGATGGGAAAATCTCTTCTGTTGGAAAACAAGTACTGTGTTTATAGGATTTAAGCTCCTCTTCAGCAGGAGGCCCAAATACCCAACAGTGGAGCAGAGAGGCAGAGGCAGAAGAAATCTGATAGGTCACTGCTTTGAACCGCAGGTGGTCCACCTTGCCCAGCTCCACATTCAAACTTTCTTAAAGACCAAAGTTTCCAGAAGATCAAACTTTCCAATAGATCCAAATGATCAAAGCATGAGCCTGTTGGCCAAGCTGCCTCCTCTCTCCAGCGCTGCTGCTCAAGCTTCCCAGGTCTTTGAAAATCTGTCCCCTCAAGTCCTTCTTGGAGGGTGGCCCAGGCACCTGGTGATCAGCTTACTACTGCCCCACTGTCCCTCCTCATGGTGGGGCCAGAGCTGTCTTCCAAAGAGGCACCAGCACTCACAGACGTGCTCACCATCACTGTCTCTGGCATTTGCTCTGGGAGGCAGACTCCCACATTGCAGCCAAGGCCTCACTGCTGAAAACTGAAGCTCCAGAAGAGAAGTTTCTCCCCTACAGAGCTCTGCCCTCCCTCTGCCTCTCCTCTCCTCTGGGCCTTCCTCAATGCACTGCAGTCCCACCCCAAAGCAGAAAACCCTCTAAGACGACTGTGGCGGGTGACTGAAGCCCACCCACAGGGAGCAGTGACTGTAGCAAAGCAGACACTTACCCTCACTGTCCCTGCACTCCTGGGAGCAGGATGGACGGGACATTTCACCACAGGGGACACCCTGGAACCATGGGAACCTGGTCTAAACCTGCAGCTACCATGAAATAACACACCATGGAGATAAAGTCCAGCCTGGGACAGCCCAGCACCCAAGCATCCCCAGCGGCTGTCCCCTCTGTCCCCAAATTGGGTGTGGGCCATGTGGCCACCTGGCGTGTCCAACCCAGTCTGCTGTGCCCAGCCTGGCCAGGCAGAAGAGGACATTTGCCTCTTACGCTCCTTGGAGAATATTCCTCAGATAAAACTGGGTTCATAACTCATCAAAATATACTAAATTACAGGAAAGCTGTAAAAAAAGAAACCTATAAACTGTATGCAGATACAAGATACACTGAAAGACATAACCGTAAATCAATATACACCTCATAAGAAATCTTGCTATACTTAATGTGTACAAAATATGAAGCAAATAATTACATATCAGTGTATATTTCTACAGGCTGTTTTGGTTTGGTTTTTTTTTTCTCTCAGCCTGAGATGAAAGCTAGCATTACAGATTTATTCTAGTGGAAATGCTGATGTTTGTGTGAAGTGAACTCTTTCTTTGTTTATGTAACCCTGGGTTTTCAGCTACTTTATCAAATAACTACCTCTTCGTATTTGCTGGCTGGCAGAAAACCTTAGCTTTGTTCCACAGCTCTAGTTACGGTCAGGATGATACAACAGGCACGTGGTTAAGGGGATTTTAAAGCAGCTAAAATGCCCTGGGAGTGTTTCTATCTCTAAAGATGGCAAATTTTTTGGTGCTGGTCTGTGGGATAAATGTCCCACAAAGGAAGAAGGAGGAAGGTGGTGGTTAAAGACTCTCATTTGTACAATGCTTTCCCTCTGAAAAGACAATGACCTTAATGCTTTAATTTTTGGTCACCCCTGAAGTCATCAGGCAGTTGGATGAGATGTTGTTTGTAGGTCCCTTCCACCTGAACTATTCTGTTCTAGTCACCTTCTTATCCCCGCCTTGTGGCGTAGCACGACATGACCTCCTGACACAGGCCTTGCTTTCATACCTTTACAGAGGCTGAAGAGGGGACTTCTTGCTTTTCATTGCCACCATGTCTCTTAGGCACTAGAAAGGAGGACCTGTGCGCACAAGTAAACCACCTGCGGTGTTGAAGGCAATCTGAAACTCTGTCCGTCCTCCCGAGGTTACCTCCTACACAGGTTGTCCTGATGAGCTATTCACAACCTTACTGGATCCAGCCCAACATGAACCCCTAATCAACAATGCAGGGTGGGTGGTGGGTGAGTGCAACAGGCCAAACTAGCAGAAGAGATGTTCTGAGTGGAGTGAGCATTTCAGGTTCATGCTGCCTACCTCGCTAGCACACGCGGCCTTTCCATTCAGGTTACAGGGGAAACTCTTGCAGAATGAGACCCTAAGTCTTCCACGCAACAAGTACAACTTCTGCAGAGCCCATATTAAACAAGGGATTAGCAAGCTCTATCAGGGCAATCTTACACCAGTTTTATCAATATTTATGTAAAACCACCTTTCACATTTTTATATATATACATATAATTGCTACTTTTCTTATTGCCCCACTCATTAAAAAGCACTATTTTTTTGTCTCTGCTTAATATAATTTTGCCATTTTCTTTTCCTTGCCTAAAACAAGAGGTTGCCTTTTTAATAGGTTACCTACTGAAGAAAATATGAAATATTTTTTCCACACCTTGCCTAAAGTTGTCCAAAATGAAACAGTGGCAGGGTCATGTACATCCAGATATGTCATGGCTGTAAGGGTAGTGGGGAGAGAAGCCTGTCTGTAAGTGGGGGGTATGATTCATTTGGGTAACAATAGAGTCCACTGCCCTTTTCTACCAAATGTTTTTAGTTTGCCTCAAATAAGTCATTGTCTAACTTGCATAAATCTTTCTATTGCTTCTTGAATAATTGTTGTATATTTGGGAAAAATATTTTTTGGTTTTTATAAGGGGGGAAAAAAAATGCTGATTGCAATCACTTCCAAATAACACTTAACTCCTTGACAGAAGGTCAGCAGGAGGGTGTGTGTGTGTGTGTGTGTGTGTGTGTGTGTGTTTTCTTTCTAATCTGTGAGCTGTTCCCTGAGAGACACATTGAGAACTGGGGCTTGTCTGCTGACATGTTTTACACAGCTGATCCATTAGGATCCTGCTCTTCCTAGCCTCCCTGGCACCGCTTTGATCAGCGACATGTTTAAAAAAAAAAAAGAAAAAAAAAAAAAGTAAAAGGCACTTCTCTGATCAGGAATCCCTCCCCTCCACTAAATCATCCCGGGCACTTTAAAGCTATAGGAACCACTGAGGGACCCCTCAGCTCTGCGAGGCTTCACGACAGCTCTATGCTAAAACATCCAGACGTGAGACAGGAATGTCTTTTGCCCAGTGGCCTCTTCTGCCCAGCTATGGGGTTAACCTCTTCCCTGCCCGGCGGGGAGCCTCTGCCAGCCTCCTCTGCCACATGTCTGCCTTTCTGCTGGGATGTGTCTGGAGGGACTGGGAGCTCATCGCATACTCTGGGCTAAAAGGGCAAATGCCGGTGCAGTTTCACCTCACCTCCCTGCCTCCTTGCAAAAACTTGCCTCGCTTGGGAAGTTTGGCTGCTGCAGGATCCTGTTTCCCATTCCCATTCCCATTTCCTCAATGCTTCCCATTGAGGAGGGAGGTTTTCTTTTTTTTTTTTTTTTGCTGAGCGCTTTTCCAAGGGTCAGCCAGAAAAGCATATGGCATGTCCCTGCGGGAAGGCACTGAGAGGGAAAAGGGAGATGAGGGGACATCACAAGCAGGGATGGGTGCAGATGTGTGTGCTTAGGTTGCCACTAAGATACGTATGAAAATGTGATTGTAGGGACAAGTTTGCAGCGTATCTGTCCCAGCCAGCCTAACAGCTGACAGGAGGCAGCAGGGGCAGAGAGGTTTTGGATAAGCTGTGGATGGTACAAAGGTGGTGAGTGACGCTCTGTCCACGTGGGAGCATCCTCTGACAGTGCACAGGGTAGACACCGTCAGGCTGTGGCCATGCCTGTACTTAACTCCTTACAACATAAACACAACCAGACAAGGCCTCACCAGGGGATGAATGAAACCCTATTATGGGTTATTCCCAGCAGCCAGCGCTAGGACTTCCCAGGTTCAGCTGAGCATGGCTGCTTGCTCCTGTATAGCCAGATGCAGCAGTGGTCAGGGACTGCTGAGAGATGTCACTGCTTTATGCTTTGGCAAACCCTGTATGATAGAGCCAGTTTCCTTAGCTGTTTGATACCAGTTTGGATTATTAAAATCCCAACATCTTCTTTGGTGTTTGCTGAAGGCACACATATAGGAACAGAGGCAGGAGCACAGCATAAAGAGCAAGCCCAAGAGGAAAGGGGGGACAGTTGTACAGAGGTCCAGGGATCTCCAGCTGTGAGTGGGGAGGTGAGGGCAGCCTGGTATGCTGATGCTGCTGTGACAATCCAGATCAGCTTCCCCATCCCTTCTCTTTTCATGTCCATGAGCCTGGTGGTGTCTTCAGATTGGTCACTTGCTGGGTGATTGCCATCAATAACACTGAACAGCCCATCTCCTGGCAGGGAGGAAGGAAAAACTAACTAAATGGTCATCGGTGCCTTCCAAGACAAAAAAGAAAGTCTTTGTTTTGCTTGTTTCTTGCCACATTGACACCTTGCTGGGAGGGAGAGCCAATGAACCCAGGATAATATGGTGGCTTGAACAATGAAGAAGTACTCTGTGGTGTTCATTAGCAGCAGGTATAGTGCCATGGTTGTACTAGCGCATGGTGGTACTGATTGCTCCCCCGTGTTGAGGTCTTCAAAGTCACTGCAGTTTGCAGTAGATGGAGTACATACCAGACATTGTAGGGATCCGGATGAGTTGTCCACTGCTCAAGGAAATCCCCTAAACCACAGCTCTAGCAGTTTCCCTTCTGCTCACCCATCTCACCCCCACACATTAATTCCTTGCCTTTTTTGAGCATTTTTCACTGACTTGAGTGATGAGAGGGACTTTTTGCCCTGAATGTCCAGTGTGCCCTTTTTATTTGGTTTACAGAACAAATAGGGATAATGTGATGGAGGATCTGCTCTTGACAGCCTTCTTGAGACTTATATTTTGGCAGTGTTGAAGTTGAGGAATCATTGAAACTTGCTTTCTTTTTCCATACCCCTGGTAGGGAAAGCACAGAGCTCACACATAGCTCTGTGATTGCCACATCCACCAACTTTTCAAAATATCCAAAATACAACAGCTTGTCTTTAAGGCAGATCTGAGAGCACACAGAGTTCTACCTTTGGCATGAGGCATTTACAAGAGTTTAAAGGTACTGTCATCTACGTTGTTTCAAGGAGGCTTTTCCATGTCAAACTGTGGTAGTAAGATACCCTCACATTGTTCACATTTCACCTCAAAGTCCCTGCAGCCTGGAGGGAACCCCTAACCTGGGTCACCACCACCTCAATGTCTGACGTGGCACCATGTGCTTTGTTCAGCAGGCCAGGCTTAGAGGAGAATTAAAAAAAAAAAAAAAAAGCTCAAATACCCAGAGATTCAGTTCATTTATGCTTTAGTTCAGACCACGGCTGGAGGAGGATCTCTTCAGCTCTAGGTTTTCCTCACAGTATAAATCCCTGTGACTGGATCCCATAAAACAGTCTCATAAGCTCCCTAAGAATTTGTCGGGATGCCAGGTCCAGCGTGCCTAGCCCTTGCAAAACGGGGTAGCTGAAAGCAACAGTGAAAAGAAGACAAACACCTCAGTAAAAGCAAGGATTTAAAAAAGAAAAAAAGAAGAAGTCATATTAAAACAACATCCTTTTTTTTTTTCAGGCCATTTGCAGATAAATGACCTCCGTTGTTCTAATTAAAGAAAATGTGCAATTAGCTTAATCAGATCTGTGGGAAGAAAAGCAGTCACTGAGTCTCAAAAGGCAGGTTCTGAGAAACTGCAGCCAACTTTTCCTGGGGCCGACTGGAGACACTACATCAGAAACAGCATGAGCCCTGCCAAAGCCTTCTTCCTGTGAAAAATGATGTTTCAATTTAGGCTCCTGTATATTGTATTCGTTAATCTCCCTCTCACTTGCTTACTCACTTGTTCTCTCTCGCTCCCTTTGGCACTGTAAGCAGAGGCATGAAGAAGTATTGCCTTGTATTGATACGGGCATTACATCCTAATTTCTCAATGAAATGAAGTCAAGTTTATAATTTTGGTCCCCCATCAGCTCCATATTCTTTATAACTTGTGAACCAAAGATGAGCTATTTCATGATACTACCCAAAGGTCAAAGCATTCAGGGACTAGAAAACAGGACTTTCCTTCAGGAAAGGAAAGTACAACGGGAAAAGGTCTTGAAACCTTTAACAACCGGGGGGTGGGGGGTGAAGGTCTCAAGAGGTTATTGGAAATCCTGGGGAGGAAGCTGAGCTCGAAGACCAGTCCCTCCTTTCTACAGACAAAGTGGGAAATTGTGCAAACTCCAGGGCCAGTTCTCTTAACCCTTTACTGGCCTGTGTTTGCCAGTGACCTCCCCGTGTTTATTCCACAGGCATTCAAAGAATAGAAATGGGGGAAGGAAGAAACACATACCCTACTTAAAAAAAAAATAATGTTTTAAAGTAATAGCTATTCAAATAACTTTAAAGACCAAGTCATCTTCCTAAAAGCAGGGAAAATCCTTTTTAGTTAGGCAGAGTAAAAAGCCAGCCCTACGATGATCTTCCAAACCCACAAACTGGGCTACAAATAAGCAAATGGGGCCAGAACCAATTATCAGAACAAATAACCCTTATTCTGTCCATTCCTTACCCTGCATTGCCTAAGGGCATTTTCAAGCATGTTGTGAGCCATCTCTGCAGCCAAGCAGGCGCTTGGCTTTTCTCTGGATATTGCTCCAGAGAAGCGAGAGAGGGACAAAAAGTTCCCCCCGTTTGTCCATGGAGAGTAGTGTTGAGAACAGGGATTGCACTCCCAGTGCAAGAGATAAGGACCATGTCAGGAGCAAGTGGTTCTGGCTCCTGTTCGATGCTTTTCTACAAGGACAGTTTTTCCTCAGTGCCTGGCCAGTAACCATCACTTACTCAGCATGTGCCTGCTCCTCTTCATGCCCGCCTGCAAGTTAGCTTGTTGCTGCCATGTCTTATAAGACTCAGAATCATAGAATCATAGAGTTGCCTAGGTTGAAAGGGACCTTTCAGATCATCGTGTTCACTTGGGTGGACATTTCATGCAGGAGCTTTCTCTGTCACCACAGGTGACAGCAACCTGGCTTGCCCATTTTGAGCACCCCTTTTCTCTCCCATAGGAATGACCTCAGCTCTTCAGTGAGTGACTGGGTTTTGTGGAGAGCACAGCTCCACCTCTACACCTGTCCCTGCAGATATAGGTGATGCTAGTTCATCTGGTTGAGGAAAGGTCTCTATATGCCAGCAAAAATCTGGTGCTCATATACAGGAGGTAAGCATCTCCAAAACCAGACTTTTTTTTTCTGATTATGGAGGGATCTTTTTTTCTAAACCTTTTTGTCCCCAAGATTTTCAGTCTTTCTTGTTGACATTTTCTAGAAAACATTTTGATTTTGAAATGTCTATGGGATCTTTTTTCTTTGCTTGTTACAATTTTTTTTTTTAAGAAGTAAATGCATGTTTTTTTCAGTTTTGGCCTGGGTTTTCTGTTTGTTTATTTGTTTTATTTTTTACAATTCTGCACCTAGAATAAAGTTAGATATGCAGTTTCAAAAAGTAGAGGTTTCCATGCTGTTGCCTGTGCTTTCTTGTTAACTCCTAATTTTTTTCCACCACTGGAAAAGGGGAAAAAGTCAGGATTAAAAATAAAGATGGAGCCCTAAAATATCTTCAAACCAACAATAGGAAACGGATGTGTTTATTTTTTGGTTGGTTTCCAAAAATCCGAAGGAGGTAATACTTTATGTTGAAAATATTTATTAGCTCAGATAATGAACACATTCAGATAAAGAGCCCGTTGCCCAAAGTGTGAGGCAACAAATAATCCAAAGCATGTCAAATTTTACATCATGTAATGAATGTTTCGGTGCAAACCCAAAACCTCTTGACCAGTCAGGAGGGAATAATGTGCAAATGGATGTCACACAGCTCCGCAGGTGCCCGTTCGATTGGGATGGGAAAAGTATTGCCACCTCCCAGGATGGATTCAGCTTTGCTGTCACCCCTGGGCTCAGTTGGGGAGTTACAGGGGCCTGAAACTGACCCTCTCTGCTGGTTTCTAACAGCCCCCAATCCCATGGCGTGGATTGAGAGAGCAGGGTTTGCACTAGCATCTGTGGGTCTGGCAGACCCCCGGGGATTTGCCTGGTGTGGCAGGGGCCGGCAGGCTCCCTGCCAGCAGCTCTGGCACAGCAAGAGCTGGAGGCTGGCCTGAGTCTCTGAAAAACCCCATCAGTAACATTTCTGACAAGATAAATTGCATTTTAAATGTGGAGATGACCTTGGTAATCAGAAATAAATCAGCAGGATAATCAAAATTGATGGGTAAGTCAAATGTAGAAAATTTATATACTGGAGCCCTATAGAATAGCTTGGAAATCCCCATAAGTCGGGTCCTGGATGAAATTTTGGTCCCTTTGCTGTAGTAATTTAAACTTTTCTATTTATTTTGGCATTCCTCTTCTCAGTGACTTGGCTGATCGAAATGCTTTGATATGTCCAGCAAGAATAAAAAATATAAAAGTCGAAGGGTAGTATCTTGGTTTAGGACAACTGTGAACATGAAATTTAATCCTGGGCTTCGCAAAAGGGACTCTCTAGAACATACTGGGGGGGAAAGCAATTAATACTGCATCTAAAAAAAAGAGCAGTCCTTCCTTTTCACTTTGCTTTTCAATGTCCTGTAATTTGGGCCAAACCAAACAGTGCTTACGCCACTACTGATGTTACAAGTTCATGTACCGCTGCTGATGTTACGTACATTAACACAGCAGTCACTGGAAAGGAAAAGCAAGTGTAATTTATCCAGAACATGGACAAAAGGAGAGTACAGAATGAAGCTGGTCCTCCCATCACTTTATTTTATTCCCTGCTGTTAATTGCTTTCTTGATACACCCTTGCTTTTGTCCTTTTGACACGTAGGCTACCATCACGCTACCAGAGCCGAAATTGCTCCAAGGCTCATTATGCCTTGAACAATCTTAAATCTACAGGCGCTGTTCTGACACTCTTCTAAAACCTATTTACTGGCTGCAGTGTAGCTATTCCTGCTTCATATCAGTGCAAGGAAAGTAGAGTCACGCCAACTCTCTGATCTACTCGAGCCTGACATGTGGCTTACACTGCATTTATATTGATCAAGAATTTGGCCCTCAGATCTCCACATTTTCAGTTTGACCCAGTGTTTTAAAAAAATACTTCCAAATCTGTGCCTCTCTTTTCTGCCTTTCCTTCATCCTTTCCCAACTCTACTGCATACACTTCTTGTCTGCAAATTCAACCAAATGTCCTGGACCTCTTACAGGCTGTTTATTGCTTTCTATTATGCTTCATTCTTGAGTTTGCACATATCTGCTTTCTTAAAAACATTTTGGAGTGAAGCGTCGTTTTTTTATTGTAGGGCTGGTAAAGATTTTTCCACTGCTCTGAAGTAAAGTTGATTTTTCACTAACAGGAAAAGATGTTTGTCATAAAGCGTGTCAGGGAACAGTTTCTGTCTTCCATTGGCAAGACACAAATGCCTGAGAACTGAGATTTCAGCCTCTGTAGTTGTCACTTTGGTGCCCAATGTTCTCATTGATATCTTCAATGATATAAGCCACAGATCTCTCTTCAAAAGCACTGTCTGTCCCTTTACTACCCTAGAATCTGAGCAAGGAGTTTAACATGACATGAGAACTCCTTCAGAAGTCCGCTGATCTTCCTTGTTTGGGACAATACATTTAAGCATTTAGTAATCAATATGGAATATGGTAGCTTTTTTCTGACCACTCTGCTTGCACATTTTTAAAGCCCTTAAATATATAAAGGTTACAGTACTTAACTTGGGCAGCATCAGGCAGAACCTCAGCCAAAGATACAATGGAGCAGGGAAAAAGGTCATGCCACATGTGTACAAAGGCCTGCAGTGACAGGACGAGGGACAATGGGTTTAAACTGAAGAAAAGCAGATTTAGATTGGATATTAGGAATCAGTTCTTTACAATGAGGGTGGTGGAACAGGTTGCCCAGGGATGTGGTTGAGGCCCCTTCCCTGGAGACATTCGAGGAGAGGCTCGACGAGGCCCTGGGCAACATGGTCTAGTTGGGGGTGTCCCTGCTGACAGCAGGGGGTTGGACTAGATGGCCTTTGGAGGTCCCTTCCGGCCCAGATGTTTCTATAATTGTGTGATTCTATGATCTGCTGCTGCTGAAGGAGATACAGGCTTTTAGGGAGTGTGATGGGAGAGCCTGATGTACAAGACTTCACCCACTCACTGTGGAGAACCTGCTAATCATTAGCAGAGGAGTCTTCTCACACTGAGACCAGATATTAGTTCAGCCATTGGACATGTGAGGATTTGGAATCACCTCAGTCTGCTGTTTCCAGAAGCAACTGGTGCCTCCAAAAACTAACGAAAGGACTCTCTGCTTAGAATTTACCCGTTTGTGGTCTCACATTTAAAATCATTAAGTGTAACATTTTACCATCTTACTGCTTTCCGTTTCTCTTACTACTCTTCACCATAACGTGAACTACATTCTGATCTCATGTGATAGTTTTCTGCGCTGAAAAAATATGAAGGAGTATTAGGGTTGCTGCTTTTATCTTCCAGATACTTATCACTGTTTTACAGGGGAAAAAAGGGAACTTGATGGCTCACGATTTTGAGCAACCCCCTTCCCCACAGCAATACTCACAACTATAAATGCAGCTCATTTGGAAATAGAGTATACAGTAATGAACACATACTATGCAGTTCAAATTCTGGTCATGCTCAGACAGCAGTTACTGCCATAATTTTCTGGCTTTGCATTAACTCATTGAGCAGGAGCCTTGGCTTGGTCACAGCATTTTTTCTTGTCTGAAAGATGACCTGGTTAATAAAGGACAAACACTGGAGCTCCTCTGTTCTTTCCTCTTCCCTCTCACACATGCACATACACACATTAACATGCTATATGTGTGTGGTATGTATAGATATATAGATATAACACACATGTATCTAGAATACTCGCATATATATATATTATACACGTATACAGGCACACGAATGAATCCTCCTACTCTTTTCCGGCATCAATGCATGCGGAAACTTGAAAGGCCAGTCTGCTTCTCTGCTGTAGTCTTATGTGCTTTCATTTCCAATAATCCAGCAGATACCCTTAGATCATATGGAGGGGAAATAGCTACGCCAACTGCTTCTGGACAGACAAAATAGACTCTTGTGCCTATAATGTAATGTTTTCCTTGGAATATATGTTTTGCCATAGGAATAGGTGGCCTTCAAGGCTGTTGAAGGAACATACTTTTTCTTGGAGCCAAGGTGAAGTATTATCTATCAAAAAGCTATAAATGACCATCAACAACAGCAAGGAAATTAAGCACATGCAAACGAAAACAGTCAGAAACCTGGCTCTTACTCAGGCGACAACTGATTTCTGCTTCTTTCAGGAGTTATGCACAGACAGTGACACTGTCAGTTCACACGTTATAAAACAACCCTCACCCTAAGTGGCTTTCCAAACTATGGTAGGTCTTCAGGGTTTGGCTGCAGGTATGCTGGGTTGGAAGGATATTGGTCTGGCCCTGTTGCAAGTGGCTACACTCATAGCAAACCTCCTGTTCCCTCATGGCAAATGCCAGGGGACAGAGAGAGCAGGGTGAGGTACCAGCCATACCTGCTCCCACAGTACAACAGAGCTGACCAGGCTACTAGGGCCAGCCCACGACAGCAACGCTGTGTATATGGCTGGTGCCTCCCTGGGACACTCAGGCAGAATCTTTGCTTTTACATTACGCTAGCTAAATGAAAAAGGCAAATGATTTAAGCACTGTTCCAGGTATGCTGTGCAGGAGTGCCTCATCCCGAAAATTTGGGCTGAAGATAAGCGAGCCTGGGGACATGATTTTCTGAGGCTTGAGTTATAAAGGAATTGGCTAAAACTGTTCAGGCCATCACTGAAAATCACAGAAGTCAGAGCTTGCTCATCATCTCATGTAGTAGTTTATCCACTGCTGCAAACGGGGGAAAAACAGATGTAAAACACCCAACAGTGTTGTAAAATGTCTGCACAAGCTGTGAGGCAACTGAGGCAGTGTCTGTTGGTGCTGCTGAAGGTGGAGCTGGTCTCACATTTGTAAGAGCAGTTCAAGGATGCAGAGACATGAATCAAAAGACAAAGAATCAGAGGAGCTCTGACAAAATTGAACCCCAAGGTTGATAAACTGTAAAAATGCTAATCAGATCTGAGCAGAATGGACAGGATGCTTTGGGGCTTGCTCAGCTAAAGATGGCTCTACAAGACTGATGGCTTTATATACACAATAACAAACACCATAGCATTGTTGAATGAATGGGAAATCATAAAATATGTTACTTGCCCTTTATTAAGTAAAGAATGATATTTTGTAAAATATCCCAGCTTTCTAGGGGTGGCAAGAACTCTTCCCAGTTCTTGCCCCCTGCTGCTCTGGGGGGGTCTCTCTTCGGTAGGACACAGATGTCCATCCTAAAAGGAAGAAAGCAAATCCATCCATAAGACTGGAGCATCTATGCATGAGAAGGCAAGGATAGCTTGGAACAGGAAAATATTGTTGGCTAATGACAGTTCTGAGAATTTTAAAAAAAATGAAGTGGAAAAAAACCCAACCAAACAACTCTCCATGAAACATTGATAAGATGCCAGTTCACATAGCTCTCCTTGGCTACTATGTATTATTGTTATTTCTTTTAAAGACTAATAGATCCTATTCTTGACAAAGCCAGGAGGTGGGATCTTATCCAGTATTTTCATTTTTTAGCCCACAAGAGGCAATGATTGTATCAGAATATTATTTGTCTGCCCAAACCACATTCACTGTGTGAACCTCTGCAGAGAACTTCCATTCTCGGGAAAAACTGTTCTGTCAGAGAGAGTGCAGAAGAAACACTCCTTCTTATCCTGGTTAAACCAGTTCAGTTAGAACAGAATCTGTTTTCCTAGGCTGAGTTTCCAGTGCCAACCTTCACGTTTTCGTTTACAGTTTTTAGCTGAAAACCGCTGCACACAGAGCAGATTTGATATGGGATATGTGAAAAAGCTGAGTGCTTGAACAGCTGAGCCACATGTATGAAGCGGTGAAAATAGCAAGGAGAACCTCAAAGGAAGACCGATGGAGCAGAAATGTGGTTGAGCACATCTGATTTCCCCTCACCACAAGGGAAACATGGCTTTCCCTGAATGGCTTTTTGAGCAACCTAAAGTCAACTCATACACAAAGAGCTTTGAAACTCTTAATATGGAGGTGTTTTAAGGAATATGTGGGAGATCTGCTGTACAGATTGTGTTCAAAGCTTCCATCCCAGTCATTTTATAAAGCCCTAGGGACTTCCAGCCCAGTAAAAGAAGCCCACAGAGATCTTCATGCTCTCAACTTGTCTTTTGGATGACATTAAAGCAAAGGCAGTCCCAGAAGGCAGGCTCTATCTTAGCCTCACGCTTATCTTTCTGTGCACATTTTCTCCACCTCTTAGCGTTACCAGATCCTGACTCATAAGACTGGGTTTTCTTTTTTATGAAGCTACCAAAGGGTCCTGGGGCTAGCATGTGTATGAGTGACCTGATAAGGGTATGACAGCGTGTGGGAGGCCAGAGGCGGGTAATGCCACTGGTATGTTGAGTGGGGAAATTAGTTGTGTTTGTGGAATGACCTCGTCTTCCAAAATGTCTCCAAGACAGAGACCAAGGAGAAAAAGCAGCAGTGACAGCTCAGGGTTCAGTCCACCCTATCAAAACTTTCCATCTGCATGAATGGAGGCATTCATTGGATTTTGCTTCCCATTTTGCTTCTGTATCCTTTTCATCTTAAAATAGAGAACTTCCTCTCAGGGAATATAACTTCTGCCATAGTGCAGCCCCGGTGATGTCAGTGGAGTTACACCAAGGCTGAGGTTGATCCCCATGCCTCATTGCCAGGAGGTTTTCTGGAGTTAGACCTTGGGTAGCACGACTCTTGAGAAGCATTTGCACTCTTTTGGTCTCAGCCTGTTTTCCTCTGAGAGCACTGTCCTGCGGAAAGGACTGAAAAATAAGGCGAAGAACCCATGAAAATGGTGCAGTTGTTTCTGCACAGAGGAGTTTAAAATGGAACCACATTTTATGGAATTTTTCACACACATCCTCCCCCTCCCTCAAATTTCAATGTTCCCTTTTCTTCTCTTCTCCTTCTTTTTGACATATTGCCACTGAGTGAAACGAAATGAGAAATAGCCAGGGGCTTTCTCTGACATTTTCTTCCCCACCCCATCCCTCTGTCCACCCAGACTCTTCTCAGTTTTAATTTTTAATTTTTTTAATAATATGGAATGGCAAAAGGGAACTGTAGGCTGTGTGTACTCATTCTCTGTAACCCACCCATTCTACTGTTCCTTGCCACCTTCCTTATCATTCCTTCAGCATTTTTTTGGACCATCTAAAGCTGAAAAAAAAAAAAATTCCTTGCCTGGAGATTCACTCCAGATTGACAAGGAGGGAAAAATCTGGCCCAAACATCTGAGATCGAGAGCTTTATGGCCTAGTCCTGCTTAATTTTAAGGGATTTTATATATCAGAATTGGAAAGAACCAAGAGACGCTTACAGCACATGTTCTGAAATACCAAGAATAACAAAGCAAAGGCTTAATGAGTTCCAATGTGTATGTCTGCTGTGAGTAATGATGCTTAATCCTGCTACAAAATAATTCCTTTATATGTTCTTCTGTTTTTTAAAAAATGCATCATTGCTGCACTGGGGTCATAAAAATTACGAATATGTTTTCCCATGGCACGAAGCCATAGCATACTGTAAGGCATTGTGCTGGGCCATTATACACAGCCTGTAATCAGAAACAAATGTATTAAGTGAGATGATGTGATGTTACATGAGAAAAGTGAAAATAGAGCAGGGAAGTGTGATAGACAGTGACTTGGACCACTCTTCAGAAATCAGAAGCTATGCCAGAAGAAGTTGTGTTTCTAGATCCTGGTCTAGAAAATACAGTCAAAGTTCCTGCAAGAGGAGGGAGATAAAACTTGTCTGAGAGCTGAGATAGATAGGCAAAAAAATACTGAATTTCCTATTCAGAAAGAGAAATACTGCTATTCTGGTGAGGGTGGTTCTCTGTGGTGTGCATTAGCACAGGCTTGGTCACAGAAATGCAAAGGAGCCCATCCCTCCATCTCTCCAGCTCACAAGCTTGTTTCATGGATCCAAATGTTGGCCATGACATGGTGAGAACTACTGTTGAAGAAAGGGCTCTTGTTTCTTTGGACTTGTTTCTGAGATTTTGCATCAGTACTGCTATTACCAGCTTAAAAATTAAACTTGACTTAGATAGGAAAAATGGAGCAATTCATTTGTCTATTTGCCAGTGTTTATTTCCTAAACAAACAAACAAAAAAACCCAACAAAAAAAAAAAAGATGCTGTTTGTGACAGCTGCTTTCATTTCCAGGAGTATACCATGACTCTTCAACATCAAAGCTGGATTTTAATTTATTGACTTAACTTTGCAGCACACAGAGCAAAAGGTCAAGTAAAAAGAGACTCCTTTAGAAAAATGATAATCACTATTAAGAAGCATATGGGCCATTTGAATTCTCTGGCCATTTACATTCAAGCCTTTAGAAAGGCCTTTAGAAACTCTTAAAGCTCAGCCACTTGTACCCTCTGAAAGATGTGCAGACTGGGCCATAACTGCAATGTGCTGGTGAGAGCAGTCTTCATCCCAGTAGCAAATGCTCCTATTTCCCAGGTGTTACAACAGTGGGCTCTAAAATCAGAGCACTGCCCAGAATGCTCCACCTTCCATCCACCAACATTTTCAACTGCTGGCTGTCCACGAGCCTTCAGGCAAGGGTTTCCTACCTGATTCAGGCAAAAGCTGTATCAGGCATCAATCCCCTGCAAGCCATCCTGAGTAGAAAATGGAGAGTGGGACCATCAAAACTTAATCATGAAGGTAGTAGTTCATAAATCATCTAGAAAGCACATTGCTTGGACAATAGTGTTTTCTGCTTTCCTTTTTCCTTAAAACTGCATGGATTTTCCCACTGAGTAGGGCACAATAAAGGACCTGGATAAATAAATCCTATCTAATTATTGACATTTATCTTAAGAATTGCCTCAACAGTATCCTTAGAAATTATTCAGATCCACTTAAATCTGCAAGACAAGCAATCACTGCTTCTATGCCTTCTACAGAAAAAAAAATCTGCTCAGAAAAAGAGGACTCACTCCATTTTTTTTTACCCTGGAATGTACAAATAACTGATACAAACAGGAGAATTACACTTAAAGCATTATAAAGCATAGCCTTTTCTGTCTGGATCTGGCATGAAAAATTAGTCTCTTTGCAATGAAAGAAAAGTTGCTCAATATTTGATATTTTTGTACTGTGCAATACAAACTTGTATTTATGAACCACATCAATGAGCCAGGTGTCTTTGTTGTAAATCCTTATGTAACAGCATTTGCTTTTTTATCCCTGTTTCTCCCTTATGAAACAGTATGGCTACTTTAAACCATAAATAAACACAGTTAGGGATTTAGTGTAAAGAAAATCTGAATGACACTCTTCGCTGAGTCCAGTTGACTTCCCCTTTGCGTGCACAAATCCGCTTAGATGATAAACCCCCATGCATCTAAAGCTGCTGAGACTCCCAAACACAGAAGGTAAACCATATGCGTCGCATTTGTTTGCTTTAATAAAATGACTGATTTACTGGTCACAAATTCCTCAAAAGCATTTGTTTTTATCCCCTGGGTTCTTATCAGAGAGCTCCCAACATCAGTCAAATTCACAGCTGTCGTTCACTACAGCACAGTGCAACTCAAAGACATTCCCAGTGCTCCCCGTTAACGGGGAGCCTTCCCCCCCTGCCCCAAGCATGTCCCCTGCCAGGGCACAGATATCCCTGCATCCTACAGCTGTTTGCTTCCTAGAATAGCTAGATCTGAGGACGAGAGCCTTCCTAATGGAGCTTGAGTGCATTTGTGGCACAATAGGTCACTTCTGGCTCACTTGCTTTCTTTTCAGCTCACGGGACAAAAAGGGACATGCTTACACCATTTGCTTACATTGGTAGGTAAAGAAAACCTTAAATGTTGCATGAGTCACTTGCACTCAATTAATTTCTGCTTGTGTTATTTATTCACGTTTAAGATATGACTTTTATTCTATATGTGACCTTCAGCAATGGAGCTGATAACAAGAACATTACTTTGGAAAAGTGAAAGGTTAAACATTAACCAGAAAAATAGTTCTAAGACAAACATTTTGATTGTTTTTTTCCTTCATATTTGGAAGTAACTTTTCACTTCTCCTCTTACCACCCTCCCTCCTCCCATATTACCGTTGTGCTGCTGTTCCTAATGCGTGGTAGACGCAGTAAGCACTTGTACTACCACATGATGGACTCCTCTCTGTCCACTACGAATCAGCCAAATCTTTAAATTAGGTGCAAACTCTTGCCTGATTAGCTTTCCGTTAACAATTGGTGAGCTTTCTCACCTCCCAGGAAGCCCACCTGATAGAAGAGCCCCTATCACCATGTCCTGAGACAGGGGCTCAGCTCTGTTCACCTTCTTTTACTCCTTGTTGCACATGGGGAGTGAAGAAAGAGAAAAAATAATATGTGAACCGGGGAACAGGGTGAAGGGTTGTGTGAGCTCCAAAATCACTGTGTAAGTTAGAAGCACGGATTTTAGCAGATGTCTTCTTCCTCCATGACTCACAAGCTTCACTCAGGCATAACTACTGTCCCCAGGAATTTGAAATTTATTCTACATTGTGAGTCAACTAGGGCCAGGATGAGGGTGTTGTGCAGCTTTGGTGGTTAAAAAGTCTTCGTATCAGTTAAGAAATGAAATGAAATGAAAAATAGTCTCTGTCTTAAAAGCTGAGTTTCTATTTTACCTGTGTATCGATTTATCTTTTTTAGGTGCAGACAGGCTCGTTGAGTTCCAACTCTGCTCTGAAATCACTTCAGCTTTTCTGCTTTAAGGCAGCCTCCAACCTCAGACACAACAACATCAATCGTTAAAAAAATTTGTAAAACAATGATGTTACTTATGCTCCCACCCATCTTTGGAAGCCCAGAACATGGAACATGTATATTTTATTCAGTAAAACAGCCTAATTGCCTGTTGTTTGGTTAATTTGGGCTGCAAAAATAAACCACCAAAAGTAAAGACGAATGAAACAGCTAAGATAAAACCAAAACCAAACAAACATCGACAACAACAAACTAGGTGGCTGGAAAAGAGTAACTCCTGCTCCGGGAGTCATTCTGGGTGGTCGAGGCTCCGTCTCAGCCCACAGCAGGACAGGGTTCCTGGGGCACAAGGCTACTGGGCTGCAGGACAGAGGACCACCTCTCCTTCTGCCTCTGCTCTGTCCTTCCTGCACGACTGATGCCCCTGCCACGTCTCAGGGTTGTTCACCCTGCCCTTCCCAGCACAAACATTGCTCTGCTGACAATATTTTGATCTACCCAGAAAAAAAAACCAAAACAAACAAGCAGCAAAAACTGTAACAAACCCACAGACAATCCCTGAACCTTTATTGAGCTTTAATATGACAGATTATTAAAACCCTGCTACTTCTCAATATATCTTGCTCTCTCTTCAGTCCCTCAAGACTTGTAGACTATGATGTCTCATACCAAAGAATGACACCAGGTTAAACTATGCTGTATGAATAGAGTTTTCCTTTCAGCAGTTCTTATTTTACTGTATTTCTGTATGTTATTAAATGTCCTCTTGTCCTTTGCCATGGAAGAAGCTGAATAGAAATCTCCTGGTCTTCTTATTGAAGAATTATTCTTATTCTCCTGGTCCCCTTCTTATGGCACCACTTATTATCTCATAGAATCATAGAATCATAGAATCATCTGGGCCGGAAGGGACCTCCAAAGGCCATCTAGTCCGACCCCCCTGCAG
>JAOTQQ010000012.1:105198136-105244809 GCA_026546715.1 Gallinago undulata
ACTGACTAGTGTTTTGTGGGGTTGTCTGTTGTTGGAGGGTTTTTTTGTTTGTTTTTTGTTCTTGTTTGTTTGCCCCCTTTTTTTTTTTTCTCTCCTTGCCTCCCGCTCTCACGCTCCCCTGTCACGCGCCGGACTTTGTAGAAGCTAGCTCATATGATTTCCTCATGTCACCCCTTATTTATGTCTCCCACAAGGTAATCTGTGCTGGGGTAACAGACTCCACTACCGGTGTTGCTGATGCAGCCAGTGCCAGAGAGTACCAGAAGCCTCTCATCATAATTTCTTTGCAGAAAATATGCAGCCAGGGTCACAGATCCATAAGGCAGGATTGGCTTAAGGCAACTGAGGCCTGAGCCTACTGCAATGTGCTTTCTCCCAGCCCTCCCAGTCTGGCCCATGGTCTCCCCCCTCTTTCATCCCCCTCACTCAGCTCCCCATGGAGCCCTCCTTCCCCAGACAGACGATCCCTTCCTGTCGCCTCCCTGGGATGGACTTCTTCATTTTTCCTTAGCCAGCTCCCCTGGACAGACTCTTGGTTTCTCACTGAGTTGTTGTGCTGTTGAGGTTTCTTGGCCTGGGTCCCAGGGTTCCTGCCTTAATCCATCCCTTCAAAGAGATTTGGATAAATCTGGATAAGCTTCCAAGCCTCTGGACGCTTATTCAAAGAGCGAGGCTGGGGAAAGGGGGAGCATCCCTGAAGGAAGCCAGAGGCCATCTATGTACAGTCAAAACCACTTTTTTTTTTTCTTCTCAATCAAAGATACCTCCCCAAATCCCCCAGCACCTGTGTGTGAAAATCTGCATTTACACTAGCAAAAAGGCAAACCGCAGCCCACACATCCTGAAGCAACATGCCTGGACATTTAGATGTACAGATGGGCCAGCATCACATCAGGGTGTCTGTTGGGGAATTAAAAACTGGGATTCCTTCTTTCAGGAGAGCTCGGGTATGTTTACATACCACTGGCTATTTTAAGGGTGATTCACTACAGAAGTCCCGTTTGAAACCAAGAAAGATCATAGTTTTGAAATGAAATGCACTGAAGAGGTGTGAACACAGCCACAGATCACAAAAAAATGTGAGGCTGGATTCTCTAGCCTGTGGGAGTCCTGTTGGGCAGCAGCTGGGGTGGAGGGGTCCTATGCTGCAGCCAGTTGCTGACTCTTGGAAGACAGGAAGGGTGAAGCAGCTGTAGCAGCTGGGCCCAGAATGAAACCTCTTCTGTACCATCCATCCTCCTCACTTCTGACGTTACGGATTGACTGAGAAAGTGCCATATGGAGCTATTTCTGCATGTATTTTGGGTGGTTCTGGTCCTGGCTTGAAGTTTCTGGTACCTGCCATGAAACTAGGCATTTTCACAGCATTTTGGCTGCGCCCAAATTAGAAGCAGCTTTCAGGCCCTCTGGAACCAAAACCAGCATTTACTTGAACCACAGTTACTCCAGTCCTTCCCATTAGCCCCTTAGCATGCAAGATACATCCATTCATAGTTTAGTTTCCTGCTCCAAACATGTTTGCTTTAGGAAAACTGCTCTTTATTTTCCACCCAAATGAAGCCCAGTTGTGCCCTGTCCACCAAAAGAACAATTTGGCTTTAACCAGCTTTAAGAAAACCACTATCTGATGTCAGTAAATCTCTGTCTATGCTATAACTGCTTTAAGTCAGGAAGCAGTGGGTGTGCTCAAAACAACACATAAAGATAAAGATTTCCAGTGCCAGGAACGTGAATGTATTTTGGAAGAAAACACGGGGGGCATTCTGTGCGGGAAGAGATGAAAACATGCGTCAGCCTGGGGAGCCTGCCAGTGCCACAGCACACACGCGCCGGCTGTCTGGGGAAGCCACATCTTCAGACGGAGAGAAGGAGGCACTGGAGAGTCGTGTCCTTGGCACACACACACGGGGAATGGCTGCTGCTGTTATTGGCTTCTCTGTCTTGCAGCAGAGCAAGACTGTTCCTCTGTCCTCTAAGAGCTGAAGGAATGCGTTAGAAGACAAATCCCAGCCCCATCGCTTTTGCAGGGATGGATGTTGAACAGTTCCTGGGGGCAGGAGAGGATTTGGGCATCCAGCAATGTGGCACTCCTGGACTCCCATGGGGACCTACCCTCATCCTTTTCTTAGCAGAACAAGTGTTGCCACAGCCAAACCCTTACACGCTGGTCACGCGTTGGCCCTACAACAACAACATGAAAGTCCTCAAGGAAAAGGGCATCTGTCAATCCCATGGGCTGACTGTGTGTCCCTAGAAAAGCCGTTATAACATGTTATGCTGGAATAATTCCACCAAGGCCAAGAATATGTCTATCTTTTGTCCAGCATGTGTAAGTTAGAAGGGAATACAGGTCATTGCTCTCTGTTAAATGTATACCTGGTTATCAACCTACTTCTTTGTTGCTGGTTTTCCTCTTGCTTACAATACAGACCAAAAAAATAATTGGAAGTATATATCCACTTTGTTACTGGAGTGTGTCTTCTCCAGGAGATACCATCTTCTGGGTCCCAGGGCATTGCACTTGTAGGAAGGAGAATTAGTTCACTGATCAGTTTTCTAAAAGGCAGAACTTTTTTTAAGCCATGAAGACAGACACAGCAGTAAATTACCAGGTTACAGGGTATTTTGACTCAGAATGCTAGGCACATCGCCTGCATCTTTTACTGACAATGCTACTTAGCTTCTTTCATCCCACAGTATCCCAAAGCTACTCATATAGTAAAGTGTTAGCAATCTGAGTTCCGCTGTCCGTATATTTTGTCTGCCATTACCCTTCCTCAGACAACTTTTGTTGTCTAACGGTCTTCATAGTTCTTTTGGGAGGGAAGGAGAAGGCACACGGAGGGCTGCAGCCCCCCTGTCACCCCATGGCAGAAGGGAAAAGACAACAGCAGAAAGCCACAGGAAAAGGTAATACCTTAGCTTGGAGAGCTTGTGTCCCATGCTTCATCCTTGGGAGGTTGATGGTGTTAGCAGGGCTGGGGTGACAGGGTGGAACAGACAGGACATTCTCCTGCTCTGGGGAAATGGATGTCCCAGATATGTTCTTGGGTTGCCCCTGGGGATGCGGCCTTATAGACAGGAAAGCCATGATCATACACAATCCCTGCCTTCCAAAATGTGGATGAGAATGGTGGTACTTATGGGAAGCCACTGGAAATTCTGGCAGCAAATCTATTTTTTTTCTAAAATCTAATTTTCAGAACAGCCACTTTTTGTGTGATCTTTGTACATCCTTCTTGTCTCTAAAATAAGTTATCAAGGCTTTGGGCAAAAGCCCTCTGTGCTTGCCCTCTCCTACTCCATATCCAGACATACCCGTGATGACAACTGCATAAAACCATCATGGATTCAGACAGGTCTGGTCCCAGAGCACCATGCTGTGCCCAGCATCTCCAAAGGAAAACTAAAAAGCAAAAAGGCCCTTCTGGGCACAACACCTGCTCTCTGGACTCTATAAAGTTACCCATTCCTTGCTGAACTGCCATTGCCTTTCCAAAGCCACAGAAAATGACCTGTGCATTTAGTGACACTTATGCAACCTAAACAATCCAGCATAATTCTAGAGAGCACAGCTACGGTTGTGGTCTGCTGCCAGGTGTTCAGACAGACCATATAACAAAGGCAAGAGAACAGAGCTCGTGAAAGTAAGGGCAAGCAGTGTGTTAAGACACAGAAGTTAGCCTGACTAAGTCTGCCTTTTCCCTAAGAGGAAGAGCAAAGTGCTGTCCCCTGGAGCCTTCTAACACTGAAGCTTACAATAATAATGAAATCTCCATGGGCCCAAATGTGCCTCCCACACACATCTTGGGTAGGAGCTTACCACACAAGGAGTCCCGCTGAAATTAATGAGCTGTGTGTGGATTGCAAGACGCTTTTTGGAACAACTGAGGGTGACCTTGCAGACATTTTCCCATTGTCGTTCCCACTGTCCATTCAGTATACCTGGCTTTAAGTTTAACTGTGCCTCTCCATAAGGGAAATGAAACACAGGGAGGGAGGCAGACAGAGGGAAATATATTTATATGGGGGAAGCATGGCATGATGGCTGAAGTACAAGCCTGGAAGATTTGGTGCCCAGCTTTGTCTCTCCCACTGACTCCTGTTATCTGGATGCAGTTGTCCCATCTCTGTTCCATCCATCTGCCAACTGGAGCTTGTGAGTCCCATGCGGCTTCACATCACAACACACGCAGCCCCGGCCGGCGTGGGGCTGGAGTGGATCCCCTGGGATCCCACCGCCCGTGCGTCGCCCTGTGCGGGTACGGCCCTGACGGGGGGCGATGTGGCTGTAGCTGCGAAGGAGGCAACGGCGGTGCCTGTGTCACGGGCCTCTTCCTGTTTGCTTTATTCCCGGGGGTTATTTCTGGACTGGAGGGAGGCTGCAGCGTGATGTCAGTGTGTAAACAGGGAGGTGAGTGTCGTCAGGGCTCAGGGGGTGGAGGTGAAGGCACGTCTGGCTCCCTGGAGCCGGGGGTGGGGTGTGGGGGGGAAATCAGTGCAGATAAAGCAACATAAGGGAAATGGCAGTGGAACCATGGAGGGGGCGGCGGGGGGAGAAGGGGGGAAAAGGCTGCCGTCCCCATGCAAATGGTTTGGGAAAAAGTACGCTGCCCTCCGTTAATTCCCCTGATTAAAACCGCATTAGTTTGTAGGTGTCGGGGACGGGCAGCTGTTTTCAAGGAAGCCCTGGCTCCACCAGGTCCTTCCTCGCTGGGCAGCGGCGGCTCTATCTGGAGGTAGATGTCAGCGAGGCGCGGAGCCTGCCGACGCTTGTCCTCCTCCTGACAGGCCCTGGCCAATGTCCTGCTGCTGAGGGTCGTGGTAATTTACGTCCCTTCTGTGTACATTAACTTATCTGCAGCGGAGCTGGCGGGGCTTTTTCAGCCAGGCTGTCTCCTCCGCAGGCTGGGAGACTTTTCCTGCCTGTGGGACCCGGAGCGGGGACCGGCTGTGCGCCCCTGCCAAGTTCCTGCGCCGGACCAACAACAACAAGCAGCGCCGTGGAGCCGGTGGCCGCTCGCCCAGCCCCGCCGGCATCACCCGCGCCCCCACGGACCCCGTGGACCCCACGTCCCCTGTGGCACCGCACAGCCCCGGGGAGAGGGGAGCCGGGCGGCCGCTGGAAGCCAGGCGCTGGGTTGTGAGCCCCCCCAACCTCAGCTCTCCTCCCTGGTTTTATTCTGCTGTTACAGCTACAGCTCAAATGGTTATTTATTATTTGCAGCTCCCCCGGGGCTCTTTTCCCATCCCTCCTCCCCTGCCCTCAATGGAAGGAAGCGGCCTTCTCAGGCAGGAGGCAGATACTTAGAGTCATAGAATCATAGAATGGTTTGGGTTGGAAGGGACCTTAAAGATCATGGAGTTCTAACCCCCCTGCCATGGACAGGGACACCTCCCACTACAGCAGGTTGCTCAAAGCCCCATCCAGCCTGGCCACTTCCAGGGATGGGGCATCCACAGCTTCTGCCCCGCAACTTGTTCCAGTGCCTCACCACACTCACTGTAAAGAACTTCTTTCTGGTATCTAATCTAAATCTCCCCTCTTCCAATTTAAAACTGTTACCCTTGTCCTTTCACTACACCTCCTGACAAAGAGTCCCTCGCCATCTCTTGTGTAGGCTCCCTTCAGATACTGGAAGGATACACAAGATCCCACAAGGTCCCACTTGAAGGAACTTCCCACTGGGCTGCAAATTTTGGTGGCCTGGCTGAGGTGACTACCCTTACAGGTTGGCTTGGAGGGATGTGACCGTTCAGGTACGCTGTTATCAATGGCAAACCCACTTTTAGCTTGAGGAAACAAGTATCCACCAGTGGTGACAAGCAGGCATGCGGGCACCACTTGAGTCTTCCTGAGCAACATTTTTTCCCATAAAGCAGGGTATTCCCCTCACATCCAAGTAATGAATTTCTCTATCATCCCAATATGCACAACTGTACATATTTAATGATCCAGCAACTCTAAAGCTCTAAGGAGGTTTCCCTGATCCTGAAATTTTGGGGGACCATTGCTTTCAGACTCACTTTTTATGTGATTATCCCCCTAAGTCATTGAGTCCTTATTGGAAATTGGAAAAGATGACTTGAACTCTGCTCACTATACTCCTTTTCAAATTCGCTACTATACCCTCCTTGTCTTCGACTAGGTTAGGCAAGGTTTCCTACTACCATTACGAAGCTCACAAAAAAGTTGAAAGAAGAAAGCAGCAGTGGCACAGACCATGTGGTCCATCAGCCTGAACCCACGCCAGTTCACCAAAGAGTTGATCTGCCAACCAAATTGCTATTAGGAAAGATCAGGGGAAAAGAGTTGATATTTTTAACAGTATCAGAAAACATGCCCACTCATACAGTCTTTCAAGGTTCTCTGGATGACCTCTATCAGGTGGCTTGCTTTGGTACCTGTCAAGAGCTGCTGTTACAGCATGTTGTATCAGAAAGTCACCTACAAACTCTCAAACTGCTACAAGAATGCTAACAACCAGAATTACCTTGCAAGAATTGAAAACTGTGTCTTCTTAGTAGTTATTGGCTTGATCCCCCCATGTGCTTTACACCTACAGCTCAGCCTACAAACTCCTGGTGTAGGTAGTAGGTATGATACCGACTGTGAGGCAAATTGTGGGTAATTTTGTTATGCTCCTAGAGCTCTCAGTGAGAATTAAGATACTCAAAATTACACAGAAAAAAAGGTTACAGACTGTATATCCATGCTCTTGTTCTCCCCAGAGGCTGCTGGTCACCCCTTACCTACTTGAAGCTGTGACAAGATGAACAACCCCAAATCAAAGGACAGGACTCACAGCAGTAACCGTGAAATACAGGACCTGTATTTCCTTCTGAACAGTCAAATGCCATGGAGTGAAGACTGGGGAGTGAGGCCAGCACGAACAGACTGAGCAATTCAGCACTGTGACGTAGCGTGGTTACCTTGCAGAAACAATGGGTGACTTTTTTGCATGTGGGAAGGCAAAATGCCTTGCTGATCTATTCTTGCAAGTTTAATTGTTGGTGGTCTAAGCCACCTGCCAGTGAAGCGGAGTATGGACTGGGTATCAAGGGATATTGCAGCATCTCTGCTTGGTAATAGAAAATTTAGAAAACATGTTCATGCATCTTTCTCTGGGCCAATCTGGACATGCTCTGGAAATACCAGTTTCATTTTAAAGGAGACTCCACCCTTGTTGGGTGAGTAAGATCCACTGATTTTTTAGGTATCCTGCTGCCTGGGAGAATCTGTAGCTCAAGTTAGGTGCCTACAACATCTGTACAAGGTGTGCGGAGAGTTAAGCCCCTCAGTTGTGAAGCTACCCCAGCTAGATTGGAAAAACACCCAGGAAAGAACTTTGACTTAAGGTCTACATGTTAAGGACCTAGAGGCTTTAACCAATGGTTGGAGGGAAGATCCTATGTTCATCTGAAAGATGAGATGTCTTTCCAGAAGACACCTCTTTTTTAGAAAGTGTGCTGGCAGTGAAAACAGCGGGAGAGCTTTCACTCTGGATATTTAGGCATTTTTATGTTGAGCATTTCTTGTATCAAGCACTGGTTTTGCTCCTTCATGCCAGCTCCATAACCACTTGGCAGGCACCCCCTTTTTCTTATACAAGTAAAAAATTATCAAAATGTTCACCAACAGATGTTTCATTAAATATCAAATGAAATTTTCCAATATTTCCATTTCTCCAGCTACTGTCTTTTATCTCTTGGCAATAATTTTCTTCCACCTCCCATAATGATTTGGTCTCAGTCTTGCTGGACTGAACAAGTAACTCAGTCATTTGCATAGACAGGGAAGAATTCCTTTGGATATTCCCAGAAAAAAACTGCATTACTCCTCAACTTTCACATTGGCAATAAATACCAAAAGTACGGATGAATAAATTAGGATGGAATCCATACATCTCTGATATTTCTAGGTATATGAGGAAATCTGAATTAGAAACCAGTGTGACTTGCATAGCCCTGCATCCCTTATTGACAGTTCTTCTTCACAAAAGCCTTTGTTTACGTGCTGTAATTTGATTTCCAGTGTATGGTAGCACTTGTCCTAGGTGTTCAGCTTCCAGATAGATACCTGCACAGCAGAACAAGCACTTGTCAAAGATATCCCTCATAATTTTATTCTGTATCTTCATTGAATTCCCGTGGAGGGAATCGTGCTGGATTGTAGCAGGAAGACTTCTATTCTCCAGAACTACTTCATGTTTAGTGAAGATCCCAAGGTGTGAACTTCACTCTGCTGCAGACCGTGCTGTTTGACTGAAAACTCACTAATCTCTTACAAATTCAGGCTTTGCTTATAGGCATTCATTTTTAAGTACAGCTTAGTCAACACACTGAGGTGAAACTTCCCCAGGCTTTTCTGCATTTTGTTCTAAAGGGGAAAACACAGGACATCGGGATTTTCTGTGGAAAAGCTAACAACTTTTTTCCATGTGAAGGACTCTCATTGTCAATGTTTTCTGCTGAGGACAACACAAACATGAGTTTGAGTCATGAAGCACATCCCTTCCTTCAAGCACTTCCAAGTCATCATTTGCTTGTGTACATTACTGTGTTTAAATCAGCTTTATGAGTTTTACAGATGGGCAGGAACAGGGGCTATGGACACCTAGAGCCAGAACAGAAATAGAAGGAAACAATCAGCTCGGAGCCCAAGCAGACACAGATACGTGTTTTTCTCTGGAAACCATTAGAATGCATCAAAGAACAGATTTAATCGCATACAACTGAGTTTGAACAGGCGTCACTTTGGTCCTCCTCTCCCGAAACTCCAGAAAAGATTTCAAAATAGCTCTTTGTTTTCTCACTGAACATCACACAGTCCTTCTGCCAATCTTTCTTAAGCCAAAAACCGCTGCCAAGTCATAGGCACAACGTTATGCATCGAACATAACTTTACAAACACTCAATGTAAATAACTATCATTAAGAAAGAGCAGCAACAAAGAGCTATCAACCTTGCCTGTTTTACATAGTTGTTTCCATGTATTTAAGTTTTACAATGAGCTTTAGAAGAATAGCAAGTAAGGTCAGTGCAATTGTTAAAATATAGAAATGCATTTAGCTAGATATCTGTTATGTTCAAGACAGAGCAAGTATAAATGTTGCTGAAAATGTAGAGTGCCAATACTATGTATTCTTATAATTAAATCAAAACTCCAGTTAGACTCTGGTTTTAGTTCTTACAGCTGTGCCTCCCAGAATCATGTAATTATATGATAATCTCAACTTTTCTGTCTTGTGTTTCCAATGGGAGTCTTGAAAATACATGCTTGTGGGCCACTACATCAGGATGCAGGGGAACAGACCCATTCTAATGGTACTTAAAAATCTCTTGGTGTTTAAAAGAATGTTACAATATTTGAGGTTAGAAATATCATGGTACCTAGCACCATTTTCTGTTAAATGTCCATGAAAGTTCATCTCCTTATGCTTACAGGCAGCTACAGTGAGCAACCCCCACATTCCCTTCCCGTCCTGTCTATGATGCTGGGAGGCATGAATATCCCTTGATCAAGACACACACAGGATGAGATACCAGAAGGCTGATTCTCACCCTTTGATTCCCTGTTTTCATTTTGTTATAAAAGACCCTTATCTTTGTCAAGCAAGAGCAGCAATTCTTCCATTGGCACACATGCAGCAGAGAGCTCCGGCTCTGACAGGGGCTTGTCAGTTTTCCCCACATGTCAATCTTACACACATGTATTTGCATTAGACCGGTTGATTTTGTGCACAGTACCAGCTGAAATCTGAAACTTTCCAAAAATCATACAAAGAAAAGAATATTTCTGTCTGAAGTACTTTTATGGCAAGTTTCACGAACCCTTCCAATCACGTTTGTAGTTGAAACGCTGGCAGCTGGCTCTTTCTTCTAGTGACATTGCCAAGCTGTGTTCTAATCTGGTGGGCATTGGGGAAACGAAACAAAAAAATAATTGCAGGGCTTCTGGTAAACTTGAGTTTCTCTGAGGCAAGGACTTGTGCTGTGAAGCAGTCAGAAATCCAAGAGCTCTCTCCCAGTGCGTGCACTTTGCCATCGAGGGGGCTATGTCATTTCTTTGAAGCAGGCTCTATTTTGATGGGCAAAACACCAGAGGATGACGTAAACCTCCAAGGATGATTACTTGGGTCCTGTGTCCGGCTTACTCTCAAAAAAAAAATGCCTTGAAAATCTCTAGAGCTGCTGCTCTTTCGTCTGTCAGCAATGAAAACAAGGGAGATGTTACTGGTCGCAGAGCAACTGAATCAAAGGACAGGCATTGTCCTAGGGAAAAGTTCCCTATGATGTTTTCTTGTCCCCAGTACACTTTGTCCTCTCTTTTATCTGGAGAGGTCTTCAGATAGAAGTGCCAGCTTGGTGGACACTACGCAAGTCCTACACAATGTTGTGTGCAGTTTGTCTTGGTCTGACACTGCATGTTCAGTGTAGTCCCCAAGGTGTTGGTGGTCTTCATGGCTGTCACCCACATGGAGCTGGCTGACCAGGCTTCTGGCTGGGCTTTGTAACTGCTAACGCACACTCAGGAATGGCAGTGATGCTATATGCTCTTCCCTAGCATCTTAGGCGGCTGGATCCATGCTGGTGTGGAAGCCTGTAAGGGTCCATAGTAGCCCTCTGCACAAACCCTGCTGCAGGGGTCTGAGGATTTTGACAGTGACATAATGAAGCTGTTGGTGTTCTTGCCATTTTGATAGTGACAAAAAAAGAAAAAAGATAAATTCAAAATGTGTCTGAAAATCATCATGTGTCATAAACCTCTAATCTTAGTCTCTGTTTTTTCACCCAGTATGTCCTCGATTCTTCATAATACCCTCCTACGCCTGCCCACCATTCCCGCTCCCAGAACAAAACCCCCAGATTCCCAGCAGTCTAGTGGCAAAGTACCAAAATCAAACTAATAATCTGAGAATTTTTCCACTTTCCTCAAATTATTCACAATGTCACAATTGCTGTATATAACAAAACAAAGTCATATTCATGCTAAAAAGCTTGGATTATGGTTTATTTATCCCATTTGATTCTGCATGCACTCCAAAATTACATTTATCACGGGAGTTTCTGAGCTTCTTGCAGTGATACGTTAAGAAATGTCTCCCTCTTCTAGCAGCAGAAAGTGTGCAGGGCAAGCTAATCTAGAATTAGACGCAACCTTGGATGCGATGTAGAAAGTCTCACTGGTACCAGCGGTGGAGAGCAGTAAGCTCAGCTCTCGGAGAGGTTGTGTCATTCCCTGCCACTGGTTAAGGCCCAAAAAGTCCTCACTTTATGTACAGATAGTTTTCCCGTTCTTACCAAGGGTCCTGTTAGAGTAGAAAAGCTTTGACCACAGCTTTCATCCCACAGTTTAAATGGAAGATTTTCAGATTCTCCACCCAGGCCGGGAGAACATGGAGACAGTTAACAAGACCATAAACTTGATTCAAATCCTGATAGGAGGCCATTCAAAGGAGTAGAGGACAAATATGACAAATCAGGAATAGCCTCAGCCATTGAGAAAACACAGGACCACTTTCTGCACATGTTGACTCTCTGAAGACTTTCTACATATTGCGTTGCTGTAGCCTGGCCAGGAAACGGCACAGGCACAAATAACTAGAGCCAAATCACTGACTGTCAGAGGGGGAGAAAATATCTTCACCAGCTCTGGATAGAAGTGGGCATTATTCTTGCTATACCTCTTCAATAACCCTAAAATCCAACATTAAAAAAGAAAGTGAAAAACATGGCACACAACTGAAGATAACTATAAGAAGCATCTCATGTCATAGAGGTAAAATTAGAAATGTTAAGGCATAGCACAGCTTTCAAGGGATGTAAAATAATGAGACATTCTTTTGCAAGTATGTTCACCCAGGTTGTTCTTGCTTTTTTTTAATTTCTGTCTTTGCTAAAAGAATCAACTGTGATCAAATGTTGAATGCAGTTAACACTGCTGGCAGAAAAGCTCATTGGTCAAAAGTCTTTAGTATACCATTAATCAGATGTAAAGTAGAAAACAGCTGATTGTTACCTGCTATACAGTTAGATATTGGCAAATGGGTTTCACAGAACCATAGAATGATATGGGGTTCAAAAGGACCTCTGGAGATCATCTAGTCCAACCCCCTGCCAAAGCAGGTCTACTCAGAGCAGGTTGCACAGGAATGTGTCTGGGTGGGTTTTGAATGTCTCCAGAGACAGAGACTCCACCACCTGTCTGGAGAACCTGTTCATGTTCTCTGCCACCCTCAAAGGAAAGAAGTTCCTCCTCATGTTTAGATGGAACTTCTTATGTCCAAGTTTGTGCCTATTTCCTCTTGTCCTATCACTGGGCACCACTGAAAATTCACCCCAACGAATTTGAAGTCAAACACCTCAACGATCTGAAAACTCCTGACAGATGGAAGAAGTTATAGACTACAAGAAAATAATAAATATAGTGCTTTTTTATAAGGAGAAGTTCGTGAACTATAGCCTGTCTTCTTAATTTTTATTTCCATAGAAATAATAGAGCAAAATACTATAGCCAGACCATCAGACAACAATCAAACTACTTGGCACATAACAGCTGCAGAGAAACATGGCTTTGTCAAACAAACACTAGCTCTATTAAGCCCAACTTAATTTTCCTCTCTAGCAGGATTTGTGAGTTGATGTCCCATATCTGGACGTTAGCAAGGCTTTTGACACTGTCTTGTATGACAGTTTCCTAAGGAAATTATAAGAAAGCATTAGCTATTCAAAGCTATTGTAAGGCAGGTGCTCAGCCCCTTGGAAAACTCTACTCAGAAAGTAGCTGGAAATAGATCATTGCCAGACTAGAAAGTTTCTTTGACTGCAGTTCCACAGGGGTCCATCTTGGGTCAACATTTTTATTAAAAACTTGAAAAATGTCAGAAGGGATTTCTCACTTCTTGGAAGAGGCTGGAAACATTTTGGGAGGCTAGATTAGAATTCAACAGATCTTTACACATTGAAGAAACAGTATTAAAAATAATATTATCAGTAAGGACTAGAGTAAAGTACTATAGCTAGAAAGACATTCTCAAATGTCAAAATGCAAGTGTGGGGAAGAATTGAATAGGCAACAGTTCTTCCAAAAAATGAACTAGAGGATGTGGGGGACCACACATTGAGGGTGAGTCCATTTTATGATACTATTGCAAAGAAATCTTCTAAATTACAAGGATTTTCAGAAGGGAACATTTTATCTAATACTCAAATCAATCTTTCCGTGCTGCTCAGCACCTAGAAGGCATCTGTCAAAGAACTGTGTCCATGTTGAACAGACATTTCATAAAAGACTTGGACTAACTCAGGAAAGTCAAGAATAACCAGAGGCTTAGACAACATGACTTATAGTCAAAGAATGAAAAAAATGGGGTTGTTTGGTCCAGAGGGGAGATCTGATAATACTTTTCAAATATGCAAAATGCAGCTGCAAGGAAAAGAGTAAAAAAGAAAGTTCTTTTTGTCTATTTCCGATAGAACAAGAAAATGTCAGCTGAAATTGCAGTGTGGGATATTTCTTTCAAACATAAAATGAAAATTTTCTAATGACAAGTGCAGTGAAACGCTGGCACAGATTGCTAAGCTACAGAGGACTATTGATGGTCAAGAATAATTTAGAGGTTCCTCTCTTTCAGGGAAATTACAAAATTGATACCTTTCAGTTCCATGGTTCCCATGGTTCTGCAATCAGCAAGGAACACAAGAGCACCCTTAATCCATGGGAGGCATGACCAACTCTGGTGCATGCCTCCCACCAAGGGAAGCACATCTGGTGCCTACTCTTCAAAAATTCTTTCATCGGTATTTCCTGGGTCATCACTGACCGCACCTTTCAGCAACTAGCCTTAATCTATGTATTGCTCTCATCCAGATAAAGTCATCTTGGTCACATTAGCCAAGCAGTAGGACCATGCAGCAAGTTCTGATCAGAACTATCTGCCAAGAGTGCATGTCATCAGACTGGCAGGAAGATATCGAATAGCAGAAGAGAGAGAACTGATCCTCAAGGGACTAGATAAATGCAAGGTCCAACAGCAGAAACATAGTTTTCTGCCTCTCATAGTCACTGGCATCCCTGCAAGAGGGACCTGGCCATTTAGTCCATTACCCTGGCCCCCTGTTCGCACTCTCAAGTGAAATAAGAGTATCTTCAGGTCAAGAGTGTAGAATGTAGAAGAAAGATCCAGGAGGATGAAAATGGATGGCTGTTTTCTGTCTATTGACAAGGAGAGATCGTCCATCAATGCCACTGAAGTGGCTTCAGTTCAGTGTCCTGGCCTCAATCCAAATTGCGCCCTCTCTCATGATAATGAATATCCCTGCTACATATAAATGTACAGGCCATGTTTCATCTTCCCATCAGATACTGGCCTGAGCAAAAGGACATCTGCTCTGATCTAGTATGGCTACAGTCAATATATACACTATGCTTCTTTCTCCCCACTGGATGGCACATGCAGCAGATGCTAACATTGCAGCAGATTGCTAACTTTGAATAAGCTAACACAGCTTATTCAAAAGCAACATTTCTCACAGTTCTAGAATGAAATTGAAATGCCCTGATGGAAATAAAGATGATTCACCCAATAAGTGAATTGCAAGGCTGAAATCTTTGTAGGCACTCTTAGGTAATTCCTTAAAAAAAGAGAGACCCATTATGCCCTAACCTGCACTTTGTCACCAGTGTTGTTCCACTGTCAAGGTAAAGAACTGAGGAATGTCCGCAGACTTGTTATGACATTAATCATATTAAACAAGGCATGTGAACAACAACGGCAATTAAACTGTAGCAATCAAAGACATAGGAAGCATTTACATTTTGGAAGACCATAAAGTGGTATGTTTTACTTAGAAATTACAAAGGTTGTGTCAATCTGTAAGACAGGAACTATATACACATCCTTCATAAAAAGTAGCCCTATCTCAGACAGAATTTGTCTGCATCTCCAACGAAGAGTCAGAGAGTTTACAAGGTACTAAAACCTTGACCCTGGTACACAGTGGTATACCCTCTCCAGACTAATGAAGTATAAACAGTCCAAACTTATCTCCTACCATCCTCTTCTCATACGGCTACCAGAAAAATCCCCACCGAATAGCCAAGCTAAATAATTTTTAGACTCCCTGTACAGAACTGATAATGCCTTCCAAACTGCTATTTCACCACTGGGAATACTGATGGGTTGACATGAATCACTGATTGTAAACACATCTGCTCTGAGGAAATAGGCTTTTTTCCCCCCAAAGGGTTTCGTATTTCTACATAAGGAGTCTGAACAGTGAAGTCAATATTCCTGCCCTAATCTGAGGTTGCTTAGGAGTTCCAGAGAGCTCAGGTTTGTACTTGGGGCAAATTAGAAAATGATATTATGCCACCCCACCTAGACTCTGATGACAACCAAATGCTCCCAGACTTCTCAACTATTCCGCTCTTGGCTCTACAGTATGAACATTTTGAATATAAAAATTCAGTGATTATAGACAGCAAAATCATGATCAAAAACTGAACCTCTACCTTCCAGTTGTAAAGGTGATCACCAAACAGGACTGAAAAGCGCTTCGCATGTTCTATTTTGTAACATGGTTTCCAGGGATAACACTATATAGTGCTATGAGAAGCAGCTTGTTCATGTACTGTTTTGAGCAACAAGGAAGATCCCTACAAACAGGGCCTGGGGAATGAGTTATGTGCATGCCACGGCATGCATCTCTGCAAGCCACAACTCAAACAGCAAGATTCATTAGCTTTGCTACTGGCATTTGTCTGATCTGGGAAGATGCTGCCTGTTGGTCCAGGATTTGGCAAATTCAGGAGCCGGGTGTGTTACAAGTTCATCTGCAGCAGCCTCCTGTCACCAAAGCTTTGTTCTTTTGTTTACTATTCTAAATAATTTTGAATGCACAGAGCAGTTACTAGCAATATTCCAAAGATGATAACTTCTTTGCTGGCTTTCCAATGCTTGAAAGGCATACAAAGCTGTAGATACTGATGTGGTGATTACAGCTGCCTTTGAGCTGCAGGTCAGACAGACCTGCTCAGTGGAGTCACTGCTCTCTCGCTCCCCAGCTTCAAGGACACTACTAACAATCTTTCTTCTCTGAGGTTAAGCTGGCCTACTGCCACTGTAAACACAGAATCTCACTTACATGGTTGAAAGATTAAATATCTGATTAAAATTTCTGGCCGCTAATTTGTTGAACTTGGCCATAGGGGTAAATTTGGACTGCATGATATTCAATTCTACGTGCTTAGGAGTGGGGGGGGAAAGGAGAAGGGGGATGTCGTATTTCATGAAAGAGCAAGGAAGTCACATTTCAGTTGAAAATCAAGATGGAGGATATGATTCATCCCTGCCTAAAACAATAGGTGAACTGAGTTTGAGCAGGTTGTCCTCCTTGGAGCAGCCTCTGCAGGAGTGGGGCTCCATACAACCAAACCAGGGTGTGAAATTACTGCAGCCACCTAATGTGCCCTGTTGAGATGCAGCACCTTCTTCCAGCAACACAGCTGTAAAACCTTGCCAGAGGCAGAGATTAGGGATAGTCTGCAGCTGAGGCTGAATTCAGCAAGGGATGTCAGTGGGTTGGATCAGGAACCTCTCGCTCTCCATGAGTAACTTAAACTACCACCTGAGTCCTGGTTCATCACACTTCGGAAATCTCACAGGAGTTTCTGGAAGCAAACATATCAGATTCCCTACCCCATTTCTCCAGGATTTGTCCTTAGTAAAGAGACATGGGCCGTCCATTTCCTTTGTCAGAGTCCTTGACAGAAACTTCAGAAAAGTTCTACAGGTTATAGTAAAATGCAAAGGATGGGGTGGGTTTTTTTTACATTACAGTGTCCAGGCAACTCTGAACAAATTTTTTTCAGAGACAGCAAGCAGCTCCTTCCTAACTGCACATGTGTCCCTTGCCAAATTTCATAATTTGCTTGCTGCAAGCTAAGTTAAAGCTCTGCAAAAGAAAAATGACTGGAATTTTTTTATAATGGGAATTGTTAGGCAACTTTAATATAGGAACTTTGGGGGCTCCTATATTAACTCTTTGTTCTTGTGGCTTAATTTGACCCTAAGGTTTCAGCCTTGAGCCTCATACTATTTCCTTGGAGCTGTTCTTATAGGACTGGAGCCTCAAACAAGCATATTTCCCCACAGATGTTATAATTTACATATTAAGTATCAGAAAAAAAATATCACAATCTACTTACAGCAAGGACTGCAAGGCCCCCATTGCTTCTGCAGCCAAAATTCACTGAAGTGGGTATGTTTATAAAACTACAGATCTTGTAAAAGCCATAGGTTTGTCCTGACAGTACTGGTCTGTTTTCCTTACACACCTGTGAAGCGCCAGGAGGGGATATGACCCCCCAAGCATGACTTTTCAGCACTATTTTTGGCATCTTTTCAACAGTCATGTTCTTCTCAGACTCTCTTTTCACTGCAGCCTTTGTAGAGACTTTAATGCTGAAACAATTACTCATACCAACCACATTGCCTCTTTCTTCTTCTGCACAGCCACGATAGAGCTATATTTCCCCAAACGTGTGCAAATCCCCAGCATCTGTTTTTATCTCTTCAAATTCAGTCCGGTGAGGAGAGATCCTGAACAATCTAAACTCAGGCTGGGCAATGACCAATTTGTCTTAATTGGTCAGTGAAAGCTGATGGCGCTGCTTCTGTTCCCAGCATCAGGTTTCATTCAACAAAGTCAATGAGACACATCAATGTACTTATAGTTAGTTAGTACGTCTTTGAGTTGGGGTCTGGGGTCTCAGAGCAAATATTGACGTTTCTCCCCAAACTGGCTTTCCATAGCACATTTGTGCCAATAAATGTCACTGCTTAAATGGGAAGCAAATACACAAAGGTGCAAATACAGCCAAAGAAAACTAATTCAAGCAGGTATCCCCGGGCAACATTTTGCTCTGCCACCAAATGGCTGCAGGCAGCGACTGGGAAGGAGCCCGCTGTGCAAGTTAAATGGCAAGAAAATTTAGAAGAGCTGAGGAGCCGGGAGCCCTGGGGAGCCCTTCACAGCTGCTCCACTGCCACCAAGACATGAGACTTGGTCTCACAGGGGTTCAAGAACCCAGAAATCTCAAATAAAAGGGACCCTATGGCAGACACCTACAGAGGCAAACAGCATGCCCTTGACATTTGCCATCCACAGTTAAATCACTCCTGCAAGCAGATTTTAGGTTATGGATGCAAGGTAGGTAGGTAGAGGCCTCCTCGACATACTTGTTTATGTAGTTGAGCCACTGACAGAAAACCAGGGGCAAATTCCAACAGATAAGTAGGGGTCTGAGCTTCTACTGCTGCTGCTACATAAAATGATTAGCAAAGTATGGCCCATGAACCCCTTGTAGGGTGTACAATGCTTTTGCAGTGGTAACCTAACAGGTAGTTTCCATTGTGGACATCCTACTAAACCAAAAGGCACACTTTTGCTATGAAGGCCCCAGCTGAGCATCCTACTGCTTAGGTGAATATTCATCAAATCTTGGAGGCTCCCATTCAGAAAAGGCTTTTTTTGCTTGTTTCTTTTTCTTTTTTTTTTTAATTTTCATTGGCCCGCATTCTTTTGTAATAGTGTCATGTCCTATTATATTCATCCCAGCAGTCGCCATACCCCAGCGTGGCTGGACAAGCCTGGTCTTCTTTCTGTCCTGGAGATGAAAAAGGCGTCGGACTTTGCTGCTTGGAGCTCTCTGCACAGGGAGGGGGAAACCTGCAGCGCGGAGGGGAAGCAGAGAAGCAGACTCAGCACCACACTTCTGAGCAAAATATGCAACTCGATAGTCTGGAAATGTCATTGGCTGGAAGGCGTCCGTTTACCTTCAAGAGTATTTAAAGTATGTTAACTACAGACCAAAAGAATACATTGTAAACACAACATAATAACTCTCTAATAGAGGAGAGAGGTTTTTTATTTACCTACCAGAGACATTTGATTATCAAGCAAAATTGCCTTGTGAAAAGAAAAGCACTCCATCACCTCGCAGCCTCGAGTGCCAGCATACCACATAGAACTTTAATGTGGTCGGTATCTGTTTAGAGGTCACTTAAAAGGTAACTATTTCAAAAAATGCATTCATATAAACATAAGTTTTAATGCCTTTTGTGTGAAATGCAGAAGTCGAGTCTTGAATGCCTGCACTCGTGAAAGATCATGTAGTATTTTTAGCAAGATTAAAGGGGTTAATCCTGGTCAAATTCCACTTCAAATACTTACACTCTGCCTACTTTAATTCTCCTGAAATTTCAACTGTACATTGTGTTCTCCTTGGCTTTTGCCCTAACGTGTCGGTGTTACCTAGACATGACCACATTTCAGTAGCACGTTCAATGGTGGGACTCTCCACCCCAGCCCACCCCACACGGCTCTGCACTGCTCCTTTTATCTCCTGACACACTTACTGGGTCCTTGTGGACCGTTTCACTGGGACCTCTGAAAAGTCGCTGAACAAAACAGGCTTAGCCAGGCCTGTGGCACACCAAGGGAGAACATTTTGCACTTCTTTTGTTCGTTATTAAATTAGCCAGGAAAGAAATGTGCTATGTAAGTAGGAAGGACCATTGCTATTAATATCAACCAGTAACAGTTATATCTAATGCCTTCCTTTTCACTTAACATTTTTGGTGATAAAAGGATCTAATTAAAAATATAAGCAGGTCTTTCACTTTTTGTTTTATACTTATCTTCCACATGTGCTTGTAATAATCTGCCTTCTTGCCAACACCATCTTGTAAATGAGATCCATATCTCAAGGGTTTATCCTGGTTAAATAAACTGAATTCAATAAAACCCATCTTCAGATATTCCACATGTGAGAGTTATTACTACACTAACATGCTACTGTTGCTTCTGTTACCTAGTGTTACAGATGCATTAACTTCTCCCCTTTGCTTGAGTTATGCTCCACTGTATATCTAAGATAAGAAAATGGAGTGCCTGGAGTCTGTTCAGTGTTATCGTATAACAAACAGTGACTTTTTTATTGAAGGAGCTCCACGAGCGATGCACGTTTTATTGAAACTAATTCAGAGGGGAAAAAAAATAAATATTTAAAGATAAATGTCGAACTAAAACCCAAGTAAGTCATGATGTTATTTGCCCCCTTTCTCTTGCCTTCCCTTCTCTTTGCCCCCAGCTGGTAAGCCTTGTGATAGCGTTGCAGAGGGCTGCACAACACTTCTTTGCAGTCAGAGCTCAAAGGTTTCAGTGGAGTCTTAGAGCGGCACCCAGTAAATTTGGCATCAGCGTTTATTGCCCCCTGAAATTCATTCATTTATCAGCCTCCTTGCTTTGAGCACCTCTGCGGTGCCTGCAAGCTCGATTGTGCTGAGCACAAGTCTCAGAGCAAAACAAACAATTGTATTTGAGCTCCATGGGGTTTCTTTTTTTTTTTTCTTTTTTTTTTTTCCTGGATGACTCCTTCCAGCCGTCTAGCTTGAACTTCCTGCCTCGTAACTGCAAAACGATCTGATCCACTGTGAGACACTGAGCCCTCGGTGTGTTTTCCTGACAGTATTTCTTTCTCAAAAGCACCCCCAGGCCATCCACTTATCCAAGCAAATCTAGACACCCATTAAAAATTCACTGCATTTCCTCCAGAATCCTCCCGTTGTTGTTTGGAAAAGAGTGCAGTGGACATCTGGGTCTTCTTCCAAATTTAGGGTACAGACCCTTCTTAGAGCAGGATCCCAGAAGAAGAGCATAAGGGAAAGATCAGTTATGACCATTTTTCCTGGATTCCTATGGCCAAGCCTGCCTTCATCTCTATTTTTCTTCTTGTTTGAGTCTCTTTCTCCTGCTGCCTTCCCAGCCAGGAATCTGCTGCGTTACTTCACAACCATCAGATGGAAATCTTCATTTCAGTTTGCAGGAACACGGACAGACTGAAGGCCCGACCCTGAGATACACAGTTGTTTTGATTGGCAGCAAAAGCTTGATGTCCAGAACGACTCCAAATGATGAATTAGAAATACAGAACCAAGGCTCTCTCGAGATGGCCACAAGGCAACTCTTGGCCCGTCAAAAAAATAATTAGAAAGGCATTGCAAATAGCAAGGCTTCTTTTGCAACATTTATAGCAAGTGGAGGCCTCTCAGGGAAGATTTCCAGGAGCAGAGCCAAATTCAGAAATAAAAGCCAACAAGAGGAAGATTTACACCTCCCTCGAGAAGATAGCCAATAAGATTTCAAGGTGGATTTTGAGACTTTGGCTGCTGAACTACATTTCTCAGATTTTTCCCTTTGATTTTAATGAGGTGAACTAATGCTTTTGTTTACTTAAATGAAGAATAATAATAACAGAAACAAATACCAAAGAAGCATCTTTTGTGAGCATCAAGGCCTGATTTCAGGGTTTCATCTCCAACTACCCTCTCCCATTGGTTTTTATTTGCAAAAGCATATCCTGGTGATTGGGTCAGGGACAGTCTGTGGTAGGCACTGTTTAAACCACATAGCATAAAGTTTTTGCCCCAGAGAGTTTGCAATGTTTGGTTTGGTTAGGAGAATAAAAATGAAAATAATAATAATAATAAAGGAGAGAAAGTAGAACTAGCTCAACATTAAAGTCCACTCTGCTGGTATAAATCTTACCTGAGACCCAGATGGGCATATTTTGTAGAAATACAACTGCTGCCATGCTCTCCTGCTTTAGTTCCCTTAGAGGGTTTTTCTAAGCTGCTTCTTGCCTTTTTCTCCAGGAGTCTGGAGGACTGTCTCCTCCTAGTCCTTTCTGCACCCTCAGCCACTTTTTCTTTGCTTTGTTGGCTTGGGGTGCCCCAACCACACCTTATTTCATTCGCTGGTCACATGAAGAAGTGGAAGACTCAGTGAACAAAGTCTGTTAATCAGGCAATCATCTTTTTTTCCATATAGGATTCACCCATATTTTTAAGTAAATGTTTAATCCGATGTCAGGAAGAAAATGTTTCACACATCTGAAATAAAAAAAAAAAAAAAAAAAAAGACATGGTAATATCTTTGTTCTTGAGAATTTATCTATTGAACATGAAATTAGCTCAGGCCTCTGTTTTTTGCATTTGTAACCCTGGTAAATAAATATGAAATTATCAGGAAATGTTAACTTTGTGTAAACAACAAAGGCTTCCTACATATAGGCCATAATGTGGTTTTGGAAGAGGTTCAGTAGGCGCTTTGTGAGTGATATTGCTTTGAAGCATTGTATCAAGCCATATCTTTTTGGCAAAGCTTAGAAGTTTTTAAGTGGAAATCTCACGCTGGGAATTTTCATCCAGGCTCAACAGCCTGTTGTTAGAGGAGGAGCTGAGACCTGGGAGGCATCCCTGTACTGTGCCACTGCTATCCTCTGAGATGCTACTCTGGGTTTCATGGTGACAGGGTTTCGCACCAGTGAGTAGGGCTAAGAAACAAAACGATCCGAAGGCAGTGTACTAAAAATCACCAATTTTGTTTGAAGCAATTACTTGCTAGAGCGGTTGGACGCTAGGTGTCAATCTGGGAGGGGCAATGATCAGTCTGTTCCCCCTTACCCTGTCATCCAGGGCTGTGTAGGCTCCAGCTCCAGCCCTCCCTTGGTGGTTTCATTTCCAAGCTGAAAAACCTTGCTCTCACATTCACTGTGTATGTGGGAGCCTTTTCCATCCCTTTAGTCACCCTCGCTGCCCTTTTTTGGGACCTGCTCCTCTTCTGCTACAGAGATAGAGGGAGGATGCTGATGTGTACACTACTCCAGGCACAGGGAAGCCATGGGTCTGTGCAGTGGTGGCACCACGATAGTCACAGTTTCATTCTGTATGTTTTTCTTAATAGTCCCTAACATCTGATTTGCTTTTTTGGTCACTGCTGAGCACAGGACTGACTTTTTCATGCAACTATTATAGCCCCAAGACCTTGTTCACAAGTGATAGCAACCTGGCCCTTAGCATTTCACTTTTAATTTCCAGATAATTTCCTCCCATGTGCACGGCCTTGTGTTTATTTACATGGAATTTCATCTGCCGTTTTACCATCTGGTCACTCAGTCTTGCAAAATCCTCTGCAATTATTCACAGCCAGCCATCATCTTACTATCTTGAATAATCTAATAACATCTCCAGTGTTATCTCACTATTAAGCCCCTCTCCAGATCCCAAATAAATATTTTGAGCAAGGGTTTTAGCACAGACATTCTGGAACTTCACTGAAGGAAATCCTCCACGAAAATAGACCACGTTTTCTACTCTCTGCTTCCTGTCCTCTAAGAAATTATTTATGCATACAAGGACCTTCTATCCCATGGTTTTTCAGTTTCTCAAAAAGCGTCTTTTGTGGTCTTGAGGAAAGACTTTTAAGATTTCAGTGTACTGAAGCAATAAAATACTCCTATGTATTGGCTGATTCCTTCAGAGAAATAGGAACTAATAAATAAGACTTTAATAGAATTTTAATGCTAAACCTCCCTTTACAAACATCATGTTGACTTTTTCACCATGCAGCATATTTATCAATGTTTATTAATTATGTTCCTCATTACTGTTTCTACTGCTTTGCCCAAGCATAGATATTAAGATTACTGGCCTGTAGTTCCCCTGAAATTCCCTTGAACAAAGGTCTTTTTTGATTAAGACAATAAAAAAATGGTGTTAGTTTGCCACCTACCAGTCTTCAGTTACGGCTCAAGTTTTAAGTGTGAATTTAAACATCATACAGTTAAGTTATTTCATCCTTGGCTTACTCTACAGCCATTGGGTAAATACCGTCTGGCCCTGTTGACTTTTGGAGCTGTTCATAATGCATGTGAAGCCCATAACCTCTTCCACCAGCACATCACTCAGGGACAAGTCCTCTGATGAGTCCCTCATAAACCAAGATCCGATTGTGGGAATCTCCCCAGACTTTTTCACACCTCCTTTTTCTGATGAAGTCTTGCATTCCTGATCTTAAACAATAATTACACTTATGCAACACTTTTAGCAACAAGGGCTCCCAAATTCAATTTTTAAATTTGCACAATAATAAATTCCATTGTGAATGAAAATCAAGACAGTGTATGAAAGTAATTTTCAAAGCCACCTACCTACCACAAAAGCTGCTGCTACAGTGGATCGAGTTAAGAAAAGAATTTGGTATGTATAGGGATTTTATCTCATATATATGTCATGAACCAAATACTGTCTGTACTGTGTGCAGACTGTGGGATCAGTCAGCCTAGTACACAAGGTTTTCAAAGCTGACAAAATCATGGTGATTTAAGGGCTAGTTTATGTTTTACTGACATACTTTTATTTGCTCAAGTTACACCCCTCCATGGATCAGGACTGTGGCAACAACTAGGCTGATACTGTTCCATTAAAATGTCAAGAAAACTCCTCCCTCAAAGAGAAAAAAATAAAAAAAGAGGTTGTCAGCTTTCCCAAATAAGTGTAGAAATGATCTGGTTTGGAGCAGTAAAGGCAGTAGTAAGTGTCAGGCAGCTCATGGTCACTTATGCAGAAGTTTCTGAGTTGCTTATGATAAGACAGCATGCAAAGAGCATGAACCATGAAAAAGATCTAACACAGTTTCTAAGAACAAAGCTCTTGAAATGTTCTTCATTGTTAAAACACATGAAATAACAGAAAACAAAAAGATGGCCGCTAAAGAAGCACCAAATTTGTACCAAAATGCTACCCGTGCTCACTTAGGGAGGTGAATTGATTGTGAATGGTTTATTTTTTTGAGGAATATTTTGTACTGAGAGATTCATGAGTATTGTGTACATGTTCATAGAATCATAGAATCATAGAATGGTTAGAGTTAGAAGAGACCTTAAAGATCACATAGTTCCACCCCACCTGCCATGGGCAGGGACATTGTATGTTGTATAGGATATTGTAAAATATAGTATAAGATATATTGTATAGGATATATTGATAGGATATTGTAAGACTTGTGCACAAAGAGATGGTGAAAATTAGGTGATGCGATTTCCCAAGATTTACTCAGAGCTAGAATCACATATCTTGGTAGGACAAAAGCTCCTCTGTGTTGCCAACATCAAATGCTGCCAGTCATATCAACTTTTTCAAATAATATAAAAATTAAAGCTTTGATAAAGAGAACAGATTTTACTTTGTGACAAATGACTCCTCCACCATTGTAATATCAAAATGTTTCAAATAGCAGTTGCTTGCTAAACAGATGAGAGGGGAATGATCAGTTGTCTGCTGGACTGCTTTCAATGAGGCACTGAGACTGCATTAAAAAATTCCATACAAACAAAAATCGTGCTATAATGACACAGGTCCTTGGCTCCGTATCACTGTTTGCACTGATAATGCTAAAAATAACTCTGCAAAATACCTCTCTGACTATAAAGTGATGAAAAATGAAAATGATTATTGACTTCTAGAGAACTGGTGAGCTTATGTACTGCATAATACAGTAATGTATCTTTCAGATAGGTTAGCATTTGGTCTGGAAAATTGTGAAACACAGTATTTCAACACTTTCCCTCTCCTGCCAAAGGGAGCTTCAGAATCACAGAAGACAGTTTATTTTGAACATATGGAAAAGATGAGGAATGTCCTCCCAGAGATAACCATCTCTATAACCTGCAGTTGAAAGGATCTTCAGACCTTTTCCAGCTATTAGACATTACTTTTGTATATTAGGTGAACATTTCCCACTTATGCTTTTTTGTGTTTGTGGGGAATGGAGGGGCATTTAAGTGACTTTCATGTCTCCTGCAAAACATGCTTAATGTTTTTGTGACAGGCTTAAAACGGAAACAATTTTATTTTGGACATGCTAAAGTTTATGACATAGAAGTAAAGGGTAAGTTACAACAATCAATGGCAAATTTCTCGCGTGCTGATTTTTCGGGAAACTGCAAGCATTGACAAAGGGGTAACACTCGACAAGGGTCTGGATACAGATTATTTTTATGATAAATACTTTGTATCGAGACATTCACCAGTGCGTGTGTACATACTCTAAGAGTTGTGCATAAAGAAATGGTGCAGTGTTCTATTTTCATTTACTGCTTCTCTCAGTTCCCTAAAAATGATACAACCTATTATGCTCATTTGCACTTAAAATTCAGCAGTGGCAAGAAATTTTTTTCTCTGTTAACAGAGTAGGAGAGACTGCAGAAGCCTGTTGAATGAGTGCTTTTAGCATGAGCTTCAAGTTAAAACTAACTACAATTGTATAGATAAAGAATTTTTTAAATTGTTTTAGTTTTTAACTAATAAGTAAGCTATATGGAAATGTTTAAAATTATGTAACAGCATTTTAAATAACATATTGCATCTTAATGATAATCATTGAATCATTGGTGTGGTGAACTACCTTGGTGCTATTTGCCCCAGCTACAAATATGGGTAGAGCTACCTGGAGTTACATGGGGATTGTAAAAAACAACCTGCAAAGGTGAATAAAGGCAGATTTTCCACCTGGAATGATGCTGTAACCTGTTTGCTAGCAACACCCAAATGAGGCATCATAAAACTTGGCTGGTGACATTTGTGTGACCTGGTGCCAGAAACGTACCTGGCACCAAGGTGCTCCGCAAAGTCTCCCCAGGGGCCGTGCCCAAGTAGCACAATGGAACTGATGTCTTTCCAGGGAAAGGTCCTGGTTGGACAGGCCAGGTGTGAGGGGCAGAGTTTATGGCTGCAAAGCTCTCAGTGAAGCTAAGCAAGCCGTGCTGCTGTGTGCCCCATCGTGCCCTGTCTTAGTGTCTCTAAGATCTGGTTCTTGGCAGTGCATTGCCCCATGCCATGGTATTTCAGTTTCTTTTTGTTCACAAAGAGCTACAGACCCCTACAGTGCTGTATAAATAATATGCATTTTAACTTGCCAAGGACAAATCAAGTGTTTTAATTTCGCACTCTAACTTAAGATAAGAAAATAAACATGAGCTGCTGGGGAGTTCGGTAAACTTGCTCATGAACTGGAGGGGTGGAGTGGAGGAGGGACAATAGCACATGAAAAACTTTCATTCAGTGGGAATTGGATAGAACAGCAAATAAAAATTTACACTGCATATGAAAAAGTCTAGGAAACTACTGAAAATATCAGGGTATTGCTGTACACATACACACCAGGAATACGTTCTGACACACAAAATTGGATTTTCTATTCCTAGTCCAAAAAGCTTATAGACTCCAACTATCAAAATACAATAATACTGATTCAAACAAAAGAAGAAAACTTCACTGCCTTTCAGTCCACCTTCAGGTTCCCCAAGTAATAGTTTATGTGAAGCCTGGTGCCAAGGAGAAATCTGGTTGCTGACACTGTGGCAGTGGTAGGTTTTTAGGAGAATCTGCAGATCTATACGGTTTGAGAGTTACTGTGATGCAAGAGCTCTGGCTGGGTCGCAATACATTAGAAAGACATTTATTGCACTGGCAACATTTTCTCTCTTTTTTTGGCAATTCACAAGTACTTTTGAACTCTTCAAGAGAAACAACTTTTTTTTTTTTCTTGATTCTTCTCAATATTTCAAGGACACAGGGAGTCATCTGGACACCTCTCCAGCAACCATACCTTTAACATCCGCTTCTCACCCATAGCACCACAGACTGCATCTCCACATGTGAGCAAGCCAAATCTGAGGAAGTGGGATACTTAGAATCACAAAATCACAAAATGCTTTGAGCTCAGAGAGGACTTCAGAGATCACCTAGTCTAACTCCTCTGCCATGGGCAGGGGCATCTTTCTCTAGATCAGGTTGCTCAAAGGCCCGTCCAATCTGCCTTTGAACACATTCAATGACAGAGCATCCACAACTTCTCTGGGAAACCTCTTCCAGCATCTCACCAGCCTGTTTGTAAAGAATTCCTTCCTTATCTCCAGTCTAAACCCACCATCTTTCAGTTTAAAACCATTGCCCGTTGTCCTGTCACTACAGGCCCTGGTAAAAAGGGCCTTTTTCTTTATCTTTCTTATAAACTCCTTTAAGTACTGAAAGGATGCAATAAAGTCTCCCTGGAGCCTTCTCTTCTCCAGGCTGAACAACCCCAACTATCTCAGCTTGTCCTCACAGGAGAGGTGCTCCAGCCCTCTGCTCATGTTTGTCCAACAGGTCCATCTCTTTCCTGTGCTGAGGACTCCAGAGCTGAACACAGTACTCCAGGTGCGGTCTCACCATAGCAGAGTAGAGGGGTAGAATCACCTCCCCTGACCTGCTGGCCATGCAGAGGCACAGGGTAGAGTTGCTGTTCTGGGCTGCAATTGCACATTGTCAGCTCATGTCCAGTTTTTCATCTGTCAGTACCCTCAAGTCCTTCACCACAGGACTGCACTCAAAACAATATTTTAATCAATCAATAAATCAGTCAATCAATCAGTATTTTGATCAATGAATACTTGCTGGTACCTAAACCTATAGTTTCTCAGAACTATATTCTTGTGTGAGATACCCAACTGCGGCACCGTTGCCAGTGTGTCATTTCAGTTTTGCTTAACTAGTAGCCTCAAAGCAAAGATGCATCCCACATTTTTCATTCATACAGATCAGAAGTAATTCCATGTAATTCAGTGGACCATGGGGACCAGGATATCAGCGGAACAGAAGGATCAGCCCTATTGGTTGTCACTTATGAGATATAGTTCTGAGAACTGGCTGAGGGCCTTCAGAGGTAGACCTGGTGTCCCGACATCTACTACGGATAACATTTCATTGAACAACAAGCCTGTTCCACTGTGAGCAGGCCAAAAATGATCAATGGTTTGCATTGCATCACTTCAGGACTGTTGTGCTCATCAAACCAAGCAGGCATGCAGAGCCTCCATTTTCTTGTGCATTTCAGGAACATGATGGCATGATCAAAAGACCAAGACTTCCGGCAGTGATGGCAGGAAGTGATGATCTGTTAACTAATAAATTATGGGGGAAGCTAAAAGCATGAGGATGTAAATTCCTCTGGGAATGCCTTTTCATGACACTGCAGTATTGTCTGATCCTGTCTGTGGGTCTCTGCAGTAGGACTGCTGCTCAGGAAGCAGGAACAATCTTTAAAAGCGTTTTCTGAACATTCCTGTTATATAAAGGTCCAGAAGAATACTGGGCATGAACTTTTAGGCTTTGTTTTCTTGGAGTAACCATTCTGAGAAAAGTAACAATTTTATTCATTGGGGCTGTATTTGATCATATTATTGTGTCAAGTTTCATTAGCTCTGATTCCAGGGGATGATGCATAAGACAGTAAGTTTTTATAACTGGAGCAGATTTGCTTGCAATTTGGGAAACAGATGCTTTGAAATATTTTCTCTAACCACACAAAAAAGGGAAAAAGTGGAAAGAAGTTAATCGCCTGTCTTGCTTTTCAGATTTTCTATATATTTGTCAGCAGCCGCAAGATAAATTAATGTGTCTAAACAAAGCAGAAGTGTCTCATCACAAAAAGAAGTAATCACAGGGCTGCCTGCCTTGGCCATTAGGTATAAATCATACCTAATAATGGGAGAAAGCATTTTTCTCCCACTCTGTGAAGTGACAGAGCAGAAATTGTCCCCCTTTTTTAAAAAAAAAGATTGGCACACACCCATTCTCCCTAAAACTAATACTAGTTTTCACATTGCATTCATCTGGTATGAACCCTCACCTAAGAAACTGACTGATTTAAGTAATCTTGAAAACAGCCATTAGAGGTAACTATTGACTACATAGCACAGGGGCACCCTCCTCCCAAATGAACTTTGTCCTCCCTGTTTAAAAATCTTGGTGACATCACAGAGCAGCTAAAGACAAGAAGGTATGTCTAACATAACCAAGCAAAGCTGCAGAAGATATGCGTGACTGGCTGCTTTGCTGCTTGGCAAGTTTCTCAGGACCAGACTAGTTTTGCCTGAGGTCAGGACCTCTGATTTAAGGCTCATACGAAAGGCAGCACCAGAGTACCGCAGTCCCTCCTAACGATGTGCCGGACCAGTTATTTGTTCAACTCTGACTCAGAAGAAAGTAAAAACCACCTCCTGAGTAATCAACACCACATTCTGAAGGACATAAGTCTATCAATCCTCTGAGGTTTCCTAGCAGCCTTTTTTGCTCACTTTTCAGATGTGAGGAGGAAGTGTCCCTACCTGAGGAGGACACTGTCTGAGCCCGGCGGTGGGTGACCTGCAGGCAAGGGGATGAAGATCAGCAGAAGCATGAGGACTTGGATCTATCCTGTGGCAGCATCTGCAGGGTATGACAGGTTCTGCCGTGTGTCCAGCCTGGGCAGCAAACCTCATTGCCTCAGTGGGAGCCCAGCAATGGGTCAGGAGAGGCAGGTAGAACAGCTGAAAACTATGGCCTACAGATGGGACTGCAGATGCTCGAAGGAGAACATAAAGTTTCTCAGTGCTTTAGTAAGTCCTGAGGTATCAAAGCTGAAGGCAGCTGGCATGCTCTGAAGTTGGGATATTTAACCATGGAAGAGGTGAGACCCCAGTGTGAACCTGGGGGAAAGGAAGTCTGAGGACAGACAGTTCACTAGTGATGGCATAGATGTTGGCATCTTCTTCTCAAGTGGATTGCCTTCCTTGTCCCTCCTTCCCCTTCCTGCTTCTCTAGTTATCTCATCACTATTAGGATATCTGGTGGCCAGAAAACACCAAGCACCTTTCCATCCACCTTGAAAAATATGTATTTTTTTAATATTTTTGTTTAGTAGATAAAAGGGAAGGTGTCACTGTCACATTCATGTCAAACCACTCCTGCCACTAAGGGAAACCATAGTAAATGGGAATTTCATATAATGAACATGTCTCCATTTTTATCTTTCAGAGTACAGCTGCTTTTTTTCTTTTTAGTTTTATATGGAAAGCTTACAATCTAATGGGAAAAGGTTAATTAATTAAAGAAACATGCTCTGAATGCTTTCTAGCCTGTACCAGCAGTAAGAATTAAAGACTTTACACAAACAAAGACAAGCTCAGTTTTGTAGCAAAGAGAAGAAAACTTGAAATTATCTCTCTAAAAGCTTGAGCTACACATTTGACAAAGACCACTTGTTATACGGTCCGTAAACTGTTTTTGGAAGATCTTTTATCTCCCAAGAGCCTCTAGAGTTTCTGTAGTCAGAATCAAGTGCTATTTTAAGAAATAACTAACTATGAGGCAACTGTAAAACTGATGTAGTTTCTTGTTCAGTACACAAATACAGTTTATTAACTTCTCAAAATATAAGATGAATTTATTTTCCCATGGGCCTCTTAGATGGTACAATAATGATTGCTATATTTTTTTTATTGTATTTATTTATAGAGGACTACTTCCTAAGACCAAAACCCCCTCCTGCTGCTACTGCCGCTGTACTAACTCTCTGTGTGCTTTATAGATGCGAGGATGAACCAGTTATGAGAGAAACACTAAGACAGCACAAAGGAGACAGAAGGATGCTCAAGAAACATTGCAGTTTTGGTATTGTCTGTACATTTTGTCATAGTTTCTCCCACTGCAGAGCAATACATACCCTCACTGGCCATCAGAGACATTATTTGGGAGGGCTAGAGATGGGTTTGAAAGTTAGAGAGTACATGAGCAATTCCCTTTCTCTTGGGGATGCTACTCTTGACAGCTCTCCCTCCTGTTTTAGTCTCACTGCCAGCATCATTTCCATGAGAAAACACTAGTTCAGCCGACTGCATTGGCCAACTGCATCAGTTCCACCAAAACCACTGATGGAACCCACAGTGGGCAGCCAGCCCCACAGGCATGTAGCCCACCTGCCTCCATGTGGTCCCAATGCCAGGCCAGCAACTTGGCTGTACAGTGATTTTGAACTTCAATGTCTCTGAAAATTTTTGAAAATTATTGAGCTAGAATTGAAAAAGTTCTGCACCCTGTGGGAGTAGAAAGTTTTCAACAGGACCAAAGAATCTCTTTCCCTTGCACTTCTTTTTAACTGTTACATTTGGGGTATTTAATCATTTAGAAGACCAAGACCTGAACCGGAAAACAAGTATCAGGATGCCTAGCTACTTGGCAAACAACAGGAATTTCAACATTTTCACAGCAATAAAACAAGTGATAATTTTCTAAATCACCAGTCGACTATTAACTGAAAACCACGGCATAATAGATACACAACAAGATGTACAACAAGCTGTGTACTAAAAAAAGGCATTCTAGTTATTCTAGGAGAAATTAATCTTTTCAGGTTTACTGTTTTGAGAATGTTACATCCATCCTCTGGAGTGTAGATGATTCCTCTATGAATCTGTTTCCAAATTAGACTTACTAAATTGAAAGTTGAGTTCCATCCCCAATTACACTCTGTGGATTCTTTTATTTCTCTTAATCCCTTTGGTGGTTACGTTGCAGTCTGAAACAGCATCTCCCAACTGCCTCACTGAGACTAACTGAATTATTATATAATCTCATCTCCCGTTCCAGAAAATTCAAGATCAATCTCAAAGAGCAGTCCTCTGAACTTGGCAGACACTCGTGTGGGAAAGTCTTTAAACAAAAACAAATTTGTTTATGTACTGGGAGAAGGAGCTCCGAAAGAAGATAACATGCGCCGTGAGCCAACAGTGCCCTCAGCAGCAGAGCTGGGGCGGCTCTCACAGCACTGGTGATGTTGCAGAGCTGCAGCCACTCCATTAGCTGCCCCACCAGAGCCCTCCATCAGCTGCCCCACCAGAGCCTTCCATCCCCCCAGCTCCGGTCAAGCAGTGGGGACCACAGGGTGGTTCTTGCATTGGGGAAGATGAGGTCTGAGCATGAAACAGGCAGCCGAGAACGCTTGGACCGTGAAATGGTTTCTCACAAAGCCACTTCAAATCTGTGGGCTTCAGGGACATTTATTTGGGACCTTTTTTTTTTTTTTTTTCCAAAATTGATTTAAGAGCATAGCACCATTGACGTCCCATGAGAGTTAACCACAAAACTCAAAATTTTCTTTTACTTGCAATCTAGTCCCGGCTCTGACAGGCTACGTAGTCAATTTTTTTTGGATGGAAAAAAAATCCTACACCTACTCAGAGTGCCAGCACAAGACCAATCCCCCGCTCAATTCCTGCATAAGCGGTGTTCAAGGACTTCCAAAGTATCTCTGTATGATCTACTACACTGAATTAGGGATTTAGATGATAGAATCATAGAATCATAGAACCATAGAATCTGGACTTGATGATCCCAAGGGTCTTTTCCAACTGAAATGATTCTATAATTCTATGATTCAAGATCATCTAGTCCACCTATCAACCTAACTCTGACAAAAAAAAAACATCACTAAACCATGTCCCCCAGCACAATGTCAACCTGTCTTTTGAACACCTCCAGAGGTGGTGCCTCAACAACTTCCCTGGGCAGTCCACTCCAATGTTTGATAACCCTTTCAGTGATAGGTATCCTCCCAAATTTTCACATTGTTAACTTTTATGGAGAGAAGATTAAAGAAATATGCCCTTGCTCTAAGAGCAGAGTAGGCAAGCTTTGTTTCAGAGACTGAGTCAAAGTTGTGTGGGAAGCCAGCAACAGGGTGTGAAGGACAGGTGTGAAGTATTTGTACTTTGGTGGCATGGCTGAGAAATGATGACCACGTCCCGTGCTAGTGGGTGAACCTTTCATACAGAAACCATAATCACTGGGTACCCACTGCTGAGTTGCAGCACAGACCACCAATACAAGAACCATGCACATATGTCATCAGTGAGGTAAAGAGTAAGGATGCTCAAGGCAGTTTTGCTTGCTTGCTTGGGAGCAGTGTAAGCAGGCAGTGAGGGGATTTCTAGCCACACAAGGACTACTTTTGCTTCTTGTATGCAGGTGTCAAAATGCACTGCAATTTCAAGGTTATGTAGCTATCTCAGGTATACACGTGGCACATCAGTCATTGCTGTGATTGCACGGCAGAGATACTTTGTGTCCAACTGGTTGTGTTTCCTAGCTGACCAGAAACAGTAGGGTCAACATTTCTGAATTACGTGATGGTGAGAGCTTATTGTAAGTAAAAATTCTAAGAATCTAAACCCAAATGGGTCAAAACAGTCAAAATTTTTATCTCAGGGGACCACAGCTGTGCAGTTTCTAAAAAGCTACATCTTCCTTGATTAGATTTGACTCTAATCTTGATTGGTCTTCAGTCATGACAGAAGATGATTTCCTCGAAGTGCTGTGCCATTTAGAAGCATGGGTTGGCCTGGTGAAAGACCTCCATGTGGCTGGCCTTTTGAGACTGTCACTTGATGAGCCCATGTACATTTTGGTGAGAAAACATGGAACTTTAACGTGAGCAAAATATAGGTGCCCTCCAAATCTAGCTACCCATTAGCACAGAGGTCCCCAAGCTTTGGAAGGAATCCAATCCAACTGCAAAGGCAGTTCCCAAAATATGTATCCATCAGAGACAAAAGTGGATCTGATGAGTAGTGGAAGGTATGAATGAAGGGGAAGCTCCACTACTATCTCCTTCCTTGGAAGAAAGCAAGAAACTGCTTTCCAAGAAGCTCCTTTTTATCTGTTGTCCAGACAACCATAACTAAGTTTGGATGCTCTGAACCGGACACAAAGAAGGACACAGCCAGGCTGCCTTGACAGAAGCTTTCAAAATATCCAGGAGTTTTCCAAGTCTCTCACCATCGCTAATCACACAGATATTCTTCAGATTTCCCTTGCATGAATGCTCCAGAGCCATAATCTCACAAGAAACCAACACACACAAGCTAGGGTCTGTTGAACAGCATCACCTGAGCAATCACCTTGCTCTGCAAGGAAGGAGATAACTTAATAATGAATAATATTCATAATAAATTAATAAGGCTGATGTGTGAGACTGCTACAGAAGCCAGGCCCAGTGACACCTTGTGTAGTTAGTTGACCAACTGACTTGGTCAATTTGCACCGTCACATGGAAACTAACACAGGAAGGACATGGATCTGTTGGAACAGGTCCAGCAGAGGGCCACGAAGATGATCAGAGGGATGGAGCACCTCCCTTATGAGGACAGGCTGAGAGAGCTGGGGTTGTTCAGCCTGGAGAAGAGAAGGCTCCCGGGAGACCTTATAACAGCCTTTCAATATCTGAAGGGAGCCTGTAGGAGAACTCAAGAGAGACTCTCTCAGGAAGTGTAGTGACAGGACAAGGGGCAACGGTTTTAAATTGGAAGAGGGGAGATTTAGATTAGATACTAGAAATAAATTCTTTCCTGTGAGGGTGGTGAGGCACTGGAATAGGTTGCCCAGAGAAGTCGTGGATGCCCCATCCCTGGAGGTGTTCAAGGCCAGGCTGGATGGGGCTTTGAGCAACCTGTTCTAGTGGGAGGTGTCCATGACCATGGCAGGGGGGTTGGAACTAGATGATCTCTAAGGTCCCTTCCAACCCAAACCATTCTATGATTCTAAGTCACAGTGCACCTTGAAGTCATTGCTCAGGTTATGTGTTTAGTGGGGACCTGTGCCAGGGGATGTGGCAGGATGGGAGCCTTCCACCACGAAGCATGTTTGGTTTGTGCTCCAGGCAGAATAAAATAGAGCATAGTTTCCTGCTAAATACCTTGGGTGCTAAACCCTCTGACCTGTGGGATTCGGTGCAGTCGCACTCCGGCCGCACTTTGCAGCTACGGGTTCAGCATGGCTGGGGCCATGAGCAGCACCAAGTATAGAAGGGGAAAAAGAGTTCCATTCCCGCGGAGCAAGGGGAAACCCAGCAGTGGGATTACGAGGGCGTGAGTCACCATGTGCCTTCTGCATGACTCCGGGGACAGGGCGGCCTCTTGTTCCGGGGCTGGGGCAAAGTCACAGCTTCGCCTGTTATTATTGTTAGTCACAACCCCAGCTATACAAAGTCCAGTCAAAACCACACTTACAAATGCCTCAACCTGAAATTTAAAATAAACACTGGGAAAATAGCTGCTACTTACTTTCTCTAAATATACCCCGAGGCCAGATCTGCTTCAACTGAAGTCCAGTTTTGCAATCAGCGGCAGGGGAAGTGAGATCCAGCCCTTTATTTGGAAAAATGTTAATAATCAAATTGCAGTTTTAATTTGTCACCAAGGCAGGGGTGTGATAAGACATTTTGGTTGCTGCTATAAGTAGCTCTGAGGATTGTCAGGGGTTGTTGTAGGTGCTAAAGACTTTGTGACATCCTGGCATGGTGAGGAAGGGACTCTGCAACTCTGGCATATGTCCTCGCTACGGGGAGGTGAAGAAATCCCTCTGGTCCCCCTCTGAACACTGAGAAGGGGCATAGCTGGGCCTGAGAAGCTGCAAAAAGAGTGGGCACAGAAAAACAGGAAGGCTGGAAGCTATGGATCAGCTCCATATCAGTGATCTTATCAATATTTTCAGTGACTCATCTGTGGCTTTTTCCCCTCTGACATTTTCCCTTTCCTTCATAACCATATAAAGATGGAGAGTTTAAACAGAAAAGGTGGAAAAGTGCTAAGTTAAAACAGTTTGATAAACATAAATGTTTTTAGCTTTAGCAAACTGCTGGGTCAAATCCTCCTGCACTCATGGACTTCCCCAATGTCACTGACTTCATGATGGAATATGTTGGATTGTGCTGGCAGAATGGGCAACACTGGCACTAGATGGTCATTTCCAGAAAACTATGTACATGTGACAAGCACACTTCAAATGTACTGTGTCACCCACTGTGCATCTAGCATAGTTTTAATTGCTGTGGTGTCACAGGTAAAGCAACACTAACATTTTGAATTGTTACTGGACCTTACCTGGGGAGCAGGGCCATTCTCCTGAACAGAGGGAAAAAGGGAGAAAGGGACTGCTACAACTGCTGCATTTCCAGGTTACAACTCAATAGGTGCTTGGGAAAGACTCTGGGAGGCATCCAGAGCTGGAAGCAGAGAGTCACTCCCAAGAACACAGTTTAGACACAGCCTGTATATTTTTTAGCGCATTGAATATATTGAAAGTGAAGACTGGTCAACTTTGTGATTGACTCCAGATAGAGTCAAGTAAAGTTTAGCCAGACTTATTAGCTCTAATTCAGCCCTGGCTTTGCCAGATACAACCTGCCATTTGCACAATCTCTTAGGTATTTCTGCACTCTGCTCCAAGAGGGTCTATTAGCTAATGTGCGACCCAAGGTATGTTTGCAGCACTGCAACCACAAGCATAAATTCTGCTGGAGCCGGGGCACGCTTAGATGTTGCCACACAGAGTTCACTAAAGCTTTGGACTCAATCCTGGAACGCTGTGCTTGAGCGCATGAGTACAGATGGACTCCCCTGCACGGTGCCAGCAAAGTGTTAGGGCCTCTGCAGCACAGTTAATCCACAACCTGGATAAACTGCTCGTGGATAATTGAGAGTCCATTGTACACCCATCTAGCACCTCTCTTTTATGGGAGGATAAACACTTCTCCATAAAAGTACTTGTAAACTTGAATTCTACCATTACAGTCACATTTTATATACATTTCCTTGTTGTTTGTTTTCTTTTTTAAATTGTAACATGAATCATGCCTTTTACTGCATTCTACAGTACAAACTCCAAACACTGTAGGAGCAGAAGCATTTAGCCAGAGGAGCTGAGTTTGCAGTCCAGGGCTGGTCACACCCAGGCAAGTAAGCAGAGGGATACAAATCACAGCTCTTCAAAATCTAATCAAGAGAAAGCAACTCAAGTTAATTGAAGGCTTAATTTTCTGCCCTTAGGTACTGTCGTCCTGATCTCACATGACATTTCTGTTAGGATCTGGACAGTTGTATGTGACAATTTATAGTTCTGTGACTACCCATGGAGAAACAATATACTATATATAAAAATGTAAAATTAACAGCCTCAGAGGTAAAGGCTCTCCTCCTTTGTCCATCCAATGACTTTGAACTAAATTCAGTATTGGAATTATTCCAGAATATCAGCTTTGAAACAGAAAGCACACAAGCAGTTTGAAACCTTCAGTACCCACCCATGGAGTCTCAGCCTGCTACTCCTGCCTGGGTTTTTGTGGTCCAGCATGTCCAGATTACTCCTTAGCTTGTGCCTTCAGCAGCTGGGATTTCTAATCATTGTCCGTGCAAGGACTGAAAGGGACCACTCAGCCTACTTTCCAAGTTTAGAAAATACAAGGGGATTCAGCCCAGTGTCTCTGAGTGACCGATTCTCTCACAAGACAAGGCACTAGGTCACAGAGACCCAGTTGTAGCCCCTCTTGCCCTCTCTCTTGCAGCTATGGGGACTCCAGTAATTTCTGTAAGGACCAGGAATTTCCAACCGCGATGCTGACGTTGTATGGGTGACTTCTTTGACGAGCATTTTATGGTATCTTTTGTAGTCAATAACAACCTGACTGAGGATTATTTGCCCATAACTCAAGTACACACCCCTTACAGCTGAAAAAAGACACTACGGATCCTGGCTAATAGGTTCAACTGGGAACAAAGCACCAGTTACAGGAACATGTCATTAAAACAAAGTTAAAGGTAAAGTAAAATTTAAATAAAGTTGTGAAGACATCTTGTATACCTTAATATAGCCATGAAAGGGGGCTGAAAAAGGAAAGGGGGGGAGCAAGAGGTGGTCTTACGCAAACAACAACGTTTAAGTGGTTATCCTCAGTCTCAGCAATTTTCTGCTGCTTTTTTTTTTTTCTGTGAAGATTTGCTCATATACCCCTTGCTTCTTGCAGTGAGGACAAGTTAAGGGGAGAAGACGTAAGCCAACTCTACTTAAACACAAATTGTTACAAGAAGCTCAGAAAGAGATGGTCAGTGGTCACGGCCGAGGACATGCCACCGCTTGCTGGCAGCAAGATGGTGGTTTTAATTCCTTCTGTTTACTCTCACCACTGTTCCCAGCCCCACAGGAAAAAATAAAAGAAATGCCTTTGTTATTTACAGTCTGCACCGAGGGCAGTCATCAAGGTTGACCGTGGGTTTATGGTTGCCTGCCAGCCTCCCTGCTCCAGCAGGTGCCAGGCACCCTGAATTACTCCCCTCACGCCCTGCTCGGTGGGGCAGTGAGTAAGCTGATGAATTCTGCTTATTTCGTCTGGGAGGCAACTGCCTCCCCCACTCCACAAGGAACATCCCACGTATAATAAAGGTTTATAGTCAACCAGAGCAAGACTTCAAACTCATTCCTTCCAGATTCATTCATGACAAGGGTGGGGATCCTAGACTGCTCAGCAATGTTTAACTCAACAAATACTAAAATCTCCAGAGCAATGGCCCTTTATCAACCCCTGCTTTCTTTAGATACGGAATCAAAGAGTTAGCAAGCACGTCTTGTCAGCTTATGGCTACCAGAGATGAAACTGGATGCTAGGTATTTAGTAAAACTCAAGCTAGGAGATAAATGCTACGTGTTTAAAGGAACTACCCTGGCCACCTAACAAACTTAGGAGACTAAGGGGCAGGCCTATCACAACAAAATCCAAGTACTGCTCTATGATGTATAAAAAGAATTGAAGCCTAAAAGACATAAGAAGTGCTTGCCAGGACTAGTATGTTGAGTTTTGGGTGTTACACTTAAGCAAAAATGTGGGGCAACTCCGGAGAGTGCAGGAACAAGAATGGTCAGAGATCCTGAAAACACGGACCAGTGAAGAAAGCTGCGTGAACTGAGGGGGCAAAAAAGATGATCTGGGAGGAGAGAAAAAAAGGGCAACGATCTTCAAATACACACATAAAAAAGAAGCTGCAAAGAGGGAGGGAATATTACATTATTATATACAAGTAATGGGCTTAAACTGTCACCAAGAACATTCAAAACAGACATGAGGTAGGACAGTGACAATGAGAATAGACTGCTGGGAGAGCCCGTAAGGTCTCAGTCATTGGAGATCTCTCAAGTAATAAGTAGCAAATTCACAATTGTGCAAAAGAGAAGCAGTCTACCATCAGCCAAGCTTTCAGATGACAACCTTAGTTTTCAATGAAAATAAAGTAGATAGTAGAGCCACCACAATATCCTGAAGGAGGAGATGGCACAGAGAGCAGCAGATTCTCTCAGCTGGTCCCACCTTACCACAGAAAGCAAGGCAGCCTTTACCAAAAAGTTGATTTTTAATTAGTTGTATACCATATAGTACTTCAGTTATGAAAACAGCCTCACTTGTCCCACCCCGCAAGATAAGGAGTCATCCAGGGACATGTTAGGGAGAGCGTTGTTCTAACGCATCAAACTCAAGTATATGTGTCCTGATCTGAACCATTAAAACACGGTAGGAGACATTATTCCCTATTACTGGCTATGTGTAAAAAGGAGTATTTTATTTCTTCAAACCAAACATTGAATAAGACTATCTTACTGCACCTGAGCAAAATCAAAGACTCTCCATTGCAGATGACCATTTCCCATGTCCTCCAAAGAGAACTCGCATCTCTTAGTGCCAGTGCAAACAATCAAACAAACCTTTGCATTATCCTAGATAGCACAACTGGGGTGAGGTGATTAATTTCTTCAGGTGTGACTTTGTCCATCACAAGTAGAAGCAGAACAGGTTACAGGGAAGTGAAACTCCTGCGTTAATGTCAAAGGGTCTGGATGGAAAAGGACCATATAGAACTGAAACAAAAGTTTTCAAAAATGTTTTCAGAATTTCCCACTTTTGACTACTCCCAGAAATACTCTAGAGCAAGAAGTGGCATGGTTCCCTCTGGTATGTACTCTCCAGGATGTTGTAAGCTGGAAAGTCCCACTAGGCGAACAAGGATTCAAATAACCCCCATTAAAGGAAACTGGGGGGGTGGATTGTCTTCATCTATTTTATATGTTTCTACTGGAAAACTGATTCACAGCTTCTGAAAATAATTTTTCAGGGGAATTGTTGACAATCTTGTTTTTGTAGCCTAGAAATAACCGGCCTCAGTGTTTTGCCCTTCCTGAAATTGACCTTTTTTTGATCCTAAAAGACTTTTGTATATTTGATATAAAAAAATCATGAATCATGAATAGCATCATGGTTTGGGCTAGCACACTTCAAGGCCCCAGCACATTTTCCATCTCAATAGTGATTAATGATGCACATGAGACATACTGAAAATCACCCATTTAATTTTGCTAATAATTCTGAAGTTCTGAAAATTGGGCCTCTCTCATGGAATACAAGGGCTTTGAAGATGCCAAGAGACAGTCACCTACCCCCAAAACTGCCAAGACAAAGGAACTGGACAGGGATGTGAGAGAGACCCATATTTCAAAAAACTCTATAAAGCAGATTTCCTGAGGGCTTGAACCTGTTTCTGTTCACTCCTAGGAGAGAGCTCTAAGGAAGACTTGAGCTGTACTATTGACAGAAAAGTTCTTGAAATGGACACATGTCTGTAAAATACTTTGGCCTATCTGAATCAAGACTTTTTTTTTCAACGGGGAAGAGTGTCATTAGAAGATTAACTTGGTTCCGGTGCGAATCTTTATGCAACAAATAGACAAGCAAACCAAATTGTCTGGAGAATTCATGAAATGGGAAAATATCACTCAACGACTATTGGAAAACCATCCAAACAATTCCCTTAACACAGGTTGGACTTGCATCAGGCTCTCACTTGTGCTTGGGAAGGGCCACATAGGAAGTCAGGAATGAAAACTTTGTTGACAGATTTGGGGAGCTTTGTACCAGGAGCAGTAAGATGTGATACCAGGTCTCTAAATTACAAACGTGCTCAATGCCATGCACGCTTGCAAGATGAACGACTGTCTTGGGCACTTTCTCATTTAAATACTATCAGTTGCTTTTAACTTTATGGTGCATTTTAAAATCACAGTTTGCAACTAATGGAAAGAAATAAAAAACTTAAATTCTTTGGAAATAAGCAGCTGTGCAAGAAGCAGAAAGTATTGCCTGCCCCACCTTGCATTGCTTTGTACCTGGCTCTGGGAAGAGCCTGGCTCATTCCAAGGGGAAGAGTCAGCAAGCACAGACTTACCCAGCAGAGTCTTCCAGGCTGAGCCTGGGAGAGCGGCGCTGCCCACCATGGACCTCTAAAGCAAGAACTACTGCTGTGGGTATTTTTTTTTACCAAGACAGTCCCGGAGTTTGTTAATTTTCATTTGCAGAGCATCAGGAAACCATTTCTGCCAAACTAATCAGCAGCTATCACCCGATGTCGAGGGATACCTCTAGACTCCTTTCGACTTGGCACCCTCCAGACTGGTGTGTCAGTTCCCATAAATTTAAAAGAATTTTTTTTTCTTAAAAAAAAAGGAAAATAAAATAATGCCCTGCTGAACTTTTCTGTTTTGCTGTTCTTGTAACATATATGAAACAGATCTGACAGGAGAGTTTCCTTCAGCTCATATCTCAGCAGTAAGTAGGGGTATGAGCTTTTTTCTTTCTTTTTTTCAACCTTTACTAAAAATAACTCCTTTAAGACTGTGAAAGGAGATTTCCAGCCATGTAAGTTCAGATGTGCCTGCGTTCATTCAGAAGGTTGATCTGGATTTAATATGCACAGCCCTGTCAATACCGTGCTAAGCCCTCTGGCACCAGAGGGTCCAGGCAGTCTCTCTGTATTGTATCCCAACCCCAAGCATCAAGAGGGACGTAATCCATCACATCAGCTCTTGAACCAAAACTGCTGCAATTATATGCTCTCAAAATGGGCCCATTAACCTATCAAAAAGCATTTGAGAAGGGGTGTAATGTTGTCAGTTATCGTTCATGGGGGAGGAATGAAGATAATTCTTATCTTGCACATAGATTCATGCAAAACCAATCGCAGTTTGTGTTGCTCTAATTGATTTAACCCATTTTCTATTCTATGAAAATTCCAGGGTAGGGTGTTCACACATACACATATACACAAAGGGTAAAGGCATGTCCCAAGAGCAGATTAGAGGGAGAGCCTGTGCCTGGCCCACCAGAGGAGCACAGAATTGAGTCAGCCTCGGAGAGCAGAGCATGTTCCCAGGGAGGACAAGAAACACCAAAGGAGATGCAAAATGTGGCACAGACAGTGGCAAAGGCAGTGCTGCCCACTATAAGCAGCAAAGGATATGGTAATATTAGTATTCACATCTCATTTTGGTGCTTTCATGCATCAGCGGCTGGTTATAGGTACCTTGAGTGAAGCTGTTCCCATGGCACATTTTGTTTCCATTATGTGAGGCTGGAGACTGGAATGGCCTCCAATAACCTAATTCTCTTCACAAAAAAGATGACTCCCCGGCACTCAAAACAGCTCTTTGGGAAATAATTGCTACAAGTAAGACTAGTGGATTGCTAATCTTCACTGAAACAAAGGGCTCCAAATCAGATAAACCTGGTTACAAAAAGTTTCTAAAGTGTTAAGTACGCCCCGTGAGCCCCCACTTTAGTGGAGAATTGGAAGAAGAGATGATAACTGCGATGGTGACAGTCCTTATGTTCCCTGAGCATCCATATAACTTAAATCCCTAGTGATGAGATAAGGAGCCTTACCAGAAAAGCCCTCCTTAATCAGGGACAACAGTCCTCCTAAATTAGCCACCCAAATTAAGTCCCTGCAGTTAAGCAATGTGCATACCTGTCATCTACACCTTCCCAGGTAAACCAGGGCTCTTTGGTGTTTTGTTAGAGCTGGCTCTGGGATGATCAGAGTGCTGTTGGGCCTGGGCACAGGAGAAGAGCTGCCCTGCACAGTGCCAAGGGGTAGCACAGCCATTTTCACATTCCCTACACAGCAGAGAGACCCTGGGAGAGCTCTGCTCCTCACCATCACCACACTCAGCGGTACCCAGATCATCAGCTCTGTGCCTCACAGAGAAAATCTGAGCTCCACTGGGTCATTCTGGACAACCCAGAGGAGCATCCTGGAAATGCAGATGACACATTCAAGTCTCTCTGGCTTTCTCTCCACTGGCACACCATACTGCACAACCGCTTCCCAGGTGACAAAAAGGACCTGAAGAGAGTGCAGGACGCAGCCTACACTCTCTAAAATAATCTTTTCTTGTGACTTCCCCCAAACCAAATCTCCCGGTGACTCTTTTTTTTTTTTTTTCATTGCAATACTCATCACTGGATTCATTCATTTCTGGTGACTTACACACTTCAGAGAGGATGCTGATCCAAAAATGATAGGACATATTCCTTCTCTAATATTTACAGTTTTGCAGCCATTCTCTCACTTTAAACAGTGAAGCAGTAAAAATGTGTTCGTCTTTTACTTTCCCCCAGAGCAGCTTGTACTGCTGGAGGAGTATGGGCTGCTGGAGGGCAGATCAGACCTACCGGGGCACGACTTTTCTTCATCCCTCTATCGCTGTATCCTTCCTTGCCCATGTTGCAGCCATAGAGAACTGCATTTTACTCTTTTTTTTTTCCTTTTTTTTTTTATTCCAGCAAAGTAAAAAAAAATTCCTTCCCTAAGATACTTCCATTTGCTCTGGAAAAGGGCTAGGAATACACACATTCAAAAAATGAAAGCTGGGAATCTCTTTAAATTCATAGTTCCCTCAGATGAGTGGGGGCCAGTGGCTGCAGACTGTATGGAGCCTAAAGGCCAGCTCTGTACAAAAGGGCAGAGGCAGTTCCTGTATGTGCTCCTTAACAGCATGACACATTGCGGGGCTTTTGGACAAAGGGATGTATTTTTTATGTGAAATTGTTCCTTAGCTGTATATTTCTTTGTCCTCTGCCCATGGGAATAATGATATCAGGCCAAGAATGAAAGACTCCTTTAAATTTCTCCATGCAAATGGGTTTGCTGTTAGTATTTCTTCCTGACTAGAGAGGCTGACAGGTTGAGGCAATACTAAAACCTTCATGGTAATGAAGAGGGGTACCTGAAACCCAAATGTTTTTAAACACACACAAATAGGCACTGTATTGAGAGCCACCCTTTCCAAAATGGGGGAGGGAGGGTGCAGGTAAAATATACTTCAGTAATTCCTCCCTGTCCTATAAACTGAATTGATAAGATTTAAGCTAACATTTCATCTTGACATTACTGATACATGTGTGCAAGCATTCAGTTTACACTTTCAATACGGTCTGTCAGATTAGATCTGTATACCTGCTACCAAATAACAAGGGAACTATTGATTTTTCGTTATTTTCAAGTATTTGTTTTCTTCAGTTGAGCACATTCTATTTATTTTGGCACAGGTAACAGAGAAACCAAGGCAAGAGACTTAACCTCTTTTCACAAAGATTTAAGACCTGACAGGCATCAGAGCTTTGTCAAACTGTTCCCATGGTGGTCTGTAACAGGGTATTGTCCTGCTTACTACTTTATTCACTGTTCGGTCACTTAATTTTTTAACTAAATCTGCAGTGCAGAATACATGCAGAGATTGTGTGCAGGGTATGAAGCGACAATTTTCTTTCAGAAATACTTGCAAAGTACCCAAAACACGGGCATTTTGCAACCTTGTAGCTCAGTTCTGATGCTCGGTCAGGTACTCACCAGGCATCCTCCATCCCGACTGTCATCCTGCTTTATACTGCCAATGCACCTACAGTAAAGTGCAGAAGCCATTTATAAAATTGTTTATACTCAGTAGGAGTTTACATATGCCAGTTGCTAGGTGGATTATTTTTTTTAAGAAAAAAAGGTCCCAAACCTGTTTGTTGTTTTCTGATAAAACTCACCATTTGTCGATTAAATATGCTCCCAGCAGCAAGCCCCGGCAGGCGATACGGTTGCTTTCCAGCTGGATGGGAGCAGGCAGGCTCTGTCCGTGCCAGGCTGTTTGGGGCTTGCAGTGCCCAGGGACGGCGGGGACCACCTGAAGGCTAGGGAAGTCTGGTGCCCTGTGTCCTGCTGCACCTCACAATTTAATAGCAATATTGCCTATGGGTATGCTTTTAGACACTCCTGGTGACCCCATGAGTATTGTATATTGCATAGTCAGAATTAAGTGTAAATTGAGAAGGCTACAGACATATGTATATATATGCAAAGTTTTAAATGTGCTGGCTGTTTTCTCCCTCCTCGGTGCGTACTCGGTGCAGTGATGTGCTCCTATACTGGCACCTAGTGGGGAGTGCACGGGAGATGGGCAAATGAAGAAGAGGACGGGTTGCACAGACACTCGCACTCACCCTACAAAATACCTCAGCTGCTTTCTTTCTTTTTTTTCCTGGTTCCTTGAAAGCTCTTCCGATTTAGTGCAGTTTGAGCAGGCTTCGTGCCCGCTGCTGCTCTCGCAGCCTTCCCACCCTGTCTGGTGGCAGCACCCCCCACTGCAGCTCACCTCCTTCTTGCTGCAGGTGAGCTGGCCCCACTCCCTTGGCCACACCAAGCCCTCTGCTCTTTGCCCACGCACCCATCCTCTGGGTCTCGCACTCTGTACAAGCTGGCATCCCTACCTGTGATCCCCTCCTCCTGTGTTTTCCTGCTGGATCCCCCTGCGGCAACCCATCCATGTTTCCTCCTCCAGGTCCCCCTGCCTTGACCCAAGCCTGACAGGTCTCTCAGGAAAGCAGGCGACCACTGGCGTTGCTTCCTGCCTTGTAGCTTGTGCTCCGGCTTTGGCCTCGGAGGAAAGGGCTGCCTCTTACCCAGCGAAGGACTTCCTCCACCAATTCCCATCGCCCTCAGGACTCTCATGTCCCACAATTGTCCCATTTTAGCTGAAACAGCAAAAGGCTCAACCTGCCACTTCTTTCAAGGTCCACCCTGTGTCATTACAGCATTTGAAAGGAAACGCTGAAAAGACGTGACGTTCTTGCCAAAAAGCATTTATCTTCTTCTTACCATCTATAAAAGAAGGACACTATACAAGTACTCACCTTGAGTACTGTGTCCAGTTTTGGGCCCCTTACCACAAAAAAGACATTGAGGTGCTGGAGCGGGTCCAGAGAAGGGCAAC
>JAOTQQ010000012.1:105244909-105275315 GCA_026546715.1 Gallinago undulata
CTCAGCCTCTCCTCATAAGGCTTGTGCTCCAAACCCCTCACCAGCTTTGTTGCCCTTCTCTGGACCTGCTCCAGCACTTCAATGTCTTTTTTGTGGTAGGCAGCCCAAAACTGGACACAGTACTCGAGGTAGGGTCTCACCAGTGCCGAGTACAGGGGGACGATCACCTCTCGGGTCCTACTCACCACACTGTTCTTGATACAGGCATTCAGCTTGTCTCTTCCACATTTGTATTCCCAGGGTAAGGAAGGCACAGACTGAGGGCAGAATGATGAATGCCAGAGAGTGACTATCAAGGCCGGGCAGAAGATGAAAGCAGGATCATGTCAGTTATCTCTTTGTCCTGTCCTTTGTCTCTTTGTCCTTTGTCCTTTGTGTGCTGGGTGGCACACAAGCTGACAAACTGAAACCATCTGCAGCTGGTGAGGTGAAGCTGTCATGATTCAATGGCTAAACACCCTTGGCTGTAAGACCAGCAAGACGTCTTCCTACAGACCTCAACCGAAAAGGTTCCGAAGGCTAGTCCTATAGACTGGAAGAAAGCAATGAGCACATGATTGCGCTGCTCACCAGCGTGCATGCTCATGCATGTTAAATCCATGCTGAGTGTCCTTCTAGAGCCATTGCCAGAGCCATTTAGAATTACATTCCAAATTTAGTTTTAATCTTTTAGGTTATGTAATAACAACTGGTGTGCACACCCACAAAGGAGAGACAGTGGCAGGTGGATCCCAATTCACACCCTGTCCTGGCTACTCACAGGGTCGTCCCAGGGGCCACCAGCCCATCAGAGGCCCTTCTCCATGTGCCCAGAGGAGCACAAGGGCACAAAGGCAGTCAGAAATGTAAATTAAAGACATGAAACCTGTTGCGCAGAGTCACTTGAAGCAGGTCTCCAGACCCCCTTTTGGACTAAGGGGGCTCTCTGCCTAAGGGTGGGAGACATTATGGGATGCAGGGGAAAAGCAGTCCGGGATTGCACAGCACTTATTATGTGTAGATAAGTTTTGTGTGTGTTTTGGACTTGTGATTAAAATAGTTGGTAACACACCAACATTTTGGCTGTCACTGATCAGTGCTTGCAGAGTGTCAAGGCTTTCTCTCTTTCCTACTCTGTCCCCCCCCAGCATGTAGGTTGAGGGTGAGCAAGAGGTTGGGGAGGGATGAAGCCAGGCTAGCTGGCCCAAATTGACCAAAGGGATACTTCACACCATATGATGTTGTGTTCAGCAATAAAAGCTCAAGGGAAGGAGAAGAAAGTGGGTATGTTTGTCGTTTTGGTGTCTGTCTTCTCAAGAAACAGTTACGAGTGCTGAGGCCCTGCTTCCCATGGAGTGACTGGACAACTACCTACCAATGGGAAGTAGAGAATAAAATACATATTTTACTTTGCTTCTCCACACAGTTTTTTGTTTCATCTGTTACTATCTCAACCCATGGTTTTTTGCATCTTCTTTTTATTTTCTCTCCATCCCTCAAGAGAGTGGAGTGAGTGAGCAATCGAGTGGGCATTTGGGAGTCAACCCACCACCACAGTGTAGTTGGAGAATTTCACTCTATCTATATACATATGTGTATGTTACCTAGATAAATACACAATTGTGTCACATGACACATGACGTGTGTTTCAAGCTGGAAATCATATAGGAATATCCAGTTCTCAGTGGTTTGACTGGAAATAGAGTTTTTTAATGCTTGGAACAGGTTAAAAACAACAGCCTATGGAAAATGATGTTCACTGATATGATAATGTGCACCACATTAGAATCATAAAGTTTTGATCCCATCACATATTCCTTGCTCAGTATTTTAACTCAATTTTTTTTTTTGGTAAGATTGCCCAGCTTCTCTGAGAAGGTGAAACTGTTGTCTGAATACCTTGCTTATTAGGAACCTTCAAGACGAGAGACTAACCTGCCTTTCCCTTCACATGCCTGGGCAGGCCTCTGCAGCTCTCTTGAGGACAGAGGTGGGGCCACCAGCTGGATTATTTTTCTTGCCTTTGCTAGAGGTGAGCATTATTTGCCTCTCTGGTGTCTGCACAAGCATATGGAGTCTCTAAACACCAGTCAATGAGGGTCTGAATCGCTTGTCTCCTTCCTGAATAAAGCTGTTGTGTTAGGATACAATCGAGTCCATCTAATTTTATTCTTCCAATCTGTGTGCCTGGATTAGGAGCCAGAGGACCTCTGCACAGCTCTGACTGACCTGCTGGGGCCTCACAACCCATTCAGGCTCCTAATGTCCCTAATGGGACTTCCCACCCCTGTTACCATCCCTCTGGTCTGTCTAAGGCATTCAAGTGGGCAGAGTACAGCCTTCAGTAACCCGTTCTCATCAACTCCTTTTACAGTTCCCCCCCAAAAACCCATATAAAGGAGAAGAAAATCTGAATACAGAGGACTTATGAAAGGAAGAATGGTCTCCATACCTTTATTGAGTGCAGCAATGAGGGACTCACAAACAAGAGAGCTTAACTTGGAGGCAGAGGAAAAGAAAAATCTTTAGGAAAAGAAAATCACCATACTTTCTGAACTGAACTAGAACCAGACTTACAAACTAAAGAATTACTATAATTTTATATCACTAAAACGTGCATCTGGAAAGTTACTTTGCAGAGACCAAGGCATTCCAGAGTCAGGATTTGAACACCCTGAATCAAGAAATGACAGCCCAAGTCAAAATGAGCCTGTAAGTAGGTCCCCCTGTAATATGTCCTGCAGAGTGGTAGGCGAGAAGGGCGCAGTAAGGAAAGAACTAGCACATGCTACGCTGACAAAGGCCCCACACAGAGCAGCCCTGGATGATCACTCTACCATGCTTTACAGAGTAGTGGTCCAGCTCTCCCCCTGGCAAGCACCGACCCCGCAGGTCCCAGCCCTGCCAGCAGCAGCCGAGGCTCTGGGTCAGGCAGCGCAATGGGTCTGGGCGCTGTGCAAAGCCTCCTGCCCCAGTCAGGTCGCAGCAGCTGTCCATCACAAATGCCACAGAGCTGTTTTGATAAGTGACAAGTGGTATTACCGTAAGGAATATAAATAGCAGGTAGTTAAGACATCGTTACATTTATATGTAACTATCCATCTAGCTGCCTTATAATGGATTGCCATTGTTGTAGCGTGAGCTATTAATGCCCCGAGAAGAAGGATGTATGTGTAACTGGGTTGTCCTGCTGTTAAATAGCAGTTATGTTAGCAGGAAACCATAGCATGAAGACTGTTGAAGAATGCCAGAGGGACAGCAAAGGTCCCAAAAGGTACAAGAATGAAGTGACAGAGATGTTGAAAGTGCAGGTACAGGATGGCAACAGCTGCCCAAGATCTATAAATGTAAGTCCAAAGTGGCCGATTACTGGTGACTAAAGGAATGCAGACAGCCTTGGGATCTGGATAAAACAGCTTTTAGGAATAACACAGGAGAAGCAAGAATCCAACATATGTAAAATATATCATACACAGAGAAAACAGATATAAGGAGGAATGAAGACCATTGAAGAAAGAGTCTGTGTTAGCTAACATGTAACAATAGCCCCCACTATCAACATCAGATTCCCTGCTAGGGAGGAAGACAGGATGCTGAGGACATGACATGACCCCTACTCCTTTTGGGCAAGGCTGGCATCACTGGCCTTAGGAACCAGAAGGGCAAGGCAAAGGTCAGGAATACACCAGGAGAAGGGTGGTTATGTGGGACTTCATGTAATACAATTTAAACTGTATTATTAATTAATATAATTAATAAACCTTTTCTGTAATAATTATATAATTTGGAAAATAAGTATTGTTGTAACTGGTCTTAGATTAGACTTTTGCAGCTTTAATTAGACTAATAGTACATGTTGGCTAAGCATTTTAGATGCATTCCTTTAGCCCATGGAGGTTGCGTGGGTTATTTTGTATTGAGCCTTAGATTCAATTTGGATGTGCTGCATTCATATCCTCCATGTGCTTCAGCCACTATTTGATGTCTGAAATCGTGGGAAGTGCATTAGAGTCTGGTGCTTATAGGTGTTCAGCAACCCTTCCATGGTACTTTCTATGAGACAGTTTTAGCCAGCAGAAATTTTCTGTCCTGACAAATGTGTCAGATTTGCCATTAACACATCAGTTGTGATATTGTGAAAAAAGGAGTGCCTTTTTCCTCTTGGGAGAGAGAATATGTTTCTACTCCCTTCCCCCCCTCCTGCCTGCTGCTAGTCACATTGCAAATGAAAATGTGCTCCCTGATGATTTGAGTCTGTTGTGGTGAATGATTTTTCTCACACTGCTGTACTTTTTCTGCTTTCTCATATTTGTTAGCAATCAGTCTGCCTTTCAGGGGAAGATCCATTGTGAAAAATGCGCTTCTGTATTGTGTTCGAAGGCCATACAGCCCCCTGTAAATGAAATGGGGTGGGGGAGGGGATGGGGTGGTGAGTTGGGAGAAAGGCATTTGGGCTTTGCAGACTTTCAGTCAGATGTAGGGATTTCTGCAAAGAAAAGCAAAGAAATTTATTCCAGAGGAGACTGGGTTTCTCACAAAAGATTGCAAGGCTTATGCATATCGGGCAAATTCCTACTCTGTCTGTTGAGAGGATATAAAAGACATAGCCTGGAAGAAAAGAGATGAAAGAGCCTCTATAAATAGCAGTTCAAAATCTTATCAGCATTCTGCCAGGAGCTGGGTGACATTACAATAGGAAGGATGGTGCTGCCTCCAGCCGCGGGAGGCAGGGCACTGGGTGAAGTCCTCACCCCAACCACTGATAGTAGCAGAAGAAATGGAAGTGGGAAGTGGGGGTCTGCATGCAGGGCTCTCGCTGGGGCTTGAGACCTGCCTGGCAAGGAGAACACGCAATGGTCTGGGGGTGTTGGTCGACTGTCGGCTCAACATGAGCCAGCAGTGTGCCCAGGTAGCCAAGAAGGCCAACAGCATCTTGGCCTATATCAGGAACAATGTGGTGAGTAGGACCTGAGAGGTGATCATCCCCCTGTACTCGGCACTGGTGAGGCCCCACCTCGAGTGCTCTGTCCAGTTTTGGGCCCCTTACCACAAAAAAGACATTGAGGTGCTGGAGCGGGTCCAGAGAAGGGCAACAAAGCTGGTGAGGGGTCTGGAGAGTAAGTCTTATGAGGAGAGGCTGAGGGAGCTGGGGTTGTTTAGTCTGAGGAAGAGGAGGCTGAGGGGAGACCTTATCATGCTTTATAACTACCTGAAGGGGGGGTGTAGAGAGGCGGGGGTTGGTCTCGTCTCCCAGGTCACAGGAGATAGGACAAGGGGCAATGGCCTCAAGTTGCACCAGGGGAGGTTTAGATTGGATACTAGGAAACATTTCTTCACGGAGAGGGTTATCGGGCATTGGAATGGGCTGCCCAGGGAAGTGGTTGAGGCACCATTCCTGGAGGTGTTCAAAAGATGGGTTGACATAGTCCTTAGGAATACAGTTTAGTGATTTTTGTCAGGGTTAGGTTGATGGTTGGACTAGATCATTTTTAAGGTGGCTTCCAACCTAGACAATTCTATGATTCTATGACAACTCTCATGAGGAGCCTCCAAAGTTGGTCTCAAATTCTGCAACCCTAAATAGACCTCCCAGGCAGCCCAGTGATACCAGTATAATCTTGCTGATTACAGTTCAATAAATTACTGGTCCAGTTTGTCTCTCTTCTCCCACAGCAATCTCAGCAATTAAACCAATTAAAGCAAGGCAGTATTTTCAGTACCAACCTGAGCAAGCTCAGCTGCTTCCAGCAAGGAACTGGGCAATGGGTGGTTAAGGGAAATAGTCAATCCTACAGGAGAGCTTCCCATCACCACACAGCCTGACAAATGCTTCCTGTGGATGGCATTGCATACTGCAGGTTTGCTTCTAAATTTGGTAAGGGGCAGCAGAAACACCTGCCAGAATCCTAGCGTTATTTCTTGTCCCACCAAGGCTTTCCTAAACTTCCCTCACTCAAACCATGTCTAGCGAAAGGGAGCGGTCTTTCCTTTGGTTGACGCATTCATTTTCTATCACGGATGAAGGTTTTGCTTCCATCTTGAAGGAAACTTACTGTTGGTGACGTTGTTAAATAGCTCTCTGTACCGTATGGCCTTTAACCATGATTTACAACCCATTTCTAGCTCCACCATGATTCAGCTGACTTTTCTATTGAGCAGTTGATGTGACGCTAAACCTATTCAAGGCTAGCAGCATTTCTGCGATTCATTCAACTTGAGGAAACACTGGAAATTTATTAGGATGTTTTTACAGTCCCGGAAATTGCTATGGGACTCTGTCACTAACAAAAGAACAGAAATGGCTCACAACTTTATTGCACTTTTTCATATGCATTAGGTAATGTAGACCTTTGTCATTTATTTGGTTTTTAAGTTAAACTCTTTCCTCGTCTGAGACTCTGTGAGACCTCCAAGCCTTGCAATTTTATCACAAGCTTCCCTAATATTTAGCACTTTCCTTAAAGCTCCAGCTCATGGTATCTCTTGATTTGGCCACCTGAGGACCTCAGCTTAATGAAGAAACCAAAAAATAACTCTGTTCCTTGCGATTGCGAAATGCAGTAACAAAACATTAGCCATAAAACTGCTCACACACCAGACGGCAAAGGAAAGCTCGATCTTTTGTTTAAGTTTCAGGATGTTTTTATACCATTGGCTCTGGCTCACCATTTCAGAATCTCTGAGTGCTGTTGGGGATGGTTATCTGGAAGAAAGGGGAGGGGGACAAGTAGCCATTTACAGCTCTTTGTCCCTCTGTTTGCAATAGCCTCAAGCCACCTTATTACACCAGAGGAAGTCAGGCAGTGATCAGCAGGTTTGGCCTAATTTTTTCCCTTCAGACTCAATCCTTGCCAGCCTGCGGAGGGAGGAGTCAGCAGAGCCAGTTACTCTGCCCTCACCTCAGCACATTACACAGGACTCCCCTCCCCAGATGGCTGCCAGAGAAGCCACAGCCGAGTGACAATGAGTCCACAGAGAGTACTGTGGCCCCAGGGTAGTACCTGGAACTTGACCACATGGGCTTTTGCCCTTATCTCTGCTTCTGCCCTGACAGCACTCTGCTGGGTGTCAATCACACCGGCGCCAAAGGCTCTCTGGCTTCTGACACCCAGCGACAGATGCAGGGAGCTGTGAGCAGTGACCATGCTGCAGGAGACAAGACACAGCAGGAGGGCTCATGCTTTGCCTTCACTAAAGCCCCAGGTCTACTCTACCGAATGTCCCAGTGAGGAGAATATCCTTGCATTAGCCAGCAAAGGAGGAAGGGTACCAGAGTAGTCCTGCCAAGGCCACCCACCGGGTAGGCAGGCTGAGCTGCCCTTGTACATGTATAGAACAGAATAGACTGTTTCAGCTGGAAGGGACCATACAACAGTCAACGAGTCCAACCGCCTGACCAATTCAGGGCTGACCAAGTTAAAACATGTTATTAAGGGCATTGTCCAAATGCCAGTTAAACACGGCCAGGCTTATGGTGAGTGCAGTGTCCCACAAATTTGCTGTCCACAGAGTGGGGTTCATTTAAGCGCTGCAGGCAGCCAGATAGGAGAACGCAAAGCAGCTTTAGCAGCCACAGCTGAGAATTGCATCACTTATAACAATGAGTCAAACAAGTACTCAGGAGAAAGGTACAAACCACATTTCATTTCTGGGAAGGGCATCCTTTCTGGTGACTGGTCTCTTTCCAAAATACTCATAGCAGTGTTATGAGTGCCAGTAGTGCTTTTGTTAAGGCAAAAAATTCTTCTAGAGCAGTGCATACTAGGACACAGCCTTGGCCCACAGCACTTGCTGTAATTTAATGCAAGTTTTAACAAATTGGTGTTACACGCAAAGGGAGGGAGCAGCAGAGATAAGAGGATCACACTTTGGCTAGTTCTGTCTTGAGCTTCATGTCTGTGAATCCTTTAGGCTGGAAGTTTCAAATGGCCTTCAGTAGCTGGACTTACGAAAGGGTGGACTAAAAGAAAAGGCATTACCCTGCTTTTCCCTTAGCATTTGTACAATATCCATAACTTTCTGAACCCTTTACTCACATCCGTGAATGCTTACTCCAACTGGGAGTCATGTTACATCCTGCAAAAAGAAGCTTGCTTGGTTTTAAGATGTGTGGTTTACTTTCAAAATAGCATAAAATCTTCTGAGTTGCTGATAGAGAGAGACCACAGTGAAACAAAAACACTGATGGGTTGGAGCTCAAAGAAAAAACTGGCCTTTAGGGATACCAAACATATTTGTTCACACAGCGTTCAGTTATGAAGACTTTATTATGTACCAATTTAAGTTTATACATACCAAATGTTCTTGAGTCAGCAACACAAGTGGGACTGCCTTGTTCCAGTAGATCTTTTTTCCACCCTTATGATGGATTTTTTTAAATAAAGACTCATCAATAACCATGACAGGGTTCCCTCAGTCCGTCCCTCAGGGACGGACATCCCAGCATGCCATAAAGTTGTCTCTCCCGAGAAGCATTTCCACAGGCTTGAGGGAAATCATAAACTACTTAGGAGGAATGGGATTCAAAAAAGCTCTCCCAGCCAGCTGCATCACTGCTTTTGAGCAGGTCCTGCAGGACAGCTAGTGATGCAAGAGCCCACCTAGGAAAGGCAGCAGCAGAGCACCTTGCCCAGTTGTGAATAGATGAGAGAGAGAGGAATAGAAAATAAAGGGTGAGAGTGGAGAAGTTAAAACTCCTCATGTTCTCTAAATGCCAGCTTTAGAAATACATCCTATGTACATATATAACAACACTTGTGTCCCAAGCTTACAGAGACAATCACCAAATAAATTGAAGGAAATTTCAAAAAAAAAGAACCAACCTGCAGCCCTGAAGAGCCTTTGTTTGGGAGCTGCACCAGTTAAGGTCTCTTACCCAATCCTGTCATGCTGCATCAGTGACTGCACCCCATGATCAGCAGTGGCACATGCCAAAGGCTGGCCAAGGACTTGACGAGGGGGTACAAGAAGTGATCTAGACTGGAGCAACTACAACTTTTAAGACTGACCAGTCTGCTTCTCTGATTTTGGAAGTAGAGAGGGGTTTGTTACATATATACATGTATAAATATACATGTATAAATAGCCCAGGATTGTTTTGTGGCTGGGAAGAGGATTGTGCTCATGCCAAACAGCATTCAGTCAAGAGGAGATAAGTCTCAAAAGAAGAGAGGAGCTGTGCCTCTATATAGACTAAAACTATAGTGGAAAATGAGCAACCCAGAACTACAAAGCCTGACTCGTCACGTACAACAGCCTGTTTAGGTGGAGAACAACACTAGTGGCGTCCCTTCCTCCAGTTGTCTCTACGTTTTGTCCCTCAGGGCTCCCCGCTGTTCCCTTTGGGTAAGTGTCTGTGCTCACCTCTCTCCACAGCTGATCCCTCCTCTCACATGAGCAGCATCAGCTCACTGATAAGATAATCAAACCAAACGGTTTGTATTAGGAGGCAGCTTAGTCATCTTTTTAAAATAAAGCCACTGAGTTAGGCACATAACTAGCATCCAAACAAGCATTCTGCTTTTCAAGAACTAGTAAGCTCTGTTTACATGTCCTGTATATATCCAACATACACAAATATATATGTATACATCCCGCGTATATCCTGTTTAATTTCAGGGGAACTGTAGGTTGCTCCTCACTTTTCCAAATCAGGTCTTTGGGCACCTAGGAATATATTTTGGAAACTAACTTCAGGCTTTTTTTTTTGTTGGTTTCTTTTTTTTTTTGTTTTAATCTTGGCCATAAATTCTATCACTTATGAGTCAAAACCCCATCTGCTCTAAATTTGCACTTGATTTCATGCACAAATAGGGTTCACACATGTAAGTCCCGTCATTTGTGTGCTCCCAGAGGCAGTGCATAAATTACCTATGCACAAAACAAGAGGTCGGTCAGCTTTACCTCGTGTGCTGCTGAGTAAGTGCACATCAAAGGGCATATTGTGTTCCTGGAATGAAGATGAGGAGTCCCAGCATGGGTGACCCCCTCTATGCAGAAATGCTGCTTTTCTCAGGCACAAAAAAAAAACAGAGCTAACAATTTTTTTAAAAAAATAAAAATCTGCCAGAACGAATCAGCCAGTAGAAGGTTCGGAAGGAGTCAGGGTTTGGGTCAACACTAACACAGGCAATTTCACAAAGCTGTTTGAAACCTGGGTTTGATCTTAGAACTGGCAGCAGTGGGTCTTCTTTTGAAATTAGGCCCATTTTAGAACATGGCTGTGAGGAGCAGTATTAAATATGACATTAAAATACCTCTATATGAGCAGTGTAAATGGAGATATGATACAAAGTAAGTTAGATGGAGACTCTCAAACTGTGGAAATTACAGGGTTAACTTGGATCAAGCAGCATGAAGTTAAATTCAGAGTGCTCCTGCAATAGTGCTAACTGCAAAAGTGTGTTCAGCAGTGATGTGTTGTTTCACATGACTCCTTTGGTCCTTCTTCTAGGTGAATTTTTGGTGGAAAGCAAGTGCTTCAAAAAAGTGGGCATCTCACTTTGACTGCTTTATACTCCAGTCATAATCTGTACAAAAAGCAGGATCTTAGCGAGATGTGAGGGAGGAAAGACACTGGCTCTGAGTGGATCTTTCCCAGATAAATAAATTAAAAGCATAGTAACACACAATGACTACCACAGCTTGTAAATTAAGGGAGTAACTGGTGCATAGTGAGGCACTGATGTATAGCCTGGAGGAGGAACAACTTCATCTGAACTACAAACAATTCATTTGAAAAAAAAAATACTTTGAAGAAAAAAATTGTCTCCAGACCAGCTTGTGAATAAAGGATACCGAAAGGCACCCCTGATACTCCATTAGCAGCACAAAAATGGCACTGTCCCCCAAGTCTGCCATAAAAATTAATTCATTTTTCTTTAAAATATAGCTGCTTTGACATCTCAAGTTAACCGCCCTAGTGCTGCTTGGACAAGCGTGGCTCAGGATGGCACGTTACTCTGCACCAAAAAACCACAGTGCCCTGCACAGGTATGTGAAATTGCTGCAAATGCAGCTCAGGTCAGTGCCTGCTCCGAGCCCTGTGGAGCAAGCAGAGGGCATCAGCCGGCACCACGCTTCTCCTGCTGGAACTCAGCAATCCTGGCCATCAGCTAGCGTCTCCATGGTGTGTATCTCCAAAATGAGACCTCTCAGCTTCGTCAGAAACACCTGGTTGTCTCTGAGTGGTGATACCCTGTGAGGTGCATGCACGCCCAGAGATCCTGTCATCTGGCCATTTGGGCAGTGGGAAAGAGGGAAATAATTGTATTTGTCTCAATTTCGTCTATATTTCTATTCCTGAGGCCAAAGCTGAAGCCATCACCATTAAGCCAACCTAGCAGGAGCCCTCTGGTGACCTTTTCACATGGAAATGTGGGTCACAGCTTCAGTGAGCAACAGCTCACACTTAGAGAGTGTGCAGGCAGCAGGGCTACAGCTACTCCAGAATAAATAAAGGGCGGGGGAAATGAGTCCAACATGTCTTCCTCCAAACTGGCCACAGCAACTTGGGTTAAAGCAACAGTGAGATTCCCAGAGTGGCCATGGGAGGCTGGGCACAGCTGTGAAGGCCTCCAATAAGACCTCAGTTTCTGGATGGCTTTTTTTAAAGTAATTTTTTATCTCCCTACTTTACAAATGTTCCTTTCATCCAAAATCCTGGTTTTTTATTTTCTTTTTTCCCCCTTTTTTCACAGGGATAACAAGCAGTCCCATTTGCAGTTTCCTGTTACATTTTATATTTGTTACTTCTAAGAGATAGGGATAAACCGTACTTCAAGTCTTACTCAATATCTGGACACAGTTTCAACTGCTTTCAAAAAGCAGGTTTTGGCCTAAACCTACTTCACATTAAGAGTCAGACTGTTGATTATTTAACCTTAAATTTTTTTTTTCCTTTGGATGGGCAAGATTTTGTGGGAGCTACTTTAACATCCAAGTGGGTACAAGCATGAAGAAAGCCCATTGAGACAAAAAGATTTTATAGGAGCAAGCTCTAAGAGCGTGCGCCCAGGCAGGTTTGTTAGATAGTCAAGAGATGTACGTACAAGCGCAGGGTGCAGCTGGGTAGTAGAGCCACAACCTCTCGGTCTTACACTCGGAAATAAAAATCAGAGTATACTAGGCAGAACTTGGCCAGACATCTTCGGCATTTCAATTAAGTCCTTCTGACAAAGAATACTTCGGTAAAGACATGCCTTAAGACTTCTTTCTTTATTCTGCTTCTTCAGTTAAAATACTGATAGCAAATCATTTTTTAATCACTCCTCTGACTTTACGATAGACTGTTAACTTGCACTGTCTCTGTGCTGGGAGCTCCATGTGCAAAACTGATTGACTCCTCAATCATTAAGAAAACATGCAGTACCAGCATTAGCTTGTAACTTCCCAGATCTTGGCACAGCTTGCATTCAGCCTCTCAGCTTCCACTCAACTTTCTTGTCTTGTTTTTAAGTTTGTTTCTTTTAAGCACAACTAGAGGAATCTGCTCTCCCTCCTCCCCTCCTCAAAACCAGACTTTTGCATCAATCAGTCTCACTGGCACCTTCACCACTAGGCGTCATACATTTCTGTGCTGTGATTGCAGACAAGTTCTTTAAAACAAAAACTTGAAAAAAAGATCTAAATTTAACAGGATCTGAAGTTTAAATACTGTGCAAAGGGAGAGAAGACAGTGACAGGAGAGCACTCAATCACTGTATAGTTTCTCTTCCCAATGAAAGCATCCTTTGAGAGTCTGCCTAGGTGTTGTCTAGCTTATATGATACAGTGCAGTGCCCATCAGCACTTCTGTTTGGAAGCTCACTTCTTAGAAATCACCAACAGGCTCATTACTCATAAATCAGAAGGCGGCTTTCAACCAGGCCTGGGAATCTGGAGACGCTGCATGAAGAGGGAGTTCTCTCTGCTCTGTGGGTTTCAGACTGAGGGGGGGGTGAGGAGGTTGGCTTGGCTTCCCATCCTCGCGCATTCAATCAAGTGAATTGCACAACCATTCTGCTTTACTCTATTTAATGTAATGTTTCCTGAAATGTCATTTGTGAGTAGTACAGCTTATGGTTGTTGAGGGGGCGAGGGCGGTCCACAGTCTAATAATGTAATGCAAGATATCTAAGGGAGAAGGGAAGACAGGAAGGTGTTCTTTCCATTGGATACATTGAAAAGTGCCTATGTATTCAAAATGTACTTTTTGTCCCTGCAACACCAGGAGCGCCTTCTTGCATCTAGATGGGGTCCCACTGATTTTAGGAGTCTATTCCATGTAAAATACCTTCTTACTGCAGCCCGATTTTGCAAATTTTGACCTTAGAATTTGCAACTAGGTGTTGTTCTTTTTAATATTTAAGTAAGTCTCACCTAAACAGAAACACACCCAAGATGAGAAAACTTGGAGGGCGAAACCTTGTCCTCGGAGGTTTTGGGGATATCTTGTCCTGTCTCCTTTGGCAGGACAAAGATTGAACAAAATACATTGCTTGGGGACTGTCTTTTGACATGATTTCCAAATCAGGAATTTCTGCAGATGGGTAAAAAATCATTAGCAAAGTCCATCACAGGATCAGGACTTTATACTCTAAAGTTGTCTTTCCGAAGAGAAAGTTCAAGGCAAATGTATACCAGGCAAATGCATACCATGTATGTGTAGAGACAGAAGATAGGGTCTTGAAGTCAATTTAACATGTGGCCTCTATATTTCAGCCATCCAAGAGGTTTTGCAAAACCTGATGAGGCCAGTGGGAGTTTGCCAGTGACATCAATACACTTATGAGCAAGGCAGTCACCAAAGGACTCAAAGGTAAGAAGCTTTCTTGTCCTTCCCTTATCTGCTGAGGAGGACAGGGTCAATTTTAGTGCTACTGCAAACAGAGATGTATATAGTTGAGGAGCATCAGTAATTTAAAACATCATATAACTGACTCCCACCTGGGAGGATTATTATATGAAATGCACTAGTGATGTCTCCAACATCTCTTACTTCGGAAATGCTGAACAAGCAAAACATAGTATGTTGGGTAATAGCATATTCCAGAGGAAAAAAAAAAAAAAAAAAAAAAGAAAAAAACAGAACAGTATTATTCATCCAAATCCAAACTGTGTTAAGAGAGGAGAAGGTGATTCATTCCAATTCTTCTCTACTTCAGTACAAAGCAGCTGTTTTTTAGTCATCAGGGATGGTTGTGTCATTGAAATAGAAACTGATAGCTGGATTACCATAAAAATCTGCCAATTAATTAACTGAGCTCCACATAGCCAAAAATAATAGCACATAAAAGCAGTTTGTCCTTCCTCTATTGAGAACGGACATCTGTCTGCTCTGGTGACTATGAAGAACTAGAACCTCAAGGACAAAGAATGTAATATATTGACTGACATAATGCACTGATATCTGTGCATTTTGGAAGGTTCACTGGCTGTTCTTTATATTGTTAATATGCCGAGTTTCTGCCTTTCAGTCTGTACTTCTACAAGACCCTCACCCACATTTTGATTCAGTAAGCTGTGTTATTAGGACCACCTCCAGCTACAGTTGCTGTCAGCAAACAGCCACTGAGGCAAATTCATTTTTAATGAAGAGTAACATAAAAAACTCTATAGTAAAACCATGGAAATTACTACTAGTCAGTCAAAATAGGTGTTCAAGTCATCTCCCAGAAATCCAAAACCCTCTCCTAGCAAAGTGTGTATCAACAGCTTATTTCATGTTCTCTTAAACACAGAAAGTGTAGATGAGCTTCTGGCCAGCTCAGCTCTTTCTAATTATCACCCAGCCATATAATTGAGAGAGAGTGCGAATGTGTATATTTCTTCATACTGTTTGCTATCATCATAGTATCACCATGATAGTTTACAAAACCTGTAAACATGAGCAAGATAATCTGTGTATTGTAAGCACAATTAACAACGCAAAGTAGCATTCTCAGAAGATGACAAAGGTGAAGCTGTGTACTTGACTGCTCAACAGCTGCACCTCTAGAGTCATTTTAAGTCTGTGTGGCCATTTTAAGTCTACCGTGTTTCAAAGCCACCTACTGTTCTTCCAGGAAAGCAGAGGTATTAGTACTTATTTTTCTATCAGTTCCACAGAACTAGGATTACAAATTCCTTTATATTTGTTTGTTTAAAACTAAATGCTTTGACTCTGACTCCATTTCTGAGAATTAAAAATGATACTACAGACAAAAGTCAAAAATGTTATTTTCACTGGCAACCTTTCTAGAAGTCTGAAAAGAGGCTGTGTTGGTTTTGGCTGTGATAGAGTTAATTTTCTTCAGAGTAGCTTGTATGTGGATTTGTGCTAGAAATAGTGTTGATAATACAGAGATATTTTTGTTATTGCTGAGCAGTGCTTACACATCATGAAGTCCTTTCTGCTCCTCACATTGCTCCAGCAGTGAGTAGACAAGATGCACAAGAAGCTGGGAGGAGACACAGACAGGACAGCTGACCCCAACTGACCAAAGAGGTATTCCATACCATATGACATCATGTTCAGTATATAAAGCTGGGAGAAGAAGGAGGTGGGGGTGGATACTCAAAGTTATGGCATTTGTCTTCCCAAGTAACCACTGCATGTGATGGAGCTTTGCTTCCCTGGAGATGGCTGAACACCTCCCTGCCGATGGGAAACAGTGAACAAATCCCTTGTTCTGCTTTGCTTGCATGCACAGCTTTTCTTTTACCTGTTAAACTGTCTTTATCTCAACCCACGAGTTTTCACATATTTACTCTTCTGATTCTCTCCTGCATCCCACCTGGGGGGAGTGAACAAGCAGCTGTGTGGGGCTTAGCTGATGGCTATGGTTAAACCACAACAGAGGCAAAGATTTGTTTTGTTCCTTGGGTACCTTTTCTGTGCATCAATCTCTCTTGGTAGGTCTTTACTTACTATCATCTCACATGACATGTTTGCTACTGAAACTTCCTCTGAATCCATACCCAGGGGAGAATAAACATCACTCTCTACAGTAAATTTCATTCACAAGTACAAGAGGTATTCAAACAATGAACTCAAAGGTTTTTTTCCTCCGTTACTGTTGCTGAGAGTTCTCAGAGACATTTCCTGGATCAAAAAGAGGTCTGCACTGGATTTTTTAATTCTTTAGTGGCAAAAGGTTAAACAATTTGGATGCTAGATGAAGGAAATGATTGCTGTCCAGGTTCGCTGGTTTGAACAACTACTGTCTTCAAAGTGTTAATGAGAGAAAATGTCAGAGTAAAAAAGAGTAAATTTTCCTTAGTCAGTTCTTTCCTGACCAGGGTATGTTTCATAGCAAAATAGAGTGTATGCCACCTTCAGCTTGCTTTAAAAGCATAGTCCTGGTCAAGTCTGGGCTGGAGATTTCTTGAATCATGGTGTGTTGTTTGGAGCTAAGTGATGTTTTGTTTCAGTTTTGGCCATTTGATTAATAGAGTGTGTTTATACCTCTTCCCTCGCTTTTGTTGGATGAAAGCAGATCTGCTGAACAATATGGGAAAATGGTTTCATCAGGGACTGAGTAATACTACAGAAACTAAAATGTGTGTATGAGACAGAGTGCGTGAGTGAGAGAAAACGCTCTCTTCTATTTCCTGTTGAGCTGATGGTGAGACTGGAGGAGACCCACTTCCTCCAGGGAGTTTATTTACACCGTGATTCAAAATTTATTCTGAAAAGACAGAGGGACCTCTGACAGCACTCAGCTGCTTTATTGACTGCTACAACAAATGTGCTCTTGGTTTGAACCCCCAGACCAAAGGGTAGCTAGAATGAAGAAACTGAGCTTGAGGTGATGCTAGAACTTGGGGAAAGATTTGGGATGAAGGGAGCTGCAGTCGACATGAAGTTCTGTGCTGCCCCATGGTTAAGCTTGCAGTATCAGAAAGCCTTTTGCAGTATTGACACAGTTTGCAGGTCTGTTCTGCACATTGGACTTCGCATAGGTCTTGAGGAGGGTAAGAAATACAGTTTTACCCCTAGCAGGTGCAAAAGGAATGCAAAGCCAAAAGGAAGCTTAGCTGTGAGTTTGTGGACGTACTGGATCTCCTCTCCATGAGGACAAAAGACTACATCTTTACTAGCCAGTAAAGCAGGCCCACAGCTGATGTCTGTCCCGGACTTTTAGTCAAAATGTCTTTGTTCCTCACACTCACACCCCATTTGAGGGAAAGCATGGCCTTTCCCACATGTCCTCTGATGGGAATGGTCTTGGCCCCTGTGCCCGAATGAGGCATGCACGTTGTCTGCATAACCATCATGGCCAAAACCACAGAGAGACTATGGTACCAGCTGAACACCAAGGCAGCTCTCCTGCCTGGACTCTGTTAAGTTTACTAACATAGATGTAACCTAACAGACACCATACAGGATGACTGATGTACAAAATGCACGGGGAAAGTGGCCCAAAATAAGCAGTTTAGCCTCATTTCCAAGAGAAGTTCACATGTTTTCTACATAGCTTGTATCCCTTCCATGTAACCATGTAACTTTCCATGTATCCCTTCCATTGGTAGCCATGTTGTTGACCAACAAGGTTAGAAATGGCTAACACCTTCAGTTCCCAGAAGCTTCACGTCAAGGAGGAGAGCAAGGAAGGGCAATGCAAACAGCCAAATGAGGGTTTCCACTGTGATGAGACTGTGATCTCAGCCTTGTTAGAAGACAGAGGATCTCCCCAGCAGAATGATCTTACCCATGTATTTCAGCTCAATACCAGGCCTTCAGCCAACCAGTGCAACCACCCCAGGATGAAACTGAGAAGAAATTATGCTTACTTAATCCCAGTTCTTGTGCAAAACATTTGTCTCTGATGTGCACTTCTACTCAACCTTCAGCAAGGTTCTACTCAACGCACAGCAAGAGAACACAAAACCTCTCCTGTTGTGGGAGTGGAGATGCCTGAGGTGGTGAGCATCTGAAGGACCATGATAGGGAAGAGCTGGAGGTGCTTGTTTCCAGCTACAGGTTTGCCAATGAATTACCAAGTTAAAAAATGCAATACACAGGTGGGCAGGATCACGTTTACAGGCAGGGGACATGGACTGTCCCAAAATGGTATTTCTGGCTGACGATTTTTTCTGAAATGGATTTTTTCTGAACAGTTCAGAGTGAAGAAACTAACCATGGGAAGGACTATGTTGTAGCCATTTATTTCCTTCATATTTTGGAAGCATGTGACTCTGCATGAAAGGCAGTAATAAACTGGATGTTCCGTGCATTTGGTTTTAGACCGGATTGTAGTAGCTATTGCAGCTGGTTGTTAAAGTTTATGACAGCAGTAGGCAATGTATTTAAAGTTACCATTAAAAATTTCCAGGTACCTACTGCAAATTCTTTCACAATTCTCAGGGATGTCCTGTCCTCCCAGTCTGAGCACCCCAGTTATTTTGCCCATGGTCCTTCCAAGTACTTCGATGTCAGCTGTGAGACGAGGAAAATCCATACATCAGGGATGCTGTAACAAGTAACAAAACATTTGCATTTTGTGCAGCATGGATAGGAGAGAGATTCTTTCTGAGTACAGAGTTACTAGTGGGTTGGGAAAGAAAACCTTGAAGGTCATGGTGCTGCAGTGTTAGGTTTTGGGGGGACCAGTTTAGGAAGTGGGAAAGGACCAAAATGAGAAGGATAATGGGCAAGTCCAGTAGGTTACACAGGATCATCTGCCACAGAAGGCCAGCCTGAGGATATGGCAAACACCCTAGCTGAAGAAATGCCCAAATTCAGTGTTGTTTGAAAGCACCAAGGGAAAGAAAGTTTTGAAGGAAAATACTTGAGCTGTGGTACCTGAGAGGGGTTTGCGTTAGTCTGAATGAGTTTATATAAAGCTGAACTACATTGTCTGTCCTGAGGAAACCCTGCCAGCCGGTGGAAAACTGTGCTAGGAAGGACTAGCAGGGATCCAGGAAACAGCTTTGTGTCCTTGAGATGGCACTTGGGGATCTCTGAGCAACGGAAAGTTTATTTTTGTTCACCAGGCAGGACTATTTTCAGGTAATGTGGTTTGTATACCATACACAGCCATTATCGGTGTGCAAGGCAGTATAACTTATATTGCCGATTTCTGCTCTTCTAGTGGGATGGACAAAGAGCTGAGGAAATAGGTACTTACAGGTTCAGGTATTTATTAGTATTTCACAACTGTTTCATTGAGTTGCAGCGACCAGCAAAGTCAGCGGATGAAGCACTAATGAAACCAGAGTTGAGTAATTTGGAGCTATTTCTTCCCATGTGATGCCAGGGCACTGTGGGATGTTTTGTGGCATCATTTTTGAAAGAAAGCCACGGAATTAATTATGTAGGAGAATACTGGGCATCTGCTCAGCAAGGACATATGGGAAATTCATTATATTAAGCTGAGAGGGGGTAACATAGTCTCCCCTGTCCCGGCATAACAAGTCTCGTAAAGAGGGCAACTTGTCTTTAGCACTACTGGAAATTTAGGTTATTCCTTGAGGAGTAGTACAGTGGCATTTCTGGATTCAGCCAGGGTGAGTACAGGGATTTCAAATTCTTCACTAATTCCTCTCTTGTTCTCTCCATCCTTTCTGTGGCATTTTTGTAATCTTTCAGTGACCCCTTACATACAGGCTCATTTGGATCATTATTTCACCAAGTATTTTTAATCAGGGAGAGAGCAGGGCAGGATAAGAGGAACTAGAAGCAAGTTGTCCTTCTGTGCACAGACTGCAAAGCATTAGCCTCCATTTTCACCAACAGACAAGAGGAAATACCAGGGAAAAGCAGCTAAAGGTCACAGAATGGCACATTTTTCGTGTAGTTTACCAGAAGTATGTGAAAACAGCTGGAGAGCGAATGGATAAATGAGGTTTTAACTTTGGATTGAGCTCAGAATTTTGAACAAAAAAACCCTACCTACCCTATTTATAGCTAGTTCTGTCACAATATTGTATGCCATTGCAAATTTATTAGCTGGCAATGCTTTTTAATAGATCAGTGTGCAAGGCATCCTTGTAATAAAGAAGTTATAATGAGAAACAAAACAGGATTTTCTCTTGAGTTCCTTGTCTTTTTTTCCTTGGGACTCTCTATCTCCCATCCCGTTGGGTAATATCTACATTTATATGCCCATATGCTGAGAGAACGAAATACTTGTGTGCCAATGGAAAGTTCTGGTTCATGAAGACAGTATTACAGTACTGGTGGCCTCTGCAGAAGGTATGGCCGTATTTTTTTACATACAATTGCTCAGCCGCCACCACAGCATGAAACGATAAAGAATTTTCACATAATATGTACAGCAATGCAGCTTTTAGCCAGACATGGACTTAATCACATGAAAATTTTGCTTAAAAGCAGTTTTGCATTCATTCACATGCAATTAATATTTGAGAGAAAATGAAACGTTACTAAAAAGTACTTTAATGTAAAAGCAATGTATTTGGAATAAAAAGGACTTGCAAACTTATACACATGCAAATCTGGGTACTCCCCTTTGTGACTATGAATTGCCATTAATATTAAAAGATTTAATCATATACTGAAATATATCATCTTGCTCTTCAATGCAAATATATAAAGAATGTAAGGCCATGAACAGGCTTATCAGTGACTTAAATCCCCTTCATTTGAGTTATTTTGTGAAGTCTTAGAAATCCTGTTATAAGAACAGGCTCAGAAAAGTGCTCATATTTGAATCCAAAATAAAATTTCTTTTCAGTTTCACAGCTATGTGTTACATTTAATTTCTAATAATATTGCACTCTTTTTTCTCCTTTTCTGAATACTACGAAAAATAAGTGTTAAATGTGAACATGCTGCTAGCAAACAAGGGGCATGGGCTGTCAGCTAAAATTCATGGTTCAAAAGCCATGCTTTCTTTTGGTTTTTGTATCCCTTCTACTACCCTAGCTTATATGATTAAGTGACACTGATTTCATGTAGAGTTTTACTATTGAATATGGACCATTTGATGTTTGCAAACTACCTATTAACCAGGCAGCTTCATGAAGAAGTTCAACAAATAATTTTAAATTATGGAAAAAAACTACTCCACCTTTTCACCAAGATTTCCTAGTAGGGAGGTGTCAAAATTAACAAAAAAATTTCTCAAATGATTTGCTCAGATACATATGGGAGATTTCAGATAATTAAAACTGAATACTATGCTTCCCACATCAGGTTTCTTGTCGCCTTTTTCAGCTCCTTGGGAAGGTGGGGACAATTAACGTTTTCAACTGCAGTGGTGAAAGGGTTAATGTTTCCCTGCCCGTGTACCATCAACAATTTTGTTAACTTGTTTTCATTCCTTTTTTTTGTTTTCATTCCCTTCTAATGCTGTTGTTCATTTTCAGATTCCATTTTTAATATTTTTAATTCAGTTTTAATAACCTCCACAGGAATTTAAAAACAATCTACTCTTTAAAACTTAATTGTAGTGTTTGTTATTCCATAAAAATACATTTTACATTTTCAGATCCAATTTTGTGAAGTAATTGGATAATAAATGAATAATGAGAACAACAAGACCCTTATTAACTTTTTAGTCATTAAACTGACCACATTTTAGAAAGAACAATAACTTTTCCAATAACGTTCCAGAATAGTGATTATAATTATAACGCACGAAAACAAATGTATAAAATGATGCTGTCTTTCTTGGATGGTAGGATGGAAATTTGTAATTATTTACATTTTCTCTGAGCAGCATAAATTGCCAGCATTTCTCTCCAAGAAGGGACTGTGCCCCCTCCCGCTGTAAGGAACACAAAGAATCATCTAAGCATTAATAAGGACGATCACTCAGCAGCACTGCCAGTGGGTCCCCCTGCACTGAACCTCCTTCTCCTGAGCAAGCGGATGAGGCGTCAGTCAGTATTCTGGGTGCCTACTCCGGGTTCAGCCCGGGACACAGCTAGTAAACACAATTCTCCCACCTGTTTCTGTGTCCCCATAAAAGGTCAGGAGATACCACCAGCTCAGCTGTCAGTAGTGGGTCAGCAGCAAGCCCCCACATCAATCACAAAGGGCAGCCTTTCCCCAGTTTCCTTGGGGCAAGAGGAGATACTGGATGTGCTGTAGGGAACCTGCCTCCTCCACCACTGTCCTTCTAACGACGATCCCCCACACAGGCACTTGGCCTGAGCCGGGATGAGCGCTGTGGCATGGTGGGGCTCTCGGTGCCCAGGGGAGCCTGGCCAGCCGATATGACAGGACACTTGCGCTCCTCTTCCCAAGCATAGGGCTAAGCATGATGACTCACACCCTTATGACCTCCCACACCAATTAATACAGCTTATCATGACAGGTCCAGTCATGGCTGGGGCCAGAAAAGCTACATCTGGTGCAAACCAGAGCAGCCCTGCCTGGGAGTGGCTGACACCACTTCACATCACCAGAGAACCGTCCGCAGGTGGGACCTGGGAACGTACTGCTGTGAGATTAAGTCCAGCCCTTAATATTGTCCAAAGCACCACTTTGGCACCTCACACTGCTTTACAACTTACTCAGGCCTGTCAGTCCATCATCCCAATCACCTAATGCTCTCTCCTTACGTTCAAAAAATCCAGGTGACATCTGGACGGCAAGAGGCTCGAAGCAGCGCTGTGGAGCCCCCGAATTATTCATAACGCCTTATAAGAAAACATAAGTGGGCGCTCTGACGAAGTGTTGACTAAACTTTTCCTGTCGTCTAATCAGCTGGAAATCTATCAGCGCAAAATATCTTCTGGCTGAGTAACAGCTATTCTTCAGCCCCCTCAAGCAGCCGAAGAGGATTGGGCTTCAGCCCGATTTCTCATCCCAGTTCTCATCCCTCACACTGCCAATGCAGTTCAAGGAGGAGGTTTTCAATCTGTGCTGACCCTGAATCACGCCAGCGGTGCCTTTGAAGTCACTGAGGACTTCATTTTAAACACTTTTCTCCCACAGTTCTAAAATAGCCACTGATACAATAGGCCATGAATGACCACGGGGTTTCTCAAGCAGCACAGCGTACACTGGTCGTGTCTCAGGCAACACAAACTTTGGAGGAGAAGTTTGATTTCAATGGGAGAAAGAGCACAGGCCTGACTGCACAGAGCAAGACTTTGCTTTTTAATGTAAAGAAAATGCAATTTATCTTTTTTTTTTTTTTAAAAAAAAAAAAGGAGCAGCTGCCCATGGGCTTTCCTATTCAAGCTTAGGTGTAGCGGGTCGAAAACCGAGAGACAAAAAAGGACAGGTGACAACAATCTGGGCCCAGGACTATTGTGTTGGGCCCAGCTCTGCTGCCCCAGCCACAACACTTGGAGGAAGTGCCACACAAACAGAGGAAGCAGGATTGGAGCTGAGAAGGATTTAGTAAGCGCATTACTACGCTCTCAGCGCTGATGCCTGCAAAAGATAAAACCTGGGAAAAGACCTCGGGTTCCTACTCTTTATTGTTGCTGCCTGGGATTTAACTTGTATGTCTGAACTATGTGCATATTTCACTGATTTAGGTGGGGCGCCATGAACGTATTTATATGGGCCGAGACAGTGACAGGACTGCTGATGTTTACAGTAACAGGTTAGAGAGACTTTGCCAAAGCATTCTTCGTTTTTAAAATGATCGGTCCGACCCAGCCCCCTTCCCCCCCTCCATTGTTTTTTTGTCTGCTGGATTTACGGAAGAAGGAAATGGTAAATTACCAGAAAAAAATAGTATTTATCTTGCCAGGACGTGTTTCTTTGAACTTGGATGATATTAACATATCAATCAGATTCAGTGATATGTTAAACAAGGTTGTCCATGGTTTATGGTTCACCGAAGCTGGGAGTTAAGCTGTGGCTTTGCATGGTGGACAGGGAGCTTAACTCCACCAGTCTAAATCTTCACATGGACACATAGCAGTGATGCCAAGCATAGGGTGCCATTTATTTTATCTGAGCTACGTTGACCCAAAATAAAGTCCCATTTATAATTTAGTTCGGAATGAAAATTTGCCCAGATGAAGCTTTTACAATACAGTGATGAGGGCTGAAAATCCTGAAAGGAGGAAAACCTAGAACAGAGAATATAATGACAGACTGAAAACATTCTGTTCAGGGTAGTCTTGTAAGAGGAAATATTTTTGGATGACACTTCCAGTTCCCAATCAAAGCTTGGCCAATTAGATGGAAAATGAATTCAGAAAGGAAACATTAATTAGATTAATTAGATTTTTGATAGAGATGCTAATTCCAAAACTTCATGAGGCTTCAAAGATTTGCCTGCTTGTTTCCTGATTATGGAGTATTCATTATTTCACAGTAACTCTTCAGGCTGGGGACAGCTTAAAATTTAACTACATTGCTTCCTTTGGGGACAACTAGGAACTTGTTCTTGAAGTGTTAAATGGCAGTACTGAACTGGAGAGTGATTTGAACTGGACTGAACTGAATTTACCATACTAAGAACCCCACCATGCACCAACATACTGGCTACAAGGAATTAAAAAAAGAAGAGAGAGAGAGACTAAATCAAGTAATTCCTACATGTAGTAGCTTGGAAAGAAGTCTTACCCTTTTCCTTCTTGCCTCTTTTAGGAAATTTCACAGAAACCAAACTGAAGAAATATATAAAAATAATATTTAATCTCACTTATTTCTGCTTTCAAAATGACACTTTTCCTCCCACATGTAAGCCAACAGTGAAAAAAATCTCGCTAAATAAATAATATAATAACCAAATAAATAATTTAATAAAAAACAGCAATGCACCACAAGTAAATTAATCCTCAGGGCTTTAAACAAATACAAACAATTTAACTCAAAAGTGTATTTTTTTTTTCTCAAGGAATTGTAAGTTGAGAGCTATAGTGAAATCTTGATGTAATCATCACCATAGCATCTACTATAAATAAGTTGCACACATTATTGTTCGGAAAATGAAATCAGTCCTTGGAAAAGTAATTTTACTTACTATTTTTAAACATAGTGAAACTCTCAGATAGACTTCACAAATACATTTTTAATACTCAGACTTACTACCCACATTCTATGCAATTAAATGTTACATTGATGGGGTATTGCAAACTAATAGAAATGGAGATACCATTAAAAAATAAATACTCTCTATTCCTGTGCAGGACCACAGCACAGTAATAATTCTCTGGAAGTGAAGAGAGAGGAAAACCCCAAACATTCTGATTTAAGAAAACAAGTAGCTACAGAGAATGAAGTCCAGTTTCCTGTGGCTTTTTTTTCTGTCTTGTGGGTGAATTATCCTGTGTCTAATAAGATGCATAGTCTGATTGAAATTTTTCCTGTGGTCTAGGCATCTATCAGCTCCTTTTTTCTCCCATGCAGATTTTCTAATGTTCAGTAATAATGTTTTGCTCATAATGAAGTCTTTCCCTCAGCAGAAAAATAAGTCAGGCCCCTCAACTCTACTTGACTACTAAATTTCACTAAACACACAAGAAATTAATGCCGTTTCCTCCATCAAATAGACTGAAATAAGTCAGCAAGTTCAAAAGTAATAGAGGACTGAAAGATAGGCACATAGGCAGCATGACGGTAATGTGCATTTCTGTACGAAAGCAGATTAAAAGTGCAAGTATCTTGGGTGCACTTGCTTTTGTCTCAGATCAAGTTTTCCCTCATATGCTGATTTGCATACGAGATGTATATAGACAAGGTGTGTGTTCTTTTTACAAAAAAAAACTGTAGTAGTAGAGGGGGAGAGGAATCAAGCACAAGCAGGTCGAGAGAGGAGAGTAAAAGATCTGTGAAACTGCTACTCAGTGCAGGTAATTCTGCTAATGAGGTTAAGCAGACATTTTTTATAAGATATGCTGATGCGCTTTACTGGCAGCAAGAAAACAATGTTCTGAAAGAAGCCTAGCAGGTTGATCGTTTCTCTACAATAGGTTTTCCCTATACAAACACTGAGGCCTAACTCTGAGCCAAATCATGGTACCAAGTTTCTATCTGCCTATCCACTGAATATCCTGGGATAAACTACATCAGCAAAAATCAGGGGCTCTCTCACACTTTATGGGAACATGTGTTCTCTTTAAGTGGAGAACATGGTTTCTAGGGCAATGCCAAAAAGAATAAAGGAGGACAGATCTTCTGCTTCCACCTTTCCTTATGTCTATAGTCTAGTAGACAGTCATCACTTCAGCATATTTGTCTTGGAAAAAACAATTCTCCTTGCTCAGCTTTTGCCTGAAACGTAGTTACATCCACTACTGAAAAGAGCATGCAAAACCCCAAGCAGCTATATTTGCTTCTTTAATAAACTTAAATAAAACATCTCTAAAGTAGGGGTAAAGGTTGTTCAGCTAAACCTTGCCAGTAGCTCCTCTGCTATTGCAGGGCAGCAGTGTCACTGCCCCTTCTGCTCTCCTCTGCCAGATCACCCCAAGTGTGAATACGAATTTACTGTTGAGTGTGGATGAGTCCTCAAAGACCTTCCATGACAAGACAAAGCAACATCAGGGTCTTATTTGCCTACTCAAACAATAATTTAGTGGATCTATTAAAAACTACAGTCATCTGATGAATTTAAAGATGTATTTCATCTGATGAGACAAACTTTTACAATGGGAAAGGATTAGCAAATCTGTAAGAATATCTCTTTGCCACAAGAGTTTCCACAATTAACTGAGTCTAACAGATTTTGGCTACGTTCCCCAGAAAAAGCACTAGAGGTCATGCATATTGCAACTATGGTTTACCTCAGCCAGTAAAACCAATTATCCTTCACATTCCTCTCTTAATTTTTTCCTAGGAAGACTACTTCTTCAACTGTTGGCTCATGGCATCTGGCTGGGAGCTAGGGATATATTTGAAAATCCTTAAGATGAAACCTTAAGTCAGAATTATTTTACACAGGGATGCAGAAGAAGTACAGCAGAAACAAAAGGCTCCAGTCATCAGCTCACCTCCGTTGACAGAATTTTTCCATCCAGCTTTCTTTGAGAAGGAATTGAATGAGTTAAGGAAAGTCTGCCATGACAAGTTTGAAACCCAGGGTCCTAAAGACAGACTCTTTCCTGGGTATGAGAAGCATTTGCATTTAGGCATGCAAATCCTCTCCCCAAGGAATCTCAGGTGGCACTTGGATCTTCATTCAGGAACCTCACACGTCTTTTAAGGCATTTGATCCTTTCTTAGGTAACCATATCTTCTGGTTTCTCCAACAGGGAAGATCAAATGGGATCTTTTAAAACATCACCTGCTTAAACCTACTTGGCTCCATTGGCCTAGAAAGGTCATGAATAAAAATTAAACCTTTCATATAGTTCCTGCTGAGGTTTTGAAACCAGTTGTTGGAAATGAGCACCTGAAGGGCTCTGCTCTTCCTGTGTTTTCTGCAAAGAACCAGCAAGTACCATAGCCAACCTCCATACGCTTTGATGGTTCTCATCTGACTGGAGATGAAAACTTCTCCAGTCCTCTTCTGCTTGATCCACCTGGACTACCCAAGCCACGAGAGGAATCATTCAGATTACAATTTTCCATGTAATTTACCCAAGATTTTAATTACCAGCCAAATCAAACAGCAACATACAATCCACTTGGGAATTCACCACCTGCCTGGCTCAAAAAGCACAGGCGAAATCATATTGTTTTATACGTGTCAAAAAGAGGAGGAAGATGAAAAACAGTAAGCACTTGATTGCTTTTGCTTCTAGCATACATTCATTTCTCTTGTAGGTGGATTTTAACAGAATCACTACAGGAAACTGCAACCTTTCAGTGGCTCAGACTGTAGCTTTGGGTCCACCCTCAGCATTTTCCCAGAGATGAGACTGACAGAAGCTTGATTTGTTCTGAGAATACAGCCCATCCTACACAATTAAGGACCCTGTGGGAAAAAAATCAAGTAAAAGTCATGGACACAGAAGGAAAAGACAAATTAATGTAACACAGACAACTTATTTCTGATATTTTGTTACTTTGTGGTGCTTGACTTTCAACCTAATAATGTAGTTTTTACATGTAATTCCATTAAAGAAAAAAAATGAGGGAGAGAGTGCTGGAAAACTTCATGAGTAGTCATCAGGTCTCAAAAACTCAGAGCCATGGCACAGCCTACGATTGTCCTAATCTGCTTGAGCATTTGCTGACACAGTAGAAGACTATTGTCCATGCCCAGCCACAGGAGGGAGATGAGACAGATCTTTACTAAGTATATTTCAAAGCTATTTGTTAGACAGCAAATGAAAGATGAAAGTTGGGAAAGCACAGTTCAATCACAAAAGAAAAATGTATTTTCTTTTTGGAAAACTCTGCTGTTCTTGTTCTCCCTGGCTTCTCTTTCCATCCCCACATCTGTTCCCACTTACTCTGCCCCCATTTTCTCACTGGGAAGCATCAGACAATCTTTACTGCAGGCTCAAGTATCCGTTCCAAGTGTCTTCGAGGGAACACATTCTTAGTCATGCTTGTACTCTACTGGGTGTCCTTGCCTTACATGCAAGTCCGGGTCCACATGTGTCCCAGGCCTCAACATAGCAAAACACTTAAGCAGAGACCTCACTGTACAGAAGTGCTCCCAAATCTCTACCACGCATTTAATTTTGAGAACTCATTCCACCAAAGCTGGCAGAAGTGCAATATTTGTCACTGCCTTCTCCTAAACTGGGCCCTGAGACTGACACATGACACTTACCTTTGACATCAACAGACAAAAAATGCATATTAACTATAAAGAAAATAGAACCTTTAAAAAAAATAAAAGCATGATGACAAGAAAGACATTTTCCCCACCTTTTTTTCAAGATGGTCTAATTAGGATTTTTTTTTTCCTCATTTTGTTATACACTCAAAACCCAGAACAAGACATTAGTCAAGCTGGCTGGTGAGACTCCTGCTGGGTCTTTGTGTGTCCCTTGAACCAGGGAGCACCAGTGAGCTCCTGGAGCACTGATGTTGGGTGGAAAAATCTCTTCCTCAGTCCTTCACTGACCTTCCTACCCAGGTAGACTCCTTGCTCTCAGCCCTCTAGGTGGCTCAGGTGTTCTTTAAAGCCAAAGCACACCACCAGCACCCTGATGGAGGGGCAAAAAAATCCCCGAGAACATGACAACACCTGTTATTTGCCTATTGCTTGTGGGTAAATGACTGTGATCCATGGTAGGAACAGAGAACTGGCATGGATGGGGGAACATCATAAGACCAACAGGTTGCTACATAAAATAATGACTTACTAGGCAACGCCTGTAAGCATTTGTTATTAATTGCAATTAACCTGTTTCAACTACTAGGAAGATTTTAATTCTGTTAGAAATGGCAAGTGTTCAGTGTGCAATGAAGCAGCTGAATGTAGAAAATCATCGCTCAGAAAATCATGGTTCTGCAAGAAAAGAACGTTGCTGTTTGTTCTTCTTTTTCAGGAGAAAAGGAGCTGACATAACAGGACAGGATGTTTCCCACCCAGAAAACATGCATGCTCAGGCAAGCTGGAGGACTGTGTAAAGCAGGCAGCTGTGGAGCGATGAGTAAGCCCCATCCATTCAGAGATAAAACAACTTTTTTTCTTTTCTTTTTTTTGCATAGGATAGTCTAATGTGGATACTGTCGATCCTTCTGCTCTCACTACTTCTTTGATGTTCATTTGCTTTAAAATTTTTCCCCTGTGATGAACAACAGAGATTGCCAGTAAGTATTTGCAAGCTCAGCAGCAGAGGTGAAGGAACTGAGGATTTTTTGCTCAAAATGAATGCTTGAAAATTACTGTCTACAGTCATTCTCTTCTGTTTGCTTCACTGTTAAGGGATAAAGAGACGCAAAAAAAAAAGTACAATGGCAGTAGCTATAATAACTCATTAATGTTTGCAAAACTTCTCTTGGAGGCTTGTAAGTGTGCAAACTATCACTCTGAAAGGGATAGTGAAGAAGACATATTTATTTTCTCACAGTCCACATCTTATTACTTATACTTTTTACTTGCAAACGATGATTTTTTTGATGGCAAATTTTAATGCTGTCAAAATTACCACAAAAACAGCCAAAAGTGCACATAAACCAGATCCCTGTCCCTGAGGGTGGAATGCTTTGGGAGGAGTGCAAGAATAGTCAGAATATTAAAAGATAGTAATATTTCCTCCAGACACACTCCCCATCTTAAACCATTGCATAAGTTGCTTGTGATGATCACGGGCTGCATAACCTGCTCCTTTCAGAAGTCACCCATCCCGGGGGCACTCCCTGAATGCGGTGTTACTTGCCCAAAGCAGGAAGGAGAGCGGCGGCACTAGATGGCACTGGAAGCCCTGCGGTTTAGGCATTTTTGCGGTTATTTTGTGCTTTAGGCGCCATCTGGTGGTATTATCGACTTTTTCTTTAAAAGTCTGGTTATGTGACTGTCACTAGAAATTGCACATTTCACGTTTTTCAGTAAGTATAGATAAATAGATATCAAAATACAACGATATCGAGTTTTTCTAAACTAAAAAGTCTGGGGAGGAGGAGACTGAGGGGCGACCTTATCGCTCTGTACAAGTACCTGAAAGGAAGCTGTAGAGAGGCAGG
>JAOTQQ010000012.1:105275586-105302163 GCA_026546715.1 Gallinago undulata
TTGTTTTGTTTTTTGTGGTTGGACTTGATGATCTCTGAGGTCCCTTCCAACCACCGTGATTCTGTGATTCTGTGATTCTGTAAATAGTATTTTCCCTCCTTGGTCATTATACTTTTGGAAAGTAGTTCAATATTTCTTCCATACAAGTTTGTTGCAAACCTGCTCATTCCTGACTCCACTCTTAGCTTGTTTGTCCTGTTTGTTTTGGTTTGGGGTTTTTTGTGTTTCTTTTTTTTTTTTTTCGTTGGTTGGACTAGATGATCTTAAAAGGTCCCTTCCAACCTTGGGGATTCTGTGATTCTGTGAAAGATTTTAGTAACAAATCACATCTTATTTTATATCCAGAGAATCTTCCTCCTAGATAGAAGAGTGTATTATTTGTGTATGTGAAACTCTGGATTCTGCTCTGCTGTTTCCTGGACAGCATCCACTGCTGGACTGAAGGCAGCGTGCAACAGGTATACATTGAACTCCCCAAAAGCAGGCATCTGTTTCACATTTTGAGACTTTTGTACTACTATAAAGGCTAGGGGCGCTTCATTTCAGTCTTGCTCATGTTGAGGCTGACAAAGAATATTCCCTTTCACTTCTTTAGGAGCACAGGGTAGATTTTGTCTTTTCCTTCTGACCCTGCACACGGATGCTGAAACAAGAAACTGCCAAAGCACTGTGACAAGGAGGAGGAACTCTGGCCCCAGGAGCTGGTGGGCAACTGGTGCTGGGGTAACAGCTAAACCACTCCACATCCTGGCTACAGACAGAGCAAGGGACTCTGCTGGTCCACCTTGAAAGGCAGAAGGGCTAACTTGTTCTGCCTGGGATTACTGACAGTGACACACCCAAACCTAAACTCAGACTACCCTTTTGTAACTCGCTAACAATCCCATTGCTTGGGGGCAAGGATGGAGGGGGTGGCAGGTATACACCTGGACATCGGGTGGGCAGTTCTGCAAACTGACAGACCAAGTAGGCTAGCCAGGGGAATTCAGAATGGGGTGTGAAACAGTTGACCTACCTAAAAATGAATCCTCTTGCACATATAATGAATACAGAATTTGCATTAGAAATCCATACAGCTGTTTGGAAAGGGGAACGTTGCCCTCAGGGACAAATCCACTCCCTAACACCCAGCCTTAGCGTCTCCCTCATGCCTGGCCAAGATCCTCCCCCTCATGAGGAAGAATCCTCCCCCTGAGGCGCCTAAGCAACAGTGGAGCAATCCTGAGGAGGCTGCTTTATTAAATTAAATGTCCTCGTGGGAGGATGCAATTCGGGGTTTTTTTCCTTTTTGCTTTTTTCCTTTTTTTTTTTTCAAATGAAGCTCTGTTCTCAGAGAATAGGAAGGACTGCTGCCTTTGTGTGGCAGAATTCAAACTCAAATTTGTCTCTTTGTTCTCTTTATAAAGTCTAGCATGCATAAAAAGTAACAGATTTCCAAAATCAGGTTGTCTCTTCCTTCAGATCCGATTACTCACTCCAACTTTTTAGGATAGTGTAATGTGGATCCATGTTTTAAGCAGGACTCCCCAGTGAAAACAATGAGGAGTGTCCTGCCTAAATTAATACCACAACATGTCCCTTAGAAAATAAATAAAAGATAAATCAAGTTTCATTTAGGCCAAATGTGGGAGTTTTGCCTTGAAGTAAAAACACAGGAATTTGGTCTTGTTCTGTTCTAAAAGAAATGAATTTAAGAAATACATCCTAAATAATCAAGACAGGCAAATGATTTTATATAAATCATTTTACCAGGACTACATCACTGAAATACAGATGAGGATTCTTCGCATCTTCAATATGAGGTTCTCTATACAAAATACTCGGCAGAAATTCTCAAATCCAATATTATTCTTCACTTTTTACAATCAGCACTTTTTTAATTTAGTCAGTGTAAGCCCCTTAACAACATAGTCCTTTTGCCTGTACTATTCTTTGTATGCTGATGATAGGACAACAGATATAAAACATCTTTATAGAAGCCCCTTAGAAGGTTCATATTTTTGTAGGGTAAGTGCTTTATTTGGTGGATCTGCCAATAACTTAAATATTGTTTCTTGGGGGCCTACAAGAAAGCTGAAGAAGGACTTTTGACAAGGGTACATAGTGATAGGATGAGGGGTAATGGCTTCAAACTGAAAGAGGGCAGATTTAGATTGGATATTAGAAACTTTTTACTCTGAGGGTGGTGAGGCACTGAAACAGGTTGCCTAGGGAAGCTGTTGAGGCCTCATCCCTGGAAGTGTTCAAGACCAGGCTGGATGGGGCTTTGAGCAACCTGGTCTAGTGGGAGGTATCCCAGCCCATGGCACGGGGGTTGGAACTAGATAATCTTTAAGGTCACTTCCAACCCAAACCATTCTATGATTCTATGATTGTTCTGTTTACTGGCCAGCTGAAAATGGTATAGTACATTTATGGTCTGAAAAATTACTCTAAAAATAGTAACATGAGGCTTGGTGTTTATGACCACTTAGTGACTTAATAAAAAATATCCTTCATCTAAGTTTCTTTAAAAGCTGTCTTTCTAACCTCAGGTAATACAAATTCAGTACAGGATGTAAAGGCCAGGCTGTATTATCCTAGTATTTCACTAGTGACACCATAAATTAACAAAAGCAGAAGGTCACATCATGATGCCTCTATGTGCCTTCAATAATGTGACTTTGTACTATAGTCTGCATGGATATGGACACCACCATGGTTATTTCTAGACTGCATTTCAAGTCTGGGTCCCAGTACATGCTTAAGCTCATATTTGTTTCATGTCTAAATAATTTGAATACTAGCACCCAAAATGCAGGAGCTTCAAACAAGCAGGTATTTGGAGCCATACTATTCCTTAGCCCAGATTCAAGCACATGCCAACCCATAGGCTATGTTCTCATGTCAAATTATCTGCTCTTATCCCCAGTGCAGCAAGATTACATAGTTAATACAATGCTGACAAGTCAGGCTAGGAGCCTTCTAGCAAGGCTGGCGTCTTCTGCAGCAATACACTATAGGATATGTAGGTGGATGAACTGTACTTTAGGGCCAGAACTGCAGACACATAGATGAGAAAGAACATTTAGTTTCAGGCAGCTTTCTGGCTTGTGCTCCACCAAGGAAGGGAGATGCAGCCTATCTGGCCCAGAATTTCCTGATTCTTCTTAGACCAAATACAATCTCTGCCTCTGTCTTAGGTTACACATAGCATAAATGTACTTCAGTCAGAAAATTGACATGCAAATGTTCCTGACTGGCACAGAGAGCAGATCTTTTAAATAAGTTCCATTTTCACCCAATGACTAATTCCACCTCTGCAAGACAGTCCCCATTCTAAGGTCATACTTTTCATAAGACAGAAAAAATAGTCAGGATGTCAGAAGGGCTTTCAAATTTTTGTTTGTTCATTATTTCTTTGCAGCTCTTGACGATCCTGGGCAAAATGGCAACACTTGTTCTGAGAGAGAGTGCATTGACAATAGACAGTGTGAACTCCTCTTCTTACCAATCAGTACTTGCTATCTGTGTTGTACCATCTTGCAGTTAAATTGTTCAGACATTTCACTGTTACCAAGGGCTTGGAGTTGTTTTCATCTAATTATCTTCACGGCATTCTATACAGAGCAACTTCATATAGAGCAACTTCATGATCCACCCAGTTGGGAGAGGTACACAAGTAAAATTGGCACTGCACAATACAATGGAAAATGAAGGGAAAGGTTAGAGGTCAAGCCTCACCTACTCATGCTGTACAGAGCTCTTATTCATGTAGGTAAGAACACTGATGCAGACTGGGGTTTAAATGACTTGCTAAGAAGAAAATGAGTATCCGAAATGTAAACAGAATTACAAAGTTCTTGACTCTCCAGCTTTGCTGAGACCCACAACCTCTTTCTCATGCCTTCCTCCAAACATAAAAGGCACCTTAACTTTCTTTGGCATGCTGAAATTGTCATCTGTATGAGACTCCAGTGACTTGCCTCACTGGCCTTTTAGGGCGCAAATACCTCTTCTTAAAAGAAGAAAAATGTCAGATTTGTGAAATACTTCACAACTTTACTCATGACTACCAGGCTGTTGCAATGTAATGACTCCAGGAGATAGGTCTACAGTCCTAGTGTTAAGGAATGCAATTTGAGCCTTTGCCGGCACAGACATGTCACTGATGCTACTAAAACAAAACTTGAGCTAAAATTTGTTTCAAGTCTTTACTTGCTTGCAATGGAAAGTTTGCTGGCAGCTGTTGTCATCATTAGCCTTGTGGCGATGTTTTTTTCTGAAGTGTCTTGTGTCTTATTGAAGCATAATGCTTGTTAAGTTGGGAGGGGACTTTGGGTGATCTGCCAACAGCAGACAATAAAGTGTTCTTTTCTCTTGTTGTAACAGAGTCGTAAGTTTTGGTTTATGGATAATGGCAGCTACACACAGTAAATTAAAACACATACAAAAAGGAGGAAAACTTGAGGGCTTTTCTCTAAGTAGTCCATTTAGCCCATTACAGGCTCCCCTAGGGTTTTAAATGCAATTGTAAAAGCACTCTAATTTTTCACCGTTAACTATTTTATTTTCCTAGTAGGCTAAGAGTAGGCATTTTTATAGCAACATCCTTCTCCAGGGACACCAACTTTATAAGCTTTGAGCTGGATTCCTAGGACCTCACTTTGCTGTGGTTTCCCAGACCAGCAGGGAAAATTGTGATCTGGAGAACACTGCTCCCCGAGTCCCGCCTGGTTCTCCGGGAAGGAGCTGAAATTCATCACCTGCTTGTACGCTGTCCTCTGTTTTTTCCTAATCACTATGGATTCCTCAGATGGATGGTGGTCTAGCTATTAAATATGGGTCAGATACATCATCTTAATCCTGTAAACTGTCTCAAAGGGTGACAGGAAGGCCAGGAAAGAACCCCTGAAACAAACCATGCAGTCCAAAGCAGGCTTAAGTATATTGGCCCCATGCGGTGAAGCCTGCACATGAGGCTTAGAGGGCTCTGTCAGGGCCATGGAAGACACCACAGGACATCTGGTAATTCATTGCCATAAAACACCAGAACCACTTAAGTCCAGCAGCTTCAGCACAGAGGCCTCTAATATGTCCTGCAAGCAGATTGGGAGGTACTGTATCACCCTACAGAGTCACACAGCAGCATCATACTGTTAGGTTTAAGTTTAGGTTCATTATCATACAACAGGTCTGGTGAAGGTTAATCAGATTAAGATAATTAAAAAGCAACCAGGCACCTTCAGCAGAAAGAAAAAAACTAGAAGTCCAAGCAAGGAGTAGCATGTTTTGCCCTTTGATTGTGGTTTTCCTTGTTTGCTCAAGCTGCCAGAGCCCTTGAAGTCACATGGAGCAAGCACAGCCAGGGACTGGCATTGTTTTAGCAGCATGAGGAAATTAAACTGCAAAAGAAATCTGTAAGATTTGTGTGATTTAACACAGAGCTCTGTGGGCAGGTCCTGGGATGGAGATGTAGGTTAAATGGGGGATTCAGCTCCTCACAGGGACTCCAGCTCCTCAGGGCAACCTTGGGCCTGCCACTTCAATTCTGTCTTTTCTCCTCCTCCCTATAACAGCCATGATGATGATACACTGTGCCTTCCCCTTTTCTGCCTCATCTCCTGGAATGGGAGCTCCTCAGGCAGTGAGTTGCTGGTAGCTGCCTGTGTGTGCACAACCCAGCACGGCAGGGCTGCCGGCGCAGCTCGTCACGGCTCTAACAGCAGCAGGAAGGCGCACAGCACTTCTGTGTCACTGTGCAAGCAAACGCAAGGTTCGCTGCCTCTGCCACGATGCATGTAGAAAGACATCAGGTAATAACCACTTTCTGCACGCTTAACAGTTTAAAGGAGATAATTGCCATACATAACTTAAATCTTATGGGTAATTCAGGAAAGTGGAATTAATTAACTATCTTGGCCCTTGGCCTCAATTTTGCTGCTAGCTTGTATTATAAAACCTATAAACATCATGGAAGTGTTGTTCTATTTCATAGAATCATAGCATCATCTGGGCCGGAAGGGACCTTCAAAGGTCATCTAGTCACACATTGTCATGCTGTGTAACACATCAGGGAAAGTACTACAGAATAGGAAGCCAACATCTTCCCTCATGTAAGCTCTGCCTTAAGCAATTAGCTCCTCTGGTAGTGATCTGAGACAACAGCATTCCTGCTACTAGCTATCTTCCAGTTACATGCGGAAAATAAGCATAGAAATAACTTTCCACTTGCTGTGCATCTGCCTTTCCTAAGCAGCCAGTGCAAATAACTCGCTCGATTTAACCCTGGAATCTCAGACCCAGCCAGAAGCCAGTTCAGTCTCCCCGAGGTCACTCACCTGGTAGTCTTTTGCCAGGTTCTTGGCACTTGCATCTTTTCTTAGCTTTCTTTCATGGTGCTTGTATGTCTTTTGATCTTGCTGCATGATAAAACCAGACAACCTAATAAAAAAATAAGAAAAGAAACAGAAAAGACAATTTAGCATTTGTAACAACAACCTCATCGGAATGTCTCTGGAAGGCTTGTAGTCTGCTCTCACAGAAGCACAAACTCCTCGGGCTACCAAAAGAGTGCTTCCTCCTATTCTGACCCAAACATTTACATAAAAATGGGCAGTTGTATCTTCTTTTCTCCTAGCATCAGGGTTTTTTGAAAACTATTTCACACATCAATTTGTACTTAGGTATTAAGATGTCTAGCCTCCTTGATGGAAGTGCAAAGGATCCAGCTGAGCTGATTGATACCTCAAAATAAAGGTAAGGTAATGGCTGTTCAAACTTAGGCAACTGCCATGTTCTCAGGGGCAAAACTTCATAAAAAGACCAGCTTAAATGGCTGTCCCAAGATAGATATTATATCCTTTTGCTTTTGAAGTGTCTCTAAAGCTCAAGTTGCTTTCCTCTGCTCCTAGAGGTTTGTAAGCAGCAGTAGCATATGGATTTCAAACATCAGTCACTGCTGAAAGACAATGAACAAAGGGCCATACAAAAGGGAGGAAAGAACCCAGAGCCAAATTCTCTCAGGTCACATACCAGGTGAGATGACACTAGTTCAGGCTGTTCCCTTGTCTAAACGAGGCCCTACTGCCATCTGCCCACGTATTTCTATCTTTCCGGTGTTGTTGTCACAGCAAGTCCTTCATTCTTTTGACAAAAAGCCACCTGAACTATTGTATGTGTATTGATTTGGTTGATTTGCTGCCTGTGTAACACAGAGCATCATTAATCTGATACAGAGAGCACTGGTTGAAAGGCTTTGACTAAGTACAATATCAAGTGTCACCCTGGGCTTTAGAGTACAAAAAGTACAGATAGCACAAACAAAAGGGCCATATTCACGCTGGTTTAACTCTTCCAACCTCCTTAACAATTGCCATAAGGTGATCATTCTGGAGTTGAATCAGACAAAAATCTGAACCAGAACAGAAATGGGGAAAAGTTGCTTGGATAATGAGGTTTTCCTGATTTTTTTAAGCATGCTGCTTGGTTGATACTGCTGAAAACACTGATGATTGGAAACATTCATGTTACTGTTTTCCAGATGTTGGAATTGTCTGGTTTCTCCGAGGATTGCAATATGTTTAGCAAAGGTGCTAATCATTTCCTCCACACAAGCAAGATAAACTTATCTTCAGAAAATGAATATGCAGGTTGCCTCTGTCCAGTACTGGTACTTCAGTGCTTCAGAAGCAGTTGGGTAACAGCATAAATACCCCTGAGAGTGATTATATTTAGTCTAAGTAGCAACAGGCATTTACTTTCATGAGAAGAACATTTTTGAACTCAAATACAAATTGTCTGTGTTCTTGTCCAAATTCCTTCCCCCGTCCTGCACCCTGATTCATACTTAAGTTGCTGCGTCAGCTGTCATCACTGCTGTTCCCATGCCCTCCTTCCTATTCACACCCTGAATGTCACCACTGGTGTCAGCTGCTGCTTTCTCCAACCCTGGCCTCAACACCACTTGTCAACAACTACAGCACACGGTGCTGCAGTGCAAGCTGCAGCTCATCAGCCAAGTGCTTTGCAGTGTGCTGTCTGATCCCTCATGGGATTTTCAGTGCTGCCTGTGCTCCCTCTGTTCCTGTAACACAAACATATGCACCCAAAGAAGAGGTGAACTACTTTGTTAGGCCAGCTGAAAAAGAAAGAATGCCAAGCCTCCAAGCAGCAGTGCAATAGGGTTGTCATAAGCCTGAAACAAAACAAAACACAGCACCCTGTCCAGCTTCCCTGCCCTTGATCATTCCTGATATCCCTCACTCCCAGGGGCTCAGTCTAACCTTCGTATCATGCCTACAGCAGACAGAAACTCTCAGTTTTACTGAAGCTAAATATTACTTGAATTTTCAATTTTTCTGGTATCCCTCTAAAGAAACTTTGCAAGGCAATCCAATGCGGTAACTTTTTTCCCACCAATAAACTTCTTTTTATGTTAAAAAGGGTATTTCGATCTGAATGACAGAGACTGGGCTGGATCCTGCCTAGCTTTTAAGCCAAGAAGGTGGTGGGGAGCCAGAACGCACTTGAGCTTTCATTTTCTTTCATCCCAGGAATGGGCCAAACATGGTCTAGGAACTTCCAAAAAGGACAGAGAGGGAAACCAAAGTGACTGTTTTCAGTTCTTAAACCAATTCCAGTACCAGTTGAAATCAATCCCATTGTGCCATGAAATTCATTGAGACCAGAATGTCTGTCTTTTTAGTGCAATTCCTCTGGCCTAGCATTGCAAAAAAGGCAAAAAAGAAAAAAAAAATCTGAAGAAAATCCACCTGGTTACCTAGGTAGAGTACCTATGACAAAAAAGCAACTTCCCTCTGTCACTGAATTATTGTTTCTCACTGATGTTAAGAAAACAACATGGAGATCAGCCACTGATAAATGGTTTATATTTCCTCAAAGGTAAATTTCCCATTTTACGCTGCAATTCAGACAATCGAGCCTATGTCAGATTGTCAGTAACGCGTGACAATAGTTTCCTGTAACAAATAGGCCATGTTCCAGTATGCACATTCCACTTGCATTAATCCTTGTACTGCTGTGTGTTTAAAATGTAAGAAGCAGACATGATTGGAAAAACAACAAAGATATCATCTGAGCAGTAAGTATATAAGTGTGCAGAATTCTTAGAAACCAGCATTGCTGACACTGAGCTGTCCCAGGGCTTCTCAGCATGCAGGGCAGATTGAATCTTGGCACCCTAAAAAAAGAGAATAAAGTAACTCACATGTGCTGACAAAATTCAAGAGCTGAGGGTTTAACCCCTGCTGCCTGCAGTGAAGAAAGTAGAAGTAGTAGACTACTCCTGAAGGAGATATAACCCCTCCCTCCCCTCTGCTCTCACCCCAAAATAGCCAAGATCCATTTTGTTGGCTTTTTGCTGAGGAACAGCCAGGTATCCTGCTGCACAGCGGAAGCAGCAATTGTCTGCACGGACAACAAGCAGTCCCCATCCCTTCCAGCACAGACATTTAGGCAGTAGGACCCTTCCCAGCCCAGTTTATAAAACAGAGGAACCTGTTTTATTCCTTGGTTCTGTGTGACCTCACAGAATAAATAGATCTTTGAAGAATCCTAAAACACAAAACTTAAAAAGCAACAAATCAATGAAAGGAGAAAGCACAACAGGACCAATTCTTCCCTCACCTACGCTGAGATCATCCATTTCAGGATAGAAAATAATTTTATACACTTCATTAGTCAAATATTTTGTACCTTAACAATAATTAGTCTGCTTAAATGGTAGCAGAGCCTTAATCAATACCTCAGATGTGGTTTAATACCTCATGCTTTTGTTTCAGTGCTTTTTAAAGCATAACTCGAATATGAGTCCCTGATATTTATTCTTAGAACTAATCATATTCCTCTATTTGCTTCAATATGAGTCAGGAATGAAGAACAAACATGAGTGTCAGAAAAAATATGTGACCGGAGGTACATATACACTGTTCATTCACTATTCCATACATACTTTAAATTGCCTGGGGTGGGGAAAGATGTTCTTTCAGATTTTCATTTAGCTCACACATTTTCATTTACTGAATTCAAAAGTGATTTGTCAGACAGTACTCTTTGCTGTCTTTCAGGTTCTTATTTGCCACCATTTTAGAGAGCACACACTCTGGTCCTGACTGTGTATGAGTCAGCCCAGTTACAAGAAGGTAGGTGGAGAGTCTGTGTTCAGGCCAGCTAAGGAAAGTGATGGCTACCTGGTTAGTTTTGGCTAAAAAAACATTGTTAGGTGGGTTTTTTTTCCTTATAAATGTGGTTTTGTTAATTCTAGAAGGTGCATCAGAGTTATTTTTCTCAGTGTTGGGCCAAGAAAAGAATGGCTTCACCAGCATGTTCTGATTTTGCATTTATAGGTGCTTATATAAGAAGAAAACCACATTGCTGATTTGCAAATAGAAACACTCAAGGCCTCCACACTGTACAAGTAGATCCATTTTTATAACGCTATGTCAAATTCCAATTATTTTACTTTCAAAAAATCTGTTGAAATATGATTTATTTCCTAAAGAAGAAAATACTGAGAGAACTTCCACAATGGATTGATAGCACCCAATTAATGTACACACTTTATCTGTACAAGAACCAGTTTTACAGGAGATGATCCAGGTCAGGCTCACTGACATTTCTGTCCCCTTTTGCTAACCATGAAAGAATACAAATTAATCTCATACATGGGATACGAGCAAGTTTCAATAGATTAACTTAAGTCTCAGCTATACAAAGTAACCACTGCCAAGTGGACTAAGGAAGGACAACAGAGCTCACTAGTTAGTCACCTTGAAAGCAGGACACACTCACACTTATGATAAGTATTAGTTGAGAAGAGACAAGGGCAAACTAGCTAAAGAGCTGCAAATTCATGCTTCAACTTACTTTTTTCTAATCTTCCTACATCAGATACACCACTGAAAGGTGAGATTTTAAGTTGACTGCATGAAGCAAACCCAAAAAGTTGTCTGATCACTGAAGTTCACATTCAAACTAGACTTCCTAGCTTAGTTTAGTTGATTAGGAATGGAAATCAATATAAGTGGCTGCAGATTAATTTGGTCCATCTTAAATGAATAATTTAAAAAGCCCTTCTACACTGAAATTGTAGAATCATAGAATAGTTACAGTTGGAAGGGACCTTAAAGACCATTGAGTTCTAACCTCCCTACCACGGACAGGGACACAACTCCAACTAGACCAGGCTGATCAAAGCCCCATCCAGCCTGGTCTTGAACACTTTCAGAGATTGCACATCACAGCTTCCCTGAGTAACCTGTTCCAGTGTCTCACCACCCTCAGAGTGAATAATTCCTTCCTAATATCTAACCTAAATCTATCCTCTTTCAGTTTAAAACCATTACCCCTCCTCCAATCGCTCCACTCCCTGATAGAGAGTCCCTCCCCATCTTTCCTATAGGCCCCCGTCAGGTAGCGGAAGGCTACTATAAAGTCTCCCCAGAGTCTTCTGTTCTCCAGGCTAAAAAGCCCCAACTCTTTCAGCCTGTCCTCACAGGAGAGGTGCTCCAGTCCTCTGATCATCTTCCTACAAATCCTGTAGTATCTCTTTTCTCAGAACAGCGTGACTCAGAATCCTAATGACCTATGAGCTGGATTCTGGTCTTGGCTTGGGTGGAGGCTTGGATAAAGGTCACCTGAGCCATCAGTCATGACACAACTGCCTTCTGGCAGGAGCTTATGGAAGTACCAGAAAAAATACACTTTCCTTCAGGCAAATTCCCACTTCCCTCAAAATTTTCAGAAGCTCATAAGTACCTATGAAAACAACAATACTTACATTGTGTCTGTATTGTACTTCTTTTTTTGATCACTAGAGCATTGAAAATACTGTGGCGTTATGCACGGCACAGTAACCGCAGTGCAAAGAGAAACTTGACCAGCATCATGTAACGAAGAATCACTTCAAAGTTTAAATCTTTCCTGTGCAGGTGAAGAGTTTATGTTTTAGATATACAGCTTTCCTGAGGGAGGAAAATAAATCTAACACAAAAGACATTGTTAAATCACAATTACCTTTTCTGTGCTTGTTTTTTCAGTTGATCCCATCTTTCTAGCAATAAACAAGTTGGGAATGAGGAAAATGTATTGTGTTATTTCAAGAATTAGTCCAGTAATGAGCTTACATTTTAAATGTAAGTCCATTATATAGTTTCCTTCTGAAATTAAGGCCTGAACAGCATTCGTATCATATTAAATAAGGTTCTGGTTACTGTGCAAGTGCTAGTTTCCCAAAAGTTTGATCCTTTTCACATATTGAAAGGTCTAAGCATGTGCCCTGTCAGACGTTACCACTTTGTTTTACAATAAAACATAGGTTTTGTTTAAAAAATAATCCTGTAGGCCCATCACTTTTGCCTTCCCTGCCAAGCTTTGTCAGTACTTCAGCTACCCTAATACACGGTTTGTGGGATATGCTTTTATACTAATTTAATAATTTTGGTTTAAGAGTTCCTTTTGCTAAAGTATATACATTTTAGCAAGATTATTTCACTAATGCCCTCCACCAAGAAAACCCACAAGTACTTTCATTAGCACAATTGGGAGACAACGGCAAACTTGGCTTCTGGGTAAATCAAGAAGGGGAGAGACAGCCTCTTTGCCATGCATGAGAGTCAGGGCTCCAGCTGCGTGTCCCAGAGAAGGGTGGTCATAAGCTCTGTAGAGCTCTGTGCTGAGGGAAGGCTCTACCACACCTTCTCCCATCTCCCACTGCTCTCCTCTCCGTCAGAAGCCCCAGAAGCCCTGGGACTGCCCCGAAGGGCAGTCTGTATTTTAAGGGCAGATCTGTATTTTAGAATCTGCAGAAAGAAGAAATAATGGATGAAGTATGAAAACAACCCCCTCTGTTCATCTCATTTCAATAATGCTGCCACACCAGTGCAAACTTTTTTCTTTTAACGTCCTGAGAGAGCTGACAACAGGTTAGGTGATGAAGATATGGCTCTGTTGGAATTACTGAATATAAACAACCAACCACAGATGACAGAAGCTGAAGAAAGGAGAGAACGAGAGGAGAAGATCAAATGAAACAAGTAGGACCAATTCATCTGCCTGTTAGTTACATTAATTAATTAACAGAAATTAATTTAGTTCAGTGTGATTAAGCCAAGACATAAATAACTGCTCAGACATTTCAGTGGAGACAGTGGATACCTGCTAGAGGTCACAAAATGGAATTTAATATAAGAAACAAAGACAAATAAGACCAAAAAGGGGCTCTCAAAAGTCAGAGGTCCTTTTCTCTCCATACAAAGAGCAAATGAATATGAGAAAAGAACCAATTTCTTTTTAATTACTGACATCCATAAGAAACACAGAACTTTGTTAAAGATTCAGATATAAGAGCTATATAAACATCAGTTTCCCCAGGTTTTCTACAGGTTATTTGATTGTTCTGAGAGCAACTGCTTTTGAAACAACAGCAGTTAACTTCAGATTCAGCATTCCTTTTCATAGCACCTTGAAATTTCAATATGTTGTACCTTGCAAAGTGGATTAAAAAAACTATTTTGGAGATGATAGATTGATGACGCAAGACTGGTCTTATTCTATATATTGCATATAAAATTTTGTAGCCCTTGACAAATTACTGTCATTTAGCCTTAGAAGTGTTGTCACTAAGGAAGGATAACAACCAGATAAGATAAAGTGCATTTCGTTAAAAATGTTCTTACGATTCCTCTCTTCTGATGTGCAACACAGTACCTCAATCCTTTTCAAGACAAAAGGACACATCTGAAACACAGCATTACTTGGCACGCAAGAGGCATGATGGAAAAACCCTACAATGTTGCTGAGGAATCTGCCAGTTAATGAGTTTATCTGAGCACAGGGTATTGCTAAACAGTGTGCTTTCCCACTTACTGCAATGGGATGCAGATAGACCTCTCCCACAGAATCAATGTCACCAGAGGAAGATGATCACTGGATTACAGCCAGCTAGCTATCTGCTGGATGATGTGCTGAACTGCTACAGGCATCCTATGGTTCAAGTCACAGGCTGAAGGTCAAATCTGGAGGCTTGATGGGTCTGTGTCTTCATTTGCTGCTTTTATCATGCAAGGCCTGGAAGGGATTCTCAGGTTACCATAAAGTATGGTCCTATATTCTGTGTACCAACCAGCACTGCAGGGGAAACTCCTGCAGTGTTTATCTTTCCCCCTTGCTTCAAAAAGCAGGTAGCTCCCTTAACAGTACAAGCCAGATACATACACTGGAATGGTAATTTTTTCAAAATATTGTTTGATTATTTTATCACACAAGAAAGGTAAAAGGTAGCATAAAAGGATTAAAAATCTGACGTAAAGTCATTAGCAAAGCTCCTTCTAACTTCAGACCTTTGGAATTTTACCTGAAAGATATTAATTGCAAAAGTCTGCTTTGCTTTTGAAAAGCTGGAACCTACATTTACTTCCACCTAGTATTTTCCCAATACTCTCCTGCTCTTGCTGTTTCTAAATACAAGGAACGTGAGAGACCAACAAAGCTTTAAGTATTTGAACAGAAAATGCTTTAACAAAAATCTGCTGAATGAAGTAACAGAAGGTAAGAGTGGTTGGATTTCTCTTGATGCTCTGAATTCTGAAAATGCTTAATAACAAAGTGGCATTTTAAGTTTCTAACAGAAGATATTTTCTCATTTCAAACCAAAAATACGTTTTCTCACTAATACTCAAAACACTGGAAAGCAACAAATACATACTCTTTTTTTGAAAAAATAGACCTAGTGAATAATCTTGGGAAATTTTAGTGAGTCCTTCTTCAGTAACAGTTTGATTTAAATTACTATTACATTTAGCAATGTGCAACACAAAGAGAAATCTAAAATGCCAAGGACATTTCAGTAAAACTCCTGCAGTAGAAGACTGTAGCTCCTTATTAAAACTATTTGGTGTATTAGTAAAAGAGCAGATAAATGAACAGTAGATAATTTACTTGGATTTTCCAAGGTCTTTGACAAAGGACTGTAGAAGAGGCTGTAAATACAAGCTACATCACCATGAGATGGGAATGTTCTCATGCTTAAAAAACTTGGAAGACCTAGAAGACAAAACAAAGAAATAAATCTCTAATGTCAGCAAGGGAAAAGATAACTGTGAGGTCCCTGATATCACATGCTTCCATGTCTCCACATAAGAAGCCTGTTGCTTAATACAGTATTATCTGAAAAAGAAGGCAAATAACAGAAAAATATTTATTATTCAGATCCCCCAAACAGGGACAGCAATGTCACTTTTGGTTCATGCTTTATAACTCTCTGTACAGCAAATACTCTTCAGTAAAGATTAATATCCACAAAAAAAGGCAAAGTATTCCTAAATGTCTGTATGAGGATAAGCTGAAATGTTGCACAATAATAATTAAAACCGAGTCAAATACAGATGATAGATAAGAAGAAAATCCAATGACAAGGGATGTTGATACTTTAGTCTTTTCTGAAATAAGTAATAACTAATCACTCTCTATACAAGAGAGTGCTGGAAAAGACTATTTGTAGGGAGGACTTCTTTGAATTAGACAAAAATTGAGCCATTTCTGCAACCTCATTTCAGAGTAAGTCTTCCACTATAACAGTCTGAAATGCTTCCGCTACTTCCTGTTTCTATTTCCTTTCTTTCTCTCCAAGAGCAGAAGGGAATGTTGAAATTTCCTCGGAATCAATTCTTCTCTTACATTTCCTCACAAAATTCCTGTAGCATTACAGCCTACAAGGAGACCTCTCTACACCCAAAAGTTCACAAAACTGAGCTCCTTTTTTGAATTACTGAACTGGACCAACTGTTAAAGACAGTCTTGAGAATTGTGGAGAAAGAGGTAGACTGACACCAAGAACAGTAACATTTCAAGACCTTTCTCTCTCAGAGAAAAATAGCCAAGCTTTTACATCAGGCTTACTCTTGTAGTGAGAATAGTGATAGTTCTCTTTTAATTTTTTTTTATATCCTGCCAGTACCCAGCCCTGCTGTCTCAGCTGAGGTAAATGAAAAATTGTAGTTATCAGCAAATTAGATGCAACAAATTCTAAACCTGTTCTTGATCAGAAAAGCATCAAAAAATGCTTCAGGTTGCATTTTTTGGATCACTTTGAGGCATTTTTCTCTAGCTAGCCTCTATGTCAGAAACCAACTGCTGCTACCCCTCTTCCCGATCCAAGGTAGGACTTGGTCTATTTTTCAATATGCTCTTTCTGAACGAACAGTCTCCCTGTCCTTCCACTGCTACACAACTGGTCGAGAGTGATATTACCTAACTCTGATAGGGGTGTGGGGGCATGTGTGTTATCTGAAATTGTTTGTGAAAGTACTGAGCAGCTTTTGATAGCTACGGGGAGGTATGTTGTAAACTCTCTGTAATGAATACTTGTAGACATGAATGTTTGTGCATACCTTCACTATATGAACAAGTTGAAGCCTGCACCATTTAGATTGTCTTACTTTTCAGAATTGCACCTCCCTGCACCTCTTCTCCTAAAGATTTTACATGATCATTGTATAAATTGGAAGAGTTCACAGACAAGCACTATGTGACCTTTCTTGACTGAAGCTGGAGAGGACAAACAACTTAAAATTCATTCTCAATTGGAAAAACATCTAATATTAGGTTTGATTTGAAAGAGCATTCATCCGCAAGATCCTTTTATTGCAAATTCTATTTGAAATAAGAGAGGATTCAGTACTTCGGGTAATTATACTGCCTTCTTCAGGAGGAAAAACAATGTCTCTCACAGAGAAGAGAACTCTGAGCAAGTCTGATACTACAATATTTAGTTTTGTGGTATATGTATTTTTAGAACTGTCATGAGTTACAAGGCTGAGAACAATAATCAAGTGATGTGTATCCAAGGATGTGTTGGTACATACAATGACTTTTTTGTCTTATACCTTTGCTTTTTAACTTACAAAAAAAATAATTTCTGTAACTTGTGGAAGTGAATATAAAAGCCTAATTTAAGGTCTCAACCCTGACAGCAACCCTATATGAGAGGCCCCTACTGAATCTGTAAGGTGTGTACACAGTGGCTTTGGTTTGGAGGAGAAAGAGGCTGGAGAGGAAAAAAGGTGTGCAAACTCTTCTTTAAGCTACCAAGTCAAAGGAAGAGATAATAAAGATCCAATTTATCCCTATACTCTTCATACTCCAGTAAACAGTAAAATGGCAAGCCCAATGTCTTTTAGAGGCCCACCATGAGATTCACTACAAGGCTCCAGGTTTAATCTGGAGAACAGGTATCAGGAAAGTCAGAATTTATTCTGTCTATGTAAAAATGGTCAAAATGTTCTTTCTTCAGCCCTGGTACTACCATGATGAGCTCAGGATGCAGGACATAAAATTTCAGACAGTACCTTTTATGAGACCAGCTGACATAGCTGGAAGGAATAGACCAGCTTCGAAGCACGACAGCCCTCTGTAAGTCTATTATGCAAGCAGAACCTTTTCCACATTGTATAGTCTAACAGCTATTTTGGGTGGAATTTACCTGTGTTAATCAGTTACGCCATTTATCCAATTATGTGACACTCATAAAAACAGATTGTAGGCATTGCTTTCAGACACAGTACATTCACATTGGACAGGGATTTACAGTTCAATATGTAGTGCCTGTGGAAAGGACTTTGGAGTCTTTAAAAACTTCAATTTTATATGGCACCATGACTGTGGCCTATCCAGGACCCAATGTCTCCATCACATTTGGCATTAATGCTCAGTTATTCAGCATAGCCTACTGAATCACCAAAACCACTTCCTCCAGCAGATTTTTTGTAAATCTCTTATCCAAGTACTGACCAAGCCCAGCTCTGCTTAACTGTATGAAATCGTAGCCTAAGGTGGTGTGACTACAAGCACAAACAGCGTCCATCTGTCATTTAAGCTCAGTTAGTAATCTGTTTGCCTTCTTCAGAATCAAGTTTTTCTTTCAAGGCTGTCACAAGATGAAGTCTTATAAGAAGGGTAACTTTCCTGTAGTAAAATAATTTGAGGAGAGTATATTCCAAAATGAACATTTTTTCTTTTATGTAAACTAGTCAATAATGAAAAAAATGCCCATGTTGCACAACACTGGTTGAATTTGATGGTAACTTCCTGTTCTGACCACTACTTGTCTAGTAACTATTATTAAAATGTGTAATAAAAAAAGATGTAAGAAAGGATAAATGATACCACTGTGGGATCATTTTATGAACAAACACTGGTTTCTACACTTACTCAGAGCCTTTGACAACATTCAATACAGACAGTTTTTCAAACCTGAGTGTTTAAATTTAGGTGCCTAAATAAAAAATAAAGGAACCTGCCTAAGCATAGGTTTAGTATACTGATTGTACATACCCATGATCATACTTCCAGAAGTGTTAAACTTATACAACTCCTACTGATTTTAGTTAATACCTCTGATAATCACAGGAGGAGATCTGAAAATTATAGTCTATATTTGTATTTGAGAAAAAAAAAGCAGTAAGTTTACACAGATGAAGGCTTTTGTTGGGGCATATCCTGATCTCTACCTACAGCTTGAATAACTATGCTATAAGCACGACTGCTGTGTAAGTATTCTTGCCCCCCAGCCATGAACAAGCAGCAGCGCAGCTTTTCCTACAGCCCATTTGCTATTGTAATAGGGCAGCTGCTGTATCCTTTGGTGAAGACTGCTGCCTCACAGGTAGCTCCTCATGGTTATGGAATCAAGTCCCATACACTCCATGGTCTCTGACCTGTTTCACCTTAATTCAGGGTGAGTAATTCAGGGAGAGCAGATTGCACTGACCTAGGGCTCCATCGAAATAACAAGGTAGATATTCTATGTGCAAGGTCCCCAGTGTCCTGTCTCCCATATATAACAAAACTATGTTCAACCTTATACCTACAGAAGGTATATTTAAACACTTAGAGCAAGATGGGAAATAAATCTGAATTAGAGCATAATTTGAGGGGATTTTTTAGCTGGTCAAACTAAAAAGATTTGGTGTTATTTGATTATAGTAAATCTATACAGTTAGTGATACATAAAATACTCCAGCCCAGTGCATCTGCATATAAAATGAAAGAAAATTTATAACAATAAGATCTTGCTACACTTAACAAGGATGTATCTCTCCCCCACCCCTCAGTAAATTATTTTGCTGGAGGCTACATCATTCTCTCTGAGTAGTATGTTGGGAGTTGACAGAGGCGTGAATAATTCACCGTGTATGAAGCCTCCCCAAGCTGAGCTGAGCTGCAGCATGTTGGGCTGGCCTTTGATGCAGACTGGTTGGGCAGGTTCCTGGGCGCCCCAGGAACCGGTCTGACAGGCCTGTTATGCCAACAAATTCTGGTATGATTCCATGCTCTCCAGAATGCAGAAACCTGCCCAGCCAGTTAAATGAAAGGCATATTAGGTTATCCATTGCACATTGTATATATCTTAGGTGCAGCAGATCTCCTCTCGGCACTCTCTAGTGTGGTCCACAGTGGCTTCCTCATCTTACTTACACTTGAGGTTTATAGCTGGAGGGGAAGTCAATAGTAAATATTTATCACCCCGATCAAGAGCAGAACTTTTCACAATTCAAACAGAAGGGTGAGTTTTGAAAGTCTTTCTTTAAAATTAATTTAAGATAACCTTAAGCAAAAATTTCTCTTATGCTTGAAGTGATATAATGGCTATCTCCTTAATGTGTCTGAGTACTGCCAGTCTCTATGGTGCTTGTTGACAGGATTTTTGTGAGTGCAGCTTTTTGACCCTTCTGCGTGCAGCTCAACATCATCTGCTCTGTCTGCAAGAGTATGTGCTGGAGAGACAGTTCAATGAATTAAGCACGGGAGTGAGAGACAGAAACTCCACTGCCAATGATTTAGTATTTTGAGCAGGTGACTAAAGTATTGCCTATTGGTTTTCTCTTTTATACAGTGTTTTTATAATCCCTCTCTTATAACAGCACTGTTGTGACAAGGCATAGTTCCATTATAGTAAGATGTGTGGTTACTAATTCTTACCAGACTAACTTTTTTAATTGTTCAATTTTATGGATTGAGTTAATTAAACCTAATTTACATATTCAGAATTCGCTTCATGGTAAGATAGCAAATGTACTTGTCATTCTTACTGCTTTTTTTCTATATATTATTAGAAACGTACCTGTTTAGAATGAGTAACGGTGGTGGCAATGTTAATAAAAAGCAGTCCTAATCATAAAGAGTAGGCAGACCTGAAAGTTGTACCTGTATCTGCAACTGAATCCATTCAAAGGTTCTGTGTCAAATAAGAAAAATTAAACAGTGTGAAAACAAAAGCTGTGGAATCTGGTAACTGATTAACTACTCGAGCACAGAAGTACTTGCTGAGCTGAATAGAAAGGAATGAAGACAGGTTTTGTCATGCCTGTTAGGACAAAATAACTCTTTAACTTAAGTAAATGTGAATCTTCTTGCCATCTGTGTAACTACATTTTTGAAAACCCTCACATAGCTATTTCCATCTCCCTGGAAATCTTAATTTTGTCTGTCTTTCAGTGAAACAATTACCATTCTCTTTCATGATGTAAAAAAAAAAAATAAATCAGAGTCCCCAGTGGACATAACCGACTAGATACAAAAATATACAGGATTATGTAAGACTAAAGGGTAGTCACACAACAGGAAGCTTCAATTACGGAGCTGTTTACTGCCAGCTATTTCCAGATTGATGCAAAAATTAACATTATTATTCTTTTGTAGAGTGCCAATAAAAATGTCTCCTGAGCAGCTTAAAAACTCAGGGAATAGCAGACTGAAATTACATTCTCATTAGCAACATTGTATCTGTGTCTAAAAATTTTTCCTCCAAGTGTGGGAAAATGGAAAAGAACATAGGGACAGTTTTGTACTCTCACAGAAGCTAAAAATATTCATCAGGAAAAAATGTTTAATTTTTATCATTTCTGTTAATTTTGCTATTAAATATGGAAGGAAAACTTGCTAAGGAATAAACCACTTTCAAAAGAAAAAATCATAGCTGGCTGAACTGTATCGTTCGCACAGGGACTCTGTAGAGCTCATAAAATGCTACAAAAGAGCTTCAATTTCTAAAGCTACAGGATTTTAACACAGCATATTTTTAAAATTCAAACCTAATAAATCACTTTTTCAAAATTCTCCTTGCCATCCTCTCTCTTTCCAGTTTATGTGCTTTGTTTTATTTGGGTTTTCATCAGCTGCTTTTTTTTTTAGGGGGCAGGAAGGGCAGGGGCCATTGTTTGGGGATTTTTTTTCTCAAAAGGTAAGTAAAAAATTGTTTCCTGTATATTGTTTCTCTTTTGGTTGTTTTCCTGTCCTGAATTCTTGTCGTTCGCTACAGTAAAAGATAGGTGGCATGATTTTGTACACAGACCTGTAAATTTTTACTTCAGCCTCCCAAGCCTGAAAACAGGCTTCCAAGACTGAGGTAAATATGTGTAACTACTCGGATTATTCATGTTAACCTAAAAATGTCAGTAGGAGCAAAACATTTCCACAAGCAGCTAACACAAATGGGTGCTGCTGCTTAGAGTGTGAGGACCAGGAATACTGCACTGGGGTCCAACAACAGCATCCCTAAGGTTGCTTTTTTCTTTTTCCTCCATCAAGGCTCTCTAAAAGACCAGAGAGTTTCAGTTGAATAAATCCTGGCTGTTTCTGACTACAGATGAGAAGCAGTGAAAGCACTTCAAAGAAGAGGGTTTCTTAAAGTGAACAGTGTTACTGGCATCAGGGAATTTGATCTTGGCTCAATTTCAAAAGTGGCTACGCAAGCAGCTTGAGAAGAATCAAATACAACTAGTGGGGGTGATGGAGTGGCTCCTCCCTATTTTTCCAGAGAAAGCAACTACCTGTGCCAGACAACACTGGTGTGCTCTGTGCGCTCTCCCAGCTGTAAGAAATCTTACCATTCAGAGGACTGCCAGTTCCTACACTCCTAGTTCAAATCCTGTTTAGGTAGCAGCTGAACTGTGCCACATGCTCTTATTCTCTACATCTGAAGTTGGGCTCCTTTGATATTCTTACTGGCAACTGCAACATAAAGTTCATTAAATGAGCATGACTAGAGTTAAGCAATATATTTATTATGCAGATCTGCAAGTCAAGAGGGCTGTGAGCACACTGGCCACATATGTATATGTGCGATCTATTAAATCTCATGTGAATAAATAAGGACTTCACTATGTCATATAGATATGTATATATATATATTTATATATACAGAAAAAATGATATATTTACCACTGTGTTTAAAGCAATTAAAATATTTAGATTGGAGTGTAATCCAAAGCTGATTTTAATCTTTACATCTAAATTTAAGATAATAGCATCAAAAAATCCAAGCTTTCTGCTAATCTCTTTTAACCCTATTCTGTATGTATATGCACTGAGCTAGGCAACCTTCCGCTACCTGAGTGGTTAGAAACACTGATGCAGCCGCTGTACTGCCCCTCAAAATGGACTGGGGGGGAATTAAAGGCTGTTTTTTATTTTATCTGTGCTGCAAAACTGCAGTACTCTTAGAAGAGAAATTCAGTCATTAGTTGATTTGCTGGTAAATAGTCCGGTCATCAAGAAGGAAGGCATAACCACTAAAGCATAATTGAAAATCAACAGCTTCACACACTATTACTATAGTGTGTGAAGATTACTAAGATTAAACTTTTCAAACCAGTCAGGTCTAAATGGACTAGGATTAAATTAGATTCCCTTTTTTCCAGAGTTGCTCATGGATAAGTATTCCATCACTAGTTTAATGCACAATATTAAGGGTTGTTTTGAAACCTGAACATGAGCCATGACACCATAGAAAGTTTCGTATCTGTTCAAGCGCAACAACGGTGAAGTATTTTTCCCACAGTTTTATTGTCTAGGTGTGTGTGTTTACTCTTATGAGATGAATGAGATGCAGTTCCAGTTAGACTAGTCAGTTTAAGGCATCCAATATAAGTAGATGTGCAACATAAGACTCTTCAGTAGCTTTCTAGTACGTTTAACAAGCCAGGGATCTATTCAGTAATTAGTGGCCAAGTATGTGATTATGGAATACATGAAATCAAATAAATCTGGAAGGGAGATAAAGTTCAACTGCTGGTCTTAATCCGTTATCACTTATTGTTGAGTAGATAAGAATAACACTGTAGAAGTCAATGGATTTACATTGCTGTAAAGTTTAACATAAGAGAATAGGAGAATAAACTGCTCATGCAGTTTACTGGAAAATAAAATGGATGACAACATAATTATTTTCCAAAGTGCTTCCTCAAAATAGAAAGATTGGTCCTGTTTATGGTAAAATACCCAAACAATCAGCAAGAAGGCTATTTTATTGCTACTTATCAGATCTGTGTAAGACATCTGTTTCTCTTAACTGAAGAAATTATAACTTTCCTGTATCACAAAATTTTATAAGTTTCAGAAGTAGAATAAAAAGCTGCCAGAAAGAGTTACTTAAGAAGACTGGAACGTCTATCATAACCTATCACGACAGTTGCTTCCATAAGATGTAGCTAATTTTAGTTCTACCGTATGTGTACTGATATGATAATGGATCAAACTTATGATGTAAGTAACCTGCTGCTGAGCTACTGAACATTTTATTTTAATTGAAAAATAAGTGGTTAAACAATGGTGAAGAATGAGTAGAAAAGTTAACTACAAGATTTTTCAAAGTACTTCAAAATTCGAGGTACATATTTGATGGGAAACCAAGAGTATTTTTCAACAGAGGTGAAGAACAGATTTAAAGCGTGCTTAATCACAGGTCATCTTGGACTCCTATCTGATAGCATTTCAAAATACTTCAGAAATATTGAAATAGTATTTCAAATTCAGTTTTATTTATGCTGTAGCTCTGTATTTATTATACTTCCTGTAGATCTGAGTAATGTAATAAGGGGGAACAGTTACTAACAGTTATTAGATAACTGAACATCTAACTTTTTTCAAACTGTTATTAAAAACTTAGAAAGTATGTGGTTTGCAGCACTGGCCCTTGCAAACTGATCACCATTGTCTCCTAGTCATGCCACCAAGCTGTCTCTGCAAGTGCTCCTATACATACCAAAATGGTCCAGTGTAATCATGTGAAGGCAGAATACTGAAAAGCTGTGTTTTGTTTCTTTTCATTACTGAGAACTACAGACTAAGAATCAAGGGGTTTATCTCACGGCAGAGAGCAGGGTTGGTCCCAATGAATGAAAGAACATTGAACTGCAATTTGGGACAAAAATTTCTGTTGGCAAAAATCTCAAAAGTGACACAATAGCTCAGCTACCTTATGCTATACTAATTATATGAGCCTCAAGGCTTTCATACTCACACAAAACATTAAAAGATGCTCCAGGCTGTTATACTGTATGTTAAAATACAAACTCATTGCATTGGTTAAGATCAAGAAGGCGGATGGCGAGAGAAGCATTGTAAATACATCTTAACTTCTGTGCGTAAACCTCAGCTGTCAGCAGATTCACAAACCCTGCGGAAAAGGTAGATTTGGCAGCATAGTCTGAATACCAGCAAGGCCAGCCGCTCCCGCCACAGGAGTACCGAAGACTCTCTTTACGTCTAAAGCAGCAAGACTTTTGTTCAGGTAGGCTCCCTCTGTATGGACAGCATTTACCTTAATGCCGCCTCTTGCACACACCTTTTTCTTTTCCGTAGTGCTTTGTGGCTGCCATACTTAACCATGTCACCTGCCAAGGCCCGGCTTGTCCCCTTGGCTTTCCTCTGGCTGCTCTCTTTGGAAACCCCAAACGCCAGGCCAGACACAGGCTGAGGGGGAGAGGGCTCGGACAATGGCCTGATGAGTGGCGATGAGTTTATAAAACGGCGGAACCCCTCTCACCTAAATGCCGGGTGGGAGCAACCACCCCAACGGCCAGGGCTGGAGGGCAGCCCCTCACAGCCCTGTTCTCGCGAGAGCAGAGCCCAAGCCTCGCGAGAACCGCGCGGGCCCCGCCCCGCCTCGGCAGGGAAGGGGCGCGCGCCGGGGGCTTTCCGTTTTCCCGCCGTTTCGCGCGGAGCCGCCGGCAGCCAACCAGGTAACGGCGCGCGCTCGCCTCGCCACCGCCGCCGCCGCCTGGGGACCGGCCACAGCTCCGCGCCGCCAGCGGGGACGCCCCCGGGGACACGCCGGCTTCTCGCGGGGCACGTCGCAAACACTGTCCCTCCTTCCGCCGGGAGTCCCCGAGGAGGGGGAGAGCGGGCCGCGCTCTCTCGTTCTCTCCGTTTCGGAGGCTCCGGCCGGTCTCGCTGGGGAGAAGGGACGGGTGGGACATGGCCGACCCCTCCGTTGCCGCCCGGGCTGCGGGGCGTGACAGAAGGCCGGCGGGGAGCTGGGGCGGCTGAGGCACGGATGCTCGCTCCCCGCCTGGCCAGCTCTCAGGCGCCGGTGATGGCAGGATTTCTCAGAGCAGCCCGGCGTGTCTTACGAGTGAGTCTCCTGTATAGAGTGTGCGTGCAAAGGGAAAGGGGGGGAGGAGGGAGGGAATAAAAAAATCACCGCTGGGAGGTAGGTACAGGAGAGCCGAGTTTGTAGGAGCAGCTGGTGCTCGGGCTTTTTGGTGAGGTCAGGGGTTCAGGAAGGATTGTGCTTTCCAGAATCACAGAGAGGCAATGCGTTCCTGTCAGCGAAGTATAAATACACCTTCGATGCTTTATCGGTGCCAGCTGCGAGTGCTGGTGCAGGCCTGCATAGTCAGGCAGTCAGCTCAGAAGCTGCGTGAAGGCTTACCACGGTGAAGGGAGTTGGTGGTTGGAAGATGGGGGAAATAGAAATGTTTAGGTTGGTCTGTGGAAGGGTCAGTGTGGGGGATAGGAGATAAGCCCCATCTGAGGCAGTCATCCCACTCCCTGCCTGCGTACAGAAGCGGGACATTTGGGAGAGAGGCTGGCATCGTGCTTCCTTGCTTCCTCAGGCACCTTCCTGTGCTCTGCCTGCCTGTGAGTGTCTGTACATCCACCTCTGGTGATTTTTTTTCCCGAAGGACTGGGAAATCCTTTCTTAGGACTGGAGACTAAGCTAAGAAACTGACATCACTGAACACCTTTTACACCTGTGCAACTGCCCAGACATGTCAAAGGCTCTACTCAAAGACTTGTTGGGGGCCCCCTGTTTGAAGGCAGGTTGAACGCCTGTAGAAAGCAATGTATCACTTTGGGATGGTGAAGCTTGGGAGTACCCATTGCTTTTTTTTCACCTGTTTGTATTCAGTTGATGTACTAATCATCATCACAAAAAAGACATTGAGGTGCTGGAGCAGGTCCAGAGAAGGGCAACAAAGCTGGTGAGGGGTCTGGAGAGTAAGTCTTAGGAGGAAAGGCTGAGGGAGATGGGGTTGTTTAGTCTGAGGAAGAGGAGGTTGAGGAGAGACCTTATCATGCTTTATAACTACCTGAAGGGGGGGTGTAGAGAGGCAGGGGTCGATCTCTTCTCCCCAGTCACAGGAGACAGGACAAGGGACAATGGCCTCAAGTTGCGCCAGGAGAGGTTTAGATTAAATATTAGGAAACATTTCTTCATGGAGAGGGTTATCGGGCATTGGAATGGGCTACCCAGGGAAGTGGTTGAGGCACCATCCTGGAGGTGTTCAAAAGACA
>JAOTQQ010000012.1:105302263-105329378 GCA_026546715.1 Gallinago undulata
GGAGAGGGTTATCGGGCATTGGAATGGGCTACCCAGGGAAGTGGTTGAGGCACCATCCTGGAGGTGTTCAAAAGACAGGTGGACGTAGTCCTTTGAAATATGGCTTAGTGATTTTTGTCAGGGTTAGGTTGATGGTTGGAGTAGATGATCTTTAAGATCCCTTCCAACCTAGACAATTCTATGATTCTATAATCATTTGCAGAAACTCTAAGCAAGTTCTGTGCATTTTTTTCTTACAGTCCTCTTGTGGGGCGTAGGGGGGAAGAACCAAACTAAAAATACAGGGACAGCCTTTATTAATTCTAAAGTCAGATGCCCTTTTCTTGAAAGAATCTGGCATACTCAACTTTAAGACAGTAAGTGAGAGCAAGTTTGTTGATTTCATTGCCCTAGTGCTTGACAGAGAAAAAGATGGTTTCTGAGATATTTGTTGCTGAAGGTAGAGAAACAAGAGTTTAAAAAAAATTCCTAATGTCACTAGGCAGTCGGTTCCACAAAGAAGCATTGTAAAATGGCTTAATGTGACCGCACACAAAGTGGAGCGTTTCAGCTGAAAAGATACAAGCAAATTACTGTTCAGCTTCCGCTGAAGAATTGTAGGCATTGCTAATTTGAAAATGTAATTTTATTTTCTATTAAGGATTTCTCCTAATATAAGAACATTTTCTAACTTGAAGTCAGGAACTGAAATTGGCACGGAATTTTCTGTGGGCAGAGCATGTTAAAGCAAATGTGGAGCTACCTAATAGTTCCTGAGGGTTCTGTCAGCTCCATTACTGTAGCATTTAAATATCCTTATACTATAGAAAACAGAGTTCAAGTTGTGGAGGATAATGCTTAGTTCCATTTATTCCATTATTTTTACTATGTTTTGAAGAAAGCCAGGCTTCACCAAAGGTAAGAGCAGGATGCTGCACCTAGGGAGAAATAACCCCATGCACCAGTACAGGTTAGGGGCTGACCTGCTGGAGAGCAGCTCTGACGAGAAAGACCTAGGACTCCTGGTGGACAATAGGATGACCATGAGGCAGCAATGCGCCCTTGTGGCCAAGAAGCCAATGGCATGCTGGGGTGCATCAGGAAGAGTGTGACCAGCAGGTAGAGGGAGGTCATCCTTCCCCTCTGTTCTGCCCTGGTGAGGCCCTATCCGTCGTGTGTCCAGTTCTGGGCTCCCCAGTTCAAGAAGGACAGGGAACTGCTGGAAAGGGTACAGCAGAGGGCTACAAAGACGATTAGATGCCTGGAGCATCTCTCTTAGGAGGAGAAGCTGAAGGACTTGGGTCTTTTTAGTCTAGGGAAAAGAAGACAGAGGGGGGGGATCTGATCAATGCTTATAAATACTTAAAGGGAGGCTGTCAAGAGGTTGGGGCTGGTCTTTTTTCAGTGGTGCCCAGGGATAGGACAAGAGGAAATGGACACCAACTTGAATATAAGAAGTTCCACCTAAACGTGAAGAGGAACTTATTTTGTTTGAGGGTGGTAGAGCACTGCAATAAGCTGCCAAGAGAGGTGGTGGAGTCTGTCTCTGGAGACATTCAAAACCTGCCTGGACACATTCCTGTGCAACCTGCTCTAGGTGGACCTGCTTTGGCAGGGGGGTTGGACTAGATGATCTCCAGAGGTTCCTTCCAACCCCATATCATTTTGTGAATCTGTGAAAGAAAAGTGACTTGCTTAAGACCATGCACATTGATACTAGTCAAGAGACCAGAACTAAGGCCTCCAGGCCCTACACTACGTCAGTGACCACTGGACTGAACATCTTATCGTGGTGAATCTAGGGGACCAGCTAAACTAGTAGCTGCATTCAGATATTCTGAGTTGCTTGAAGGCTCTCAAGATAGGAGATGCAGCTTCTTGACTGATTGTAGGCCTTGTATTGTCTGAGTGACAACTATAATTTGTGCCTCAAAAATTGGAGAGAAAATCGCTCCTTTGTCTGTATAGACATTGCGGTTTGCTTGCTTAGGCTGCTACTTTAGGAACAGTACAAAATAAGTTAGGGTTTTTTTTTCCTTACTGTAATTTGCACTACAGAGTAATAGAGATAGCTATGTCCACCTGGTAATGACACAGTCCCTGTTCAAAAGCATTCGTTTAAAGTTGACCAGAGAACTGGGGAATTGGGGAGAACTTGGAATGTCCAGTTTCACACACAGGGAACTGGAGGACAGAGAGAGATTATATGAGTATTTCAATATTGGATACCTGATGCCAATAGAATTTAATATTATCTTGGCTCAAACCCAGGTCTGAGTACCATGCTTCCCCTATAGTTTACCTGAGGGCATTATCTGTGCTAAGAAACCCTTCAAAACAAATAAGAATTATGGGTAAGATTGTTCTGAGTTGTGTAGGCTTATAAGACAGAGATGTCTGACTTTGATAGTTTCCTCAAATACTAATGTTTTAGAGATTTATAAATTTCAGGATTATTCTCTTATTTCCTTTTCATCAGGCAGTGGGAATAATTTCAGTGTAGAATCACCAAGACTTCAAGAGGATATGAGCTTTTCTTTACAGAAGGATGTCACTTGAAACCATGCTTATGTAAAGGGTGTACATCCTGATAAAACTTTTGACAAATGCTTTTGCTGACTGCCAGATCTTGGAAGCATGGGTTACTTCTGGAAAATGGGAATTCTGTTTAACTGCAGCTTTATATGGGAAAGGAATAAAGACTGCTAAACATCTTAATCTAAATTTAAGTTGATAGCTGTTTTGGGGGGGGGGGGAGAGAATCTTTCCATTTATAATTATTTTTAGCAAAATAATTAGCATTTTCAACACTTCTAGGGTGACTGTCAGTATCTAGATACAACTCGACAGTAACCTTTGTATTTCATCCACGGCTGCAAGTTACGCTTTGACAAATATAAACATAAGTGTTGTCGATCTGTCATTGCAGGCATACACCTGTCTTCAGAAACTTCAGCTTCATAACTATGTAATTTAAAACTTAAAGTGTAAGAGTGAGCCAGTTCTGCAAAGAAGTCAAGTTGGGAGCAGAAAAAAACAAGATGAACGCATCAGGAGGAAGCTGTGGGAGCCCTAGTTCTGCAGAACCTGCAGGAGATTTCTTCAAGGAATTGTGGTCCAAACTAAAAGAATGTCATGATAAAGAAGTACAAGGTAAACTGTTAAAGTGTGGGTTCACAGAATGCTGGCTGTTACCACAGGAAAACTTTGAACCAGAATCCCACTCTGTCTCCATGAAACTAAAAAGATTTTTTAATGTCTTAGTTATGCGGAAAGTTGGACGGGGTAATAATAAATGATCCGTACAGATTGACCCCTTAAGTCTGGTTTAACAGGATTAAATTTAAACTATTAACAAGTATAAATTATTTGCTAGGTCAGTGAAGAAAAAGTAACACAATGTTACATGGGATCTGTGTGCTTAGGGAATATGTAAATGTTACTTTAATGGATTATGATTCAAAGTTTCCAAATGAAGACGTTCAATGGAATTTTTGTCTTTTTTCTTTTGACTTTAGTTACTTTAGGTACATTAAAATGGTTTGCATTGTTTATTTCCCCTAACTTGTGCAAAATATCACTACAGATTAATATTACTGAAGTTAAAAGTATCTCTTCAATTTCTAGTGTTCTAAATTATCTCAAGAAAGTCAATAATAAGTTGCTTATTCTTACATTATGTTTTGTGTCCTGTGATATCAATTTTACTGTGGTCTGACTATTAGTGTCTCTTTATTCTTCAGTAGTGCAGGAAATTAACACCACCTAAAGTAAAGATGACTTATTTATATTCTTATTATAATACTTTTTACAAGTAGAATTTATAAAATATTTTGCTAAAAATACTTCATGAGAAGTTAAGATTTTGCTCTGCTAATCTTAAATCACGCGATTCATTCTTCTGAATTGGATTAGAACACTGTTTGACTGAATCTTCCAACAACCATAACCTTATGCATGAAATAGTATTAACATTAGGTTGTAATACAAGCAAGTGATTTTTTTATGAATTAGGAGCTGTAGTCATGCAAGTGGATCTTTGTAGCCATACCATCCCGGTGGCATTGGTCATTTCCACCAGCCTCAAAATAGTTCCAGGTCTGTCCATTTAGGTCCAGTTATATCATCACTTCGTAATTTCAAAAACTGTGGGGGATTGTTTTGTAATGTACAGATGTTTCAGGCTTCCCGCTGAAAGTCTTGACAGCAATTTGCAACACAGGGCTTTGACACTGTGATAGTAATTTAAAAACAAACAAACAACAAAAAAACCCAAACTTCTATCAATCTGACAACTGAAAGTAAAGAATTTGTTACATTAAAAAAGCATGTATAACCATATGAGATGCAATCTTATATGTCCGAAAAGACACACACAGAAAATCTTATTTTTTTATGAGTTTTTCTTTTTTTTTTTTTTTCTTAAATGGTTCTTTTCAGAGTAGGTGTGATGTCAACTGCAGATAAATGTGGAAGTACTGACAGAATGGGATCTGGCAATCTATGGCATGTCTGAACAACAAAAACTGAACAAACAAAAAACTCTGATGTAGAGGGTAATGTTAAGTGACCCTTTCTCTAGTTTCTTGAGATGTGCAGCACATGATTCTAAAGTTTTGGTTTTCTTTATGCAAGTGAAGATACTCTTTAGAATGCGTGCTGGGTGTGGCCAGATAATTTTGCCACTAGGCAGTCTTTTTCATGCCTAGCCCTTTGTCAGTATGTCCCACACTGTGTTAGGTAAAATTAGGTCTTGTGTGATAACATCAAAGGCATGCCTGAAGGATAGTTAATTTTTTCAAAAGGTGGGGATCCTCTTATACAAAACGGTACTGGAAGATATTTTAGAAACATCAAACACAGGCTTGCCTGGACTTTGCTTGTTTCTGAAGTCTATAAATAAGAATTAAAATTGACTCATGAGTTTCCAATCTAAATGTCAGCAAAAAAATTATTTTAAAGATGGTGGAAGGTTGATTAGGGGAAAGTTAGTTGGAGAAAAAAGGTTTTGCATGTGTAATGCAAATGCAATGGTGGAATTCTTATTAGTTATTAAAAATCCTTGAAAAATAGAACTTATGACACAAGAGTTTGAAATGGTCAGGCACATTATACAAGTTGTAATTATTTCTATTGAATATAAACTAGAAAATACTTCAAATTCCTACAGTTTGAAATGGATTTTATTGAACTTCTATATTACTATATTGTAAAAGTTGTATTTTTCCACCATGTTAGATAAACAAACCCAGCTTCTTATTCTTTTAAACTAGTCACTTGCAAAAAATTCCAAATTTTGGCCCTCTTCAGACAAAATAGCTATCATTTTCTCCCAAATTCATTATGTGACAATGGGTAGGACTCCTACAACCCCGTTTCCAAAGATGTTGGGCATGGTCAATGTCAGTTGACTTCTATGGGAAGTCAGAATTGCTCAGCAACTCAGAATAATGGTCATTAAAACTATATTTACTTTTATTTCCTACCTGCAGAATGTGTGGGTTACTTGCACAATGCTCACAAATTAGAAAGGAATTTAGTAATGCTGTTTATAAAGTGACTAATTTCTGCAGGTGTTAATACTTGCAGCTAGCTCAAAATAATTATATGGATACTTGCTGCATCTAGGTCTTACCAGTGTGGTTGCAGAGAATGAATTCAAGTCTAAAGCTCTATACTAAAAAGAAACATCTTTCAGCACAGAAATGTGAAGAGAGTTTTGCATAGAAGAAATAGCCTAGTTTGTTTTTGGTTTTGGTTTTTTTTCAATCATTCTTTACTTCTGGAAAGCAAAAGATATCAATAGGGAAAAAGCTGTCATCATGGATGGAGAGAAAATTGAGGAAAGCAATCTCCTTGATAGATGGCTGGAAGCTCCTCGAAAGTAAATAATTATAGAAAGCAGGGCTGGAAGGTATCTTAGGAGGTCATCTAGTCCATCTCTATACCCTTAAGGTAGGATTATGTCTGTGTCGTTGCTGACAGAAGCTTGTCTAACCTGTTCCGGGAAAACTTCAGCGATAAAGACTCTGCAGTCTTCCCAGGCACTCTCAGTTTTAAGTGCATTTCCTCAGAACAGAAATTTTCATAGCCATTAATCAAAATACTACAGGTACATAGTCTAATCAAGTTGCAAGTTTCTTAAGAGTATTGTGCATTTAGTTAATCTGCCTAATAATAGTGTAAAGAAAGTCTCTATCACTTTAATGGGGACAGCGTGTCATTTACTAAAGCACTTAGGAAGCTATAGGTAATGTAGACTTATATAGTCTGCAGCTTGTCTATTCCATAGAAATATTGTGTGAAAGATAAAATTGAATCAAGAGTGTTAAATAAGGAAATCTGAAAAAGCAAAGCTCTCTAAATGAGTATGCTTAAAACCTCCCAATGTTCTGGAAAAGCAAAAAGCATGAGATTGCACCCCATGTAGTAATTCAATGCTCTTGGATAAATGTAACAAACTGGTTTCCTGCCTTCTCATTGCAGTCATTTGAATTAAGAAAAAATGTACCCTTTAAGTAACTTGTTTGGTTCCTCCTGAATTCAGGTGAGAGGGGAGATAGTGTTACCTGTAGCACAGTACTGGGCCTTTTGAGTGCTGCCTCCTCAATTTGTGGCTCAGGTTGCCAATGTTACAATCCTAAATACTTGCTGAACAGACTACCTGTTCATACAGGAGATGCATTGTTGTGTAGCTTCATTCCTTCCGATGGGTGTGGAGCGGCATTAAAGCACACTTTATAGGGGTTCTAATTGCAGATGCCTAATTGACTTGATGAATAGCAGCTACTTAAAAAAAATAAACCCTCTTTCTGGGCTGATCTGCATGATAGAACATCTCACAGGTGTTGAAGACTTAGAGATAAAAGAAAGCTTGCTGTATTTCCTAAGAACTTGGGTTTTTAAGTTGTCTATGCATTTTTATCTGGGCGTCTCGCAGCCGTCTATCTTGTTGTCTACAGCATGGTTTCACTGGGGCTCTGCCTGGCCTGGCTGTTACCTTGTCAGTGGCCTCAAGAGTGAACCTTCTCTCTTCATTTGCTACCTTGACCTACATTTTCTGTAGTAAGATGTAGTATCGGGTATGTGTTTTGGTTTAAATTCAGAATTGTCAGAAGTTTTTGTAAAAGTGTTCTGATTTCATAAGTTTATCCTATTATCCTAAATGACTAATCTTTTGCAAGAAAGCTCACAAGACACCTCGTAATCAAACTGAAGTTGCTCATAACTTTACATAGTTTGAAGAAAATATGGCATTAAGAAAAAATGTTTACATTACTTTCTGATGTCATACAAAAATTCCAGTTGGATTTGTATGTAAGAATATGTTACACCGTTGGAGTCTGATTATTTCTGACCACTTATTTAGCATAGGAATGGCCGGCTTATGTGTGGGTAATATTGCACAAATTTCCATAGCACTGCATCCCACTTGTTATGCTGTACTTAAAGCACCTTGATCTTCCTGCCCCTGTGTACAGACACACACCCCCAAAACCTCGCAAGCAGATTGACTGGACTGCTGGCTAGCCCCTGGGCTGTCAGCTGGCCACTCCTGCCGAGAGTCTCACTTGTGCTTGCAAATCTTTTAACTTCTGCACAGAAGAGACGATTAGGAGTGTGTGGGCCTCAGTGGGAGAAGGGCCACAGATGAAATATCATTCTATATATATAATATCTGGGAGGGTCTGGTAGTGTACCTCCAATAAAATATATTGTGCTTTAAAGCCTTGAATTATGTATTTTTAATGTTTCCTTTATGTGTATACATCGTAATACATTTTCAGTTCAGTGTTTGAATGCTACATTTCAAGTGTATTAGGCATTCATGTGTACATAGTATTTTATGCTACTTATTTAGGCATAGTCAATGAAAATATGTTGACAGTGCTTGGTATTCATGTGTGGTTTTTTTACAAAAAACAGTTTATACCTGTTTAAGTGGGAACTTGTGTGTTTGTTTAAGAAGTCCCTATTTCCTAGTGATCCTAATAGTCATCATAAGTCATCATATAGTGATCATAATATTTGTTTCCAAGATCCTGTAGAACTTACTCAAGAAGTCCAGAAAGAACCATATTCTCTCCAAATCAGTGATGCTTTTTCTCTCATTTGCAGATGTCATTGGGAAAAGGATAATTAGATTATTGTTTCAGTCATATTTTTTGAAGTTCTATAACATGTATTTTCTTCTTTCTACTTTTCAGGCTTACAGCTGAAAATATCTAAGTTGAAAAAGGAAAGATGCTTGTAAGTACTCACCCTAATGGTCTAATTTATTAAAGGAGACTCTGAGTACAATTAACAAGCTGTAATTCTTGTAAGATCAATTGAGGTTTCATGGATTCTTCTTTCAGATGTGTACAAAACTGATCACTTTAATAATTTAGCTGAGGTCTTCTGAAGATACAACTCTTTATAGGGTCTGTAACCTGAACACTAGGTTTGCCTTCCTTGAACAAATGACTCATGAGGTTTTCTTATCTACAGTATTTCTAGGATGCCTATCAGTATGTTGGCATTTGTAATACAAAATATAATTAGGGAGATGTTATAAAATTGAGGTTGAATCTATAAAGGAGAAGTAAGTGACAGGACAACAAGCCAAATCTTTTTTTTTTTGCTACATGTTTGCCTTTAGTATCAGATGTGCCTTAATTCAGCTTTCAGTCATTCAGCAAAGATTCTGGTAATAACCTTACTCAATACTGGTAATAACCTTTCACTCAATTCTTAAGTTTTAAGACACGTGTAACTTCTTTTGTAGTCATTATTTGCTATTAATTTGTGGTTCTGTTCATAGAAGCAATTTGGGGGGGAAATCTGAATTCCAAGATTTACATATACACTAGAATCACAATGTGTATTTACAGCATGAATCAGCTTTTATTTTCCTTTTGACTAAAGCCGTATTTAATTAAATGATAAGAGATATGCTAATGTGATTCTTCATTTAATTTTTTACTTCAGGTTTAATTACATTAATGTTATGTTACTATTACATATGACCTGTGTTATGAGTTGCACTTTATAATAAAGTGCTGTGTAGGAGGAATAAAAATAAATCACTTGATCTTTTTCACCTTGGAAAACAATTATTTTAGATACATTAAAGACATTAAACTCTTAAAATTAGCAAAAATACTCCATATTTGCACTCCTGTCATTGCCATCTAAAGTCAAAGGTATGCATTCTTAGTTTTAAAGTGTAGCGACTGTGCTCTCAGGCATAGTCTGTGCTTTGTCAGACTTAACATTTCTATCATCATCTAGTCAGTTTTCTTCCTCATTTTATTCCTGTTAGGTTTTTCTAGTTGCCTATTTTTTTAGTTACATCTTTTGAATTGTATAAGCAGGAAATACCCCCGCCCTGAGTCTAGAAAAATTAGGTCACCGTGTGCTTTTTTTTTGTACAATAATAACTCAAGCAACTGTCAAGCAGTTTTGATAGTTATTGTCTAAACTCCCTGTTGTGCTTATATTTCTGGTTGAGAGGGAAGCAAAGGTGTTCTTTCCATACGAGTAAATTTTCTCTAGTGCAATCCATCTTTCCTTTTCCTGTAACATGAAGTATGTAAACACATCTTATAATGATTCTGGCTTTTTCAGTATAAAATGATTGTACAACAATACATACTTAACTTACTGTCTTCTTCTATTATAATTGTTCTTCTGTAATTGCGACTATCTCACTGCCAGGAAAATTGTGCTTATTTCTATTCACTAGCCTTTTGGAAGAAATTGCCTTCAGTTGTGTGTTGCCTGTGGTTGCTCTCTTCCCTGAATGTCTTTTTGGATTGTATTTCTTCTTTGTAGTGCTCAAACCTCCTCTGAGCTTTTGTTTTGCTTATTTCAGTGAAATATCAATAATCCTTTTGGCTTTTGATAATCCATAGCAGCACTTTGAGCCTGCCCAGTGTTGTTTTCTAACATTTCAGCTGCATTTGTAACAGATCTATGAAGGCTGTAGATAACTTGCCTATGGTTTTGACATTTGTCTGCAGGGTGTCTCTCTGATGCTTGCTGAGCAGGTGCAATTCACCAGACCTACAGCAGGGTTTGATGGAGTACTGATGTGGCAACTCCCTGTTCCCCCACATACCTGCTCCTCAGGATCAAGATTTCTCAGCTTTTATACCGCTTCTTATTCAGTCTCCAACACTAGTAGAACACAGCTTCTATTTAATTGTGCATAAGAGTTCACAAACTATTTTAAAAAAAAAGTGGCAATAGAGTCCAGTTTCTTATTTGGTCTTTTGGTGAATTTTTAGTCAAATGGAAATATGAATTCATAAGAACTTTACTAAGATTTTGAGTTCAGGATTTTTCGTGGAATATTGTCAGATCTTTCATTAAAATCCAAACAGGATACTTATTGCTTACATTTTAAAGATATGTTTTCTGAACATTAAGATTGATATTTCAATATCACAAGGAATATATTTATGTTAGAGGAAATTATACTAGGTTATAAGATGACTTTCAACTAGCAAATATTTGGTGTTACGTTTTATACCTAAAGGCTACACTTAGCTTCCTGGAAAAAAAATCAATTTAACATCATATTGTTTCTTATGTATAATTCACAAATGAAGTAGTTAATTTCACTGTTTTAGATTAAAAATGAACTATCTCTTGCTGTTATTGTTAGCTTAACCTGGCGCGTTGCAAGTTGCTTCCACATTCAGAAAACTTAAATTGATCAGTTAATTTTCTGGATGATTAATATTTTTAGTGATGTAACTGAACACATACAAAATGGTTATTTATTGTTTGTTGGAGTCTTTCTACAATTACCACATTGTAAATACAGTACTCTTACATAGGAGGTCTTGTTCTCCTTGGTGCATCTGAATACCTGAGGTCTAGTATTTCAGACTTGGTAATCAGCTGACAATGAGTGCCTTATTTTGTATCCCACTTCACCATTGGAGCTAATGACTTGTAAATGCTAGGTCAGAGACCGTTCATTATGCAGAGTGCATTCACAGCGAAAAATGTCTGTCATGTTTATCAAATGCGCTGGAATTCTTAAAAAATTAGTAAAAAAAGCCTAGTTCCTTCTGTCCTTTCACTATCTTAATGTGACGACGTTTTACAGGGTTTAGGTAGAAGGCATGGAGTATTAGTACATATAGTGTATATTAATGTCTTTTTTTTCTTTTTTGTACAAATAACTTAATGCCATAGAATGCCTTAAAGGTAGCTTGAGAAAAGATTTTAAGATTTGATATTTTGAAGTTACATAAACTGAAAAAAAAAAGATATTTTTTTTATGCCATAAACATCAGAAAAATGCAGACAGCTTTTGTCAGACTTCAAATTTTGCCATGGCCTGCCTTTTCTTGGTAAATGAACTGAGGTAACAGGTCTTTAACACTTTATGGTCACCAAGTAAAAGTACAAGTCTTAAATGTATCTTATATCAGCAAGTTAGTGAATATGTTTTCATTTCCTGTTGTGTGTGTGCTTAGCAGCCAATTTCATGGCTTCCTCAAATAATCCTTCTCAGGCACACTGAAAACAAGCACCCACTTTCATGGCATGTACAAAAGATTCTATGGTAAAGAGCTGGGACTGAATTCTTAGAAGTTAGTCATTGTCATGTTACACAGATTCAGCCACTTAGCTTTTACTGAAATTTAATTTCTTTGTAGAAAAAAAAAATGTGCTTGTTGCTCATACCTTGTTTGCATCTTGAAAAGGTGTTGTGACCTGATAATAAAAGTGAAGAGGAGCTGAAAATGGAAAGTTCATGCTACCACTTTTCCTTAGATCTTTTGAGTAGGAAATGTTCTTTGTTAATTAAATAGTCCTGGTTTTTAGAGAAGGTATTTGCCCCAAGATGATCTATTTCTGAACTCTCTTCTTATTCATATTATGAGTATCTGTATTCTATACTCTGAGAGTGGCTTCTTCAGGAACTAAACCTCTGATGGATCTAAAGACTTGTCAGAGCTTTAAAAACCCAGTGTTGTTTGCCACATGGCAAGAAGCACTCACTACTAAGATAAGACCAAAATGACCTTATGAAAGCTTCCCAACAGCTCAGCAACACCATAAAATAAGTGCTTAAGCTTATGCTCCCTGAGATTGTTGCTTGAATACCATTAGCTTTTATGCTCTGTCATCAACTCTAATTTTTGTCCTGAGCAAAAATCAGATTTATCAACAGAAGCTCAGCTACAATATGAATTAGAAACTAGCTGTTCCTTTCGTAACTCAAACATTCCTAAATTACCAAGAAACACTTGCTTCATTTATCTTCAACTTACTTAATATTTGTGCTGATGATAATCACATTTCCCAAGAATATGAAAGAAGCATGCCAGAGAATTCTCTGTTGAAAAACTAATAGCTGTAATTTAAAGCTAGAACTAACTTTTTCCCTGTTTAACTTTAGGGATGCAGAGAGGCTTGAAGAGTTTTATACCAAGAACCAGCAGCTCAGAGAACAGCAAAAAGCACTTCATGACACTATCAAGGTTTTAGAAGACAGGTGAAGTTGTGTCTTTTAGCTTTTGGGTTTGTTGTGTTTTGCTCTTAAAGAGTTGCTCTGGATACTTTGTAAGTTGGTTGTTTTTTTTTTTTTTTGTAAACAAGTCCTTTGCTAATGCAATCCAAATAGTGTGTTTTAAAGCAAAGTTTAGAATTTAGATTCTCGTGATTGAATTAAATTTTTGTTATTTTGTTATTTTCGCAGTGCTTAACTTGCTTAGTTCAGTTAAGGTAAGTTGAAGTTAAATAGATCAGTTTAGGAGACAGGCAGCCATTTTAAAGCACTTCTTTTTTCCATCCATTTTTTGTAGAGGCAAGTTTGATATCAGTTGAGATGTAAGTGCAAAACTCAAGGGCAAACTGTATCATATACTTTGAAACTCATGAAATAACTCACTAAGAAATCTTTCAGATATGAAGGGGGTGTCTTTTTTAGTAGTTGTTTGTTTTACCTAAATTTAATCACAGGTTCTGTCTGTTGCCTTCTTTTGGACTTATTTGTTGCTGTTTAATCTTGTATAGCAAAACAAAATCAATAGACGTGAAATTACAGTGTATTTTTTCATCTTTTAACAATTATACCTGTTTTGGAAGGTGTGTGTTAAATTTGCTGCTAATAGGCTCTTAGAAGCTTTCTGGGAATAGGAGATCATTACATAGTAAATTATTTTCCCACACTCCTATGCTACCTGAAATTTTAGAGATACGATACTCAAATTTTGTAATCAACTATGTTGCTCTGTGAAAGGCATTAGGGATAAACTTGTAACCATACAGGTAATAAACTTTTACACCACATGGAGAAACGTGTAGAATGGATGGACTTTTTTAATCCCTCAGCAGATGAAGTACTCACATTGCAGAAACAAAAAGGGTGGTTAAACCATTAAAGTGGTTTAATACAAGGAGATGATAATACTGTGTTTATTACACCATTAATCAGATAAGCTAGTATGAAAAGGCATTTCAGTATTTTACTCTTTCCCTAATTCCACAATTTTAAAATACCCATGGTGGCTTTTGCTTCCAATATTCAACTGTGTAATTGGAAACTTGGGTGGTTTGGGTGGTTGCTTTTTGTTTTGCTTTTTTTAGTACTTAATGTGCTAGCAGCCGCAACGCAAAACTCTTAACCAATTCATCCCTTATTTAGCAGGCGAAATAGAGTGTGGTTTTCACTTTGATAATACTGTTAGCTTTTTGTTGTATACTAGAAGTACACACACTTCATTCAGCACCTGTAAAATGTACACACATTTCATTGCATGAATGAATGTGTCAAGTAAGATGGAGTGACCATCAAGTCCTTTTCTGAGAGCAGATATGCTTTAATCAGCTGGTCTAAACCATTAGAGACAGTGGAGGCTGTGCAATGCTTTACATGGACTTTTAGATCCTTTATAAATCCTTTAAAGGATTTCACATTTGCTTGGTATTTTGTTACAGGGCAAACTTACCATTTGTCCTTTTTATTTTATTACTTTGTTCATGACAGTGATGTAGGAAGGACTTCATTCTTCTTAGGTGAAGTAGTAATTGTATTTACTGAAATGATTTGCTTATTTGTATTTGCTCGAATGAACTTTACTCACAATGAATGGTAATTTATATCTGACAGTACTCTTAGTAGGACACCTCACAAAGGCTTTCAGTGGCAAGGCATAGCATGCTCCACTTTTATTAAAGTAATGCATGTTGCTTTAGAAGTATCCAGTACCTACAGTCATTTATGCAAATGTTAGTACATGTAGTATTGGATTGTTCAGAAATCTCAAAGTACTGCTGTGTCAATATATAAAACCACAGTACTTAGTGGTGTTCTGCATAGTTGCCAGAAATTTTCTGGTTTTCATTGTTGAAAAAGCCAGTTAAGTGTGGATATCTAATGCATGTATGGCAATATTTTCTTAATGGAGAAACTCTTTTGTCTTCATTTTATTATAGATTAAGAGCAGGATTATGTGATCGCTGTGCTGTAACTGAAGAACATATGAGAAAGAAGCAGCAAGAGTTTGAAAGTATCCGGCAGCAGAATCTTAAACTTATCACTGAGCTTAGTGAGTTTTATCCATAGAATCGCAAGACAAAACATACTATTTTGTAAACTGATTCCTCCTAATTTGTGTAACTTGATATAATTTTTATATGGTGTGTTTAGTAAGCCCAAGTTCAGTTGGGGAGTACTTAATTCTAAGGTGTGAAAATATGAAACATACCAATTACTAGTCATTTCATACACCTTCTTAGATTGAAATGCTGATACTGAAAGTCAACTGACATGGAAAATCTTACACTGTTAAGTAGTTACTGTAGATAAAAAGTGACTGCTTCTGTTTATTGCTACAGCTAAAGCTGTAAAATGACAGATTGCCCTTTTTCCAAGGGAAACCATGACTTCAAAAGTAACTGATGTAAAAGTAGCAAGCTGGAAGTTTTTTGGGTCTAGCTCCTGTCCTGTAGTTGGTCTCAGAGTTTGACTGCAATAACCCATAACCTCCACATAACCTGCTGAAGCCACAAAAGAATTGCTTCATGCCAGGCAGCTTGTAGCCAGCTTATTTTGAAATCAGGAAGTCGTACATATGGGACAGGAAAAAATAAGCTGTTCTAGGTGACATGAAGGCAGGACACAACACATGTCTTCATAAAGACTGGAAACATTGGTTGCATAAAGTGTGAAAAAGTGCACATCAGGATTTTGAATCGTAATGATATCTTTACCATTATTTAATTATTCTGTGTCATTTAGTTGGTTTGCTAAGAAAAAGCAAATATCTGCTGTTTTAAGAAAAAGCAGATGTTCAGGGAGATTTTAAATATGGGAAATATCGGTTATAAGAAGTAGCTTTTGAGAGTTTAATTTATAGAAATCTTAGATGCTGTACTACTATAAAATACATCAAATTTTCAAGGACTTTTCAATATTGAATATTTATATTAAAACATTCTGAATTCTTGAATTTGATGATTAACAATAAACAGGGTACAACCAGTCTTTAAATCCCTGAGCCTTAAAAATCAAGGTGAGACCTATTAGGTACAAATTTTCTTGAATACTCTCTGACAGAACAATAGTCTTCCCTGGGTTTGGGTTGAGACTTGTATGACAATTTAAATATTTCTTGCAACTAGCCAAAAAGTTCAGTCAAGAATGATCCAGAGGTAAAATATACAATAAAAAAAAATAAGAAAAACAAACATGAAAATAAAAATTAAAGTAAACAGAAAAGTTGGGGGCTGTCACTACATTAGTTTGAGACAGCATGGAAAAAAAGCTCAAGGTGATGTAATATATTTGTGTGAAGAAGGGGCAGAATGAATTGGAAATTAAGAAAAGTAAAGTAAATAAAAAATTCTGACAAAATATTCTGTTCTCTCCAATTAGCTGTTTGCTTTGGTGACTAAAACCAAATCCTAATTACTTTATACTTCCTAGGCTGTCTTCAACCTAAGGAAGCAATTTTTTCCTTGCAGCTGAGCAAGCAAATCATTCATCTTTACAACAGAATCTCACTGCTAATGTACATGGACAAAAGTAGTTAATGATTGTGTGACCTAACATTATGATTCAGTAATTGTGACACCTTTGCCTTTTCTAACACATAATTTTACAACCTTTTTAATGACTAGCTTGAAAATTCATTTTGGTAAGTCATAGAAGGTGTACGATATTATATTTTAGAATTGGTTCCGTTTCCTTAAAGAACCTGACATAATTAGGTACAATATGATGTTAACATGTGTGCATTGATTTTATCTCTTATTTTTTTTTTCCTATAAATTGCAGTGAATGAAAAAAACAATTTACAGGATGAAAATAAAAAGATAACAGAACAGTTCCAGCAATTACAGAAGGAGTTGGAGTAAGTTTTGAGATTTTTGTATATTCTGCCTCCCTCTATTCCTCGGTAGTAATGTCTGGGAATTTAAAGACTTAAAAGCTGATATTTATAACTTGAATTTCCTCTTTTTTAATATATTGTGACAACACATAAAACTAGCGTCTTTGTATTGTGTAGAATTGTTGGGTTTCTTTAAACCGTGTGCATCTTCTTTTAGAAGGAAAGATAAATTTCTCATAGAAATTGTTTGACTTCATGATTTGTTCAAGATTATTCTGGTCGCAGCACATAGCAAAGCCTTACATCTCATTCTTTTATTCCTCTGCTGACTCTTTACCAAGTCTCTCCTCCTAGGTTAAGACCTTAGAAAAGTAGTTTCTCAGCTAGTCAAGAAGTCCCAGGATCTTGCAATGATGTTTTTAAAAAAACGTACAATAATTTTACAGTTTTAGAAAAAAAAAAAACATAAGTAAATTCCAAAACCATAAAAATAATGAGCTACAAATTGACTGTCAAATTGTAATCTGATGTGATAACGACATCATATAGCGTATTCTTGCTCATATGCAGATTTGGTGTACTGTGCAAGACAGAGGTAGTATTCCTTTCTTGTGTAGTTATGATCTGACATCATCTGAAACTTGTTTCAGTTTTGCCTGTCTGTGGACAAGTTGCATGCATGCATGATGGGAATGGTACGGGATGTGTGGAATTGATATGTAAGGCTTTTTCTGCATGTAGTTTTTTCTTGTCTTTGTCAGAAAGTATCTTTGGTAGAGGAGTAAAACAACTTAGAGTTCAGTTCAAAATGACCATGGTTCTATTGCTTTATATTTCTTGGTTTGTCTTCCATTGTTTGCACCTTAATCATCTCTTATTTTTTTTTATGCATTTCATCTTCTCTGATTAACATATTTCATGTCCTCCTTTTTAATTTAAAGGAGTAATCCTTTTTAATAACAAGTAGGAACAAATTTCTATATGCTACCTATTGTTTAATGGCTTCTCAGTTCTCCTGTGCAGCAGTTAGGAGGTAACATTAAAAAAATTAAAACCAGAAAACCACCCAAACATTTCAGTTTGATCCCCAGTAAAAATCTATGGCCACTGTAAGAAAGCTGAGACCAAACAATGTAACCTTAAGTTATTTGCTCTGCATGTTAAGTGTTTATTTAAGTGAGCACAGATTTCAGTAGATAACCAGGTGGATAACCGAAGATGGTCCTGCTGTTTGTGATATAGCCACTGCATTTAGTCGTTTTGGTTAAACTACCATCATGTTACTTTAATTAGAATGAACAATTTAGATCAATACAGTGTCATTGTGTAGGTGCAAGGTAACAGATTGTTTCTGGTATGTGACATAATAGATTTTTGCAGTCTTCTGTATTTTGTCACCAAAGTTTAATATTTTATGAAAAAAAAAATCTAAGAATCCTTTATAAAAGTGAAATCAATGGCATTTTAGAAGAATTGTCCTTTATCAGATTAGAATTTCATTGTCCGTGGATGGAAAGGGCAAGGAAATTTCTTCAAAACTCTTTTCTGGGGTCTCAGATAAATGTTTCCATGATTCTGAAATTATTTATTCCATAATTATGATGTATAGTATGTATTGCAACTTCTTCATTGATTTTTTTTTTTGTGATGGTATATAGGAACTATCCCTTGCTTTGCATGAAAGTAAGGTACAGAAAAATGTATTTATAGCAGGCTAATTTATCATACAAGACCACGTGTGCCAGTAAACTTAAAGAGAAGTCTTAAGAGCTAACTTAAATTTGCAAAGTAACTGGATGAATATGTTGGTTTACTGCTTGTTTTGATTTATTTCTTAAGACATTGTTAGTAGATGATACAGTTTTCCAGTTATGGTACTTTCTTTGTAAATGTGCTAGAAAAGAGCAATTGCAAAATGCACAATAGGATTTGTCAAGACTTCAGAGCATCACTGCATCACTGTTTGTCAGTAAGTGCTCAAAGTTGGTCATAGTCAAAAGCCCAACTGCAAAAATGCTCGTTGTCTCAAGCCAGGCAGCTTTCTCCAGTTCTCTATCTTGTTTCTAACTTATTTTGTATTAGATCTTGTGGTTCACTTCAATGCAAGAAGAAATACATCCACATTTCCTCTTCTTCCCTTATATCAAAATCTTACATCCTTCTCTTTATAGTTAGGAAGTGATCTTTTGGCTCATGATTTCTCTTGAGAGTCATAAGGAAAACTGCCACTGCAGAAAGATGACCAAGCAGCCCAAGTTAGATTTCGTGTTTTTCTTTTACTGCCTCTTCCATTTCTCACTACCACCACCATACAATAGGTAGCAATGCCCTTATTAAGTACGAAACAAACTGTATTTACTTTAAAAGAACCAAAATTAACACTCTTTTTGTTGTTATTTCCTTGCTGTGTCCAGCTAAAGTTTTTGGAGAGAAAAGACGTTGTTATTTGCTATGCTAGTTTTTATATACTGACTCTGCAACGTGCTGTTAGAACTGACAGTGTGAGAGAAAATAAACTTCACGGCTCGTGTTTTACATTACTTGTTTTACACGGTTTATGTTGCTTTTTACACTCCTCTCTGACGACCTTTGTGAGATGAGTAAGAGGTATCATCCAGTGGTCTGGAGAGGGATTGTTTTTAATGTAGTGCAGTTCATTACGGTTTAAAATTGTCCAAAAGGTATTGTTTTGTTTTTAAGACAGTTACTATTCTTGGGGTATGCAGGGACTTGCTTGCAGAGAGAGAGACACTAGTCAATCCATTTCAGCATTCTTTTATTCAAGTGGCACATGCTTCAGAGGACAAACTAGAAACTCTACAGTCCCTGGGTTTTTCCAGGGAGAAAGTCTTCCATAATGTGGTGGTTAAATGTTGAGTTCAAATGTGAAGGGCTAGGTTTGTGTGGCATTCTTGAAGGAGTAAGTGTGGATTAGTTGTTAGATGTGTTTGAAAACTGAGTTCTAATATAGCTCTTTTACACTGTGATGTTATGGAGATGGCTGTATTTTCTAAATTGGTGCTTTCTTGAACCATACAATTGTCCTGCTTGCTGAAATGAAAGCGCTTCGTCTTGCTGACTTGGGGTTTTATTTGACCACCTAATTTGGTCTTCAGGGAGCAAAAGCAACAAGCAGTGGAATTAGAAGAAGGAGTCATTCCAGATTCTCCAGTTCTGGCTTCTTCATTTTCTGTGGTTAATCGTATGAGAAGAAAAAAAGAGAATAGACATATCCGATACACAGAACATACACACCCAGATTTGGAACTCACAGAAAGCAACAGTGGTAAGAGTATTGCACTATATATATTTTTTAATTAATTTAAAAATATATTTTTAAAGTCTAAAGAATAAGATGAAGTATAAATTTGATTGCAAGTGGTAAAAACAACAAAAAATCTTAACATTTTTCTTGTTTGGCTTTTTTCCACTTATGCTATAATGCATGAGTCAGGGGGGAAATGTCTGTAGCAGTAAGTGTTATATCAGCAGTCTGCTTAAAGCTTGTCTCAACCTCCTGCTTTTTTTCATCCACATAGTCATGCAAATGTAACAGTTTTCCAACCTGTATCTCTTCTCTAATTCCAGACTAACTAAAAAAATCTGCTAGGGTTTGACTTGTACATACAGCCATGTCACCACCTAGTGGAGAGTCAAATAAATGTTTTGCTGCATTCAGCAATTATTCTGCAATTAAAGTACCAAAACTGATAGATATGTAATTCTAGCAGCTACATGATCTTTCTTTTTCTGTTATTGATACACTGTTTCCACTTGCTTTGTATCTAAGCCCAGAAATATTGTGCATATTTCACTTCCAAACTTCATTCTGTAATGTCATAGAAATAGCTCTAGTGTATTTTAACTGTAAGTATTGGAGCTTGTATTTTAATTATACACAGCTTGAGACTTTGGAGTTTTATTTTAATGATACACAGGAAATATGGTAAACAATCTAGGTGGTCTTAATGTGTTAATTTATCTTGTGGAATAAAAAAAATCTTTAATATATGATTATGTATAAATATAACTTCTGACTTAAAGCTTCTTTCCAAGAATGAAAATAGCACGACTGTGGGGTGAAGAAGGTGGGTTGGTTATTCACACCCTTTATTTTGTGTATGCAATTTTAGTGCTGTGAGTAGCTGTCTCCTTTCTAAACATACCTACTTCTTTCCATTTTCTGAATAGAAAATTGAGCTACTAAATTAAATCAAAGTTAGATATGGAGGCAATGGTGTACAGTTAATGGCTATGAAAAGTTGTTGGTGTCCAGATAGAAAGGACTACGTGGTACAAAGTTAATCACAAGTAAAATCTCAGGGTTTTCACCTTTTCATTACCTTAGTTGATGCAGAAAATGATTCCTTTGGATGGCTTACTCTTTAATAGTTTTGTTGCCATATTAACAGGACCAATACAGATTGAAAACATACTTCTTATGTAGTAAGTGTATACAGTGATGTAATTATGTGCCAATATTACTTTATGACTGACCAGCTAGGCTCATATTTCTAAGAGAAGGGATTAATATGAATTATTTGTGACTAATTGTCATAGTGATGCCTCAGAATAAAAACAATCAGATGGGCTTAGGTTACTGGATCTACTGAGATACCAAAATTTACATTCAAGTGCTTTTAAGATCAGGATCATTGTATATATCTACACAAAATTATCACAACAGGATACCTGATTTCACTGTATAAAATTTTTTCTACATTTCCTCCTAGATTTTGGAAAAATTCCAATGCATTCCACACAAGTGAACAGTCACCGTGAAGCAGAGATACTAGTGGCGGACACATGTGATTCACAACTGTCACCTATATCAAGTGAGTGTATTAATAGATTTGGTTCTAATTCCATTCAAAATAAGGCAAAAATGTTGTAAAACTGAGGGTTCCTCAACAACTGAGGCTTCATATCTTTAAACACAGTAGCCAGAAAAAGGTTATGTTTACTCACAGAATTGCTGCTGAAATGCCTATGTTGTAATGCCTGTCTGTATGCTAGTAGATACGTGATATAGATAGGGGATTGACTCTAATCAGGGATTAGAGTCAATAAATAAAAAGAAACTCAGTGCAGCTTAGTGCAGATGTCTTATGTTTTAGGCAACTTACCCAATTGTCTTAGTTCTGGTTTTCCAACTGTATAGCAGTTAACATATTCTGAGAATTGCATTGGTCTGACATGAATATGTAACATTTAAAAGTGCTTCTGTTAATTATTCCTTTTTTTTTTTAATTGTGAATTGGTACAAGTCTTTGTCTTATGTCCTTCTCCATAAACAGTTCTTTCAAAAGAACTTTCTGTGTCCCTGACTTTTTTTCTGTGAAATACAAATGACTCTGAGAGTCAGCGTTTTGGAGTAATTCGTGTATGTCAGGGTTGTAGTTCTTGTATTTTCTCATTCTACCTTGCCCCAGTTTAATAAGCAGGGTAATTCCCATGAAAGAGGGGAAACTCATCTGTTTTCCTAATAAAAACACAGGATGAATAATTAGAAGTGTCATCTAGGAAATATGCAACACAGGCATTTTGCTATAAATATATATTGTCACTGTTCTACATGCTTTTCTCAGACTATTCATGCACTGGACTGAGAGTTTGAAAACAACTTTTACATTGACTTGTCTTTATATTTAACTTTTGGGGAACTATTCAAATTGGAATTACATTTCTCTGTGATGATACAGCAGTTTCCTTTTATGGGAAATTTTTTCCCTCCTTCTCTACTTACAGATACCATTTTTATCTGACACAGGTCAAACTATTTCCATAATTACCAATTTTAATTTGTCAATTGTTAACTGTTTACCAATTTAATATTTTTGGTTCTGTGTTTGTACCATCTGTGTAAGTGGAGTAAGATATTATAATGTGTATGTAATTTATTGTGAGCTTTTTTTCTACTCATAAAGATAAACCAAGGATGGGAGGCTATTCTGTTCCAAAGCCATCTTTTAACTTGGCTGCAGTCGTGGCAGAAACAATCGGACTTGCTGTTCAAGATGAACCTGTAAGTAGTATTCCCAAGTTTTTTATATAATTGGCTTTTTGTGGTGGTTGTTTTCAAAAACACTATATTTCTCATTTGCATTAAAATTCTGCAAAAGTATTCTGAGTTTCAATAAGCTTGCTTTTATTTGCTTTTGCTTACTCATTACAGAATTGCTCTAGCAAGAAAGAGATATAACTGTGCTGACCTGTCCAGGGATTGGGGAGGAGGGTTGGCTTCCTGCTGTATATACAACTTTCAAATTTAACTAAGACAGTGAACTAAGTCCTTGGGTTTGTCAAACTCCATTTGTGCAGTAATCAGGTGTAAGACACTAAAAAAGATTATTTGGTGATGAGGCTGTTAGGTGACTCAGCTGAGATTATTTGATGTTTTTGCTTGGTAAATACAGTGAGAAAGATAGTATGCAGACTTTTTTTTTAAATGCACATTGGAATGATGAATTTTTTAAATTTCCAGAACATTTCTTTAAAGTTGTTTGTCAAAATTTTCAGTTTTTATTATTTTTCAGAGTTTTGAATGGTTCAGTTTGAATGGCTCTTCAAAGTATTTATGTGCAAACCTGATTTTTAATAATAATAGCTTCTTACACTTCCTTTCTTTGTTTTCCTTCATAACTTGCAAGGAGTCCCAGAGTGTACTGAGTCCTCCCTGCACTAATGCTGTTATGAGCCAGGCCCCAGAGAGCATGCAATCTGAAAACTCAAGAAAACATCCAGCTTCTGAATCAAGAAATGATGACAACAGTATAGGGTGTGTTTCTACTTGGTTATAATAATATTGTTTTAAATGGGCTTATATGAAGTTCTGGTTTCAGTAGAATTTAAAACTTTATAGCAGTTTGCTTTAAAGGCACAGACATGGAAATAAATATTTTCATATTATACAGGCTTCTTTCAAGTGAATAATATTAAAGCAAAGGAACTGATAGAATAAAAACTGTGGACTTAATTCTCAAACTTCTGATTTGAGCTTTCTGTATACGCAGTCCCTCTGTCATTTGCCCTCTTGTTATTGTGAGGTATCTTCTGATACCTGGCCATTAGTAGCCTCGAGCTAGGGTAGGAAAATGATCATAACATTTTTTTTCTGACTAGATGCCATACCAGTTGTCTGTTGCCCTTCCCACTTTCTTCAGGATGTTGTGGTCTAAACTGAATTTTTTTAGACCCTATTTGTCATCTTAAATGTATGTTTTATTGGTGACAAGCAAAAAACAGAATACCTGAAAGGAGCTTGCACTTTTTTCCTTTGCTTGCAAAAGCTTTAAGAATCTGTTATTGTATCTTATAAAAGGTCTCTACTCTTGTACCTAGATAAACTAGATAAATTACCTAGATAAACTGCTGTCACAACCATTCTCACTTTTTTCCATTTCACTGCATTGAAAGGTGGGGAGTCCTTTGGTAGAAGAGATTCCTAGGTAGGCTTAATTCCATTCCTGGTTCCCAGTTGAATGTGGAACAGAATTTCACACGATATTAAAATGAAGGACAAGGTGTGTGTTTTGGCTGTCTTACTCCTCGACCAAAAATTTCCCTTTACTTTTTCCTGCTGTTTTCAGTTAATACTAGCAGCTGTGACAGCTATAAAGTAGATCACTCATGGGAAACTTATTTTTGTATATCCCTTTCTGTCCTCCCAGCTCCTTGTGTACTTGAGGAAAAATATCTGATCTCTCATTGTATTCAGTCTTTCAGGTCCATCCCAGAATACTCCACCACATGTTGACTGGGATTCTCAGGTAGCCTCTCCTGTTTTTGGAGCTTCTAGTAATGTGAAGAACAACTCAAATACAAGTCATGCTTCTTGTATCTTAGATTCAGGATTGAAGCCTCATCTCAAAACCAACCTCTTCAACAATCCTTCCAGTTCCAGATCTCATAAAAATAGATCAAAATCTGAAGATGTTGCTTTTGTTGCACCACTGAATCTAGGAACTGAAGTCAACTCAGTTATCAGCCAGGCCTCTATCATTAGGCAAATGGTTGTTAAAAAGAATACTAATGAAGCTGTAACCTGTGTTGGAAACACTTGTGCAGCTAAAAATGAGGTGATGAAGGGTGATTTCCTTCTCATACACCAGAGACAGCTAGAAGGCAGGTGTGCTAAGAGAAAGAAAGCTGAAGATGACCATGCAATAAGCTGTGAAAAAGCATCCTTCAACAAAGAGAACTCCGTGCCCTTTCAGTCAGACATTCAGTATATTAATGGGGAACATACAGTTGATAAGCCCTTGGATCTGTCTGATCGCTTCTCTGGAGTTCGTTGTCAAGAGAAAAAACAAGGAAACGAGGAGACCTGTAAAAATAGACTGAAACAGGTGACTCTGCATGACGTTTTTTCACAGCTAGGGAAGCCCATTCCTGAAGGTGGTTCATCCATTCAGAAAGCCAACAATGAGAGCTGTTTGTTTGGCAGAGATTTACAAGAGGAATCCTATGTACAAGAGGCAGTGCTGGGAAAAACATTGCCAGATAAGAAAAACCAGATCCAAATGAAGGAAGAAGTTCCTCTCTTCAGTGTTGTACCACTGCGAAGTTCTGTAGAAACAGAGCAACTTTTTGATGATGTGAAGGTATGCTTTCTGCCTTCTCTTTTTTTCCTTCTCATTTGAAATATTATATTTAAGTTTTGGGAAATAGTAAAATTGCAATATGTTGTTAGGTTGCCAGTGGCCATGTACCAAATAGAAAGAAAACAAGGACAGGACATGGAGAGTCTGAACCAGCATCTGTACTTCAACCAAACCCTTGTAGACTATCAAAAAATAAAGCACTGCAAAATGAGCAAGGTAACTTGATGAAAGTGTGCACTTTATTGTCCCCCGCCCCTCCAGCCTGTGCTATGGTTGAATAGAGTTTTCTTCCACTTTAATCACTATCTCTGTTCTGCTTCTAACTTAGTCTCACTCCATTCAGGACTTCTCAAGATCACCCCCCACACTTTCAATCTGTATCTTCTTGGCATTCTTTTGTCGCTAGATAAGAAATATATTACTGGTTTTCAGTTGTAAACTCATCAGGATGAGAATGTTGTCTTTTTCGTTGATTTAGCATTGTTGTTTAATACAACACATGAATAATAGATACTGAAATAAAATGTCAGGAAGTTTGAGTTCAAACTGTATCAAATGATTGAAAACTGTATTTACTTGTAAGTAAAATTTGTTAATATTTTTCATGATTCCTGATGATCTGTTAAAGAAATTTGTTCCTTTAATGACAATGAACAGATGCTGCTAAATACTCATCTTGTTGTATCTTCTTTGCTGTTAAATGATCCCAGTCTGAAAACTTTTTTTTTTTTGAACGGGGACTGTAGAATCACTGCTTCTGTACTCCTTAGCTGAGCTGCTACACTGCATACTTTATTTAGAAATACTTGCATTGTGAATTTAAAAGGAATCTGTCAGCAGTTGACTTCACCATGTGGCTTGCAATCTAAACCTCTACTTCAGAGACAAATCAAGAGCTATCTTTAGAACCAGGACCAGACACTTTTGTACTCTTTGTATTCTAAGACCTGACTTAGCTATTCTTATCAATCTAATGTCTTCCATCCAGTATTACTGTACTGGATTTACACAGTACAGAGATCCTACCTTCAGGAGTATTTTATAAGTATTGCATACCTCGTACAAACACCAAGGAGTGGGGTGCTCCCTGAATATGACAAAAAGCTTAAAGATCTATTTCTAACTCTTCAAACAAAATATGATTTATGAGAAATAAGCATGTCTATTGTTTGAGAATTGATAAAAGGAAAGCTGACTTATAATTTAGATGCTATAGAACACTGCTGGCAGAATTGGATTCTGATTGTTAGCCTTCGTTCTCATATTCTCTGTATCCAGACCTAAAAGAAAAATCTTCAGAAAACCTCCAGTGGAGCATAGACCCAGGAGCTGACTTTTCACAGTACAAAATGGACATGACTGTGATTGATACAAAGGTAAAGTTATGTAACAAGTCTGCACGTTCTTTTATACTAAAGAACACCTACAGAAGTAGAATCATGAATTTTATTCTGGGCAGACCAAACCCACTTTTTAACAAAAATCTGCATTCAGCTTACTTGATATTTATTTGTGCTCCTGAAATGTTTGTTGATGCACAGTTCACTGCAGTTATCTTTAAACGTTTCCACTGTCTAGTTGTATTTGATAAACTCAGCCAGGTGGCTCAGTATAAAACTGATGCATTTGGGGTGGTATGGGGTTTCTTTTTAAGAAAAAAAAAATTTCTCAATCTCACAGTTTTTTCCTGTGAAAATATTCACTGTGACGTCTCTTTATGTTAACTAATAGAAAATGTAAAGATAATGACCATTATCTTTCTTTGAGTTGGGTGCAGGTTGGTTATTGGGATCTCTGAAAATTTTCCCAAACTCTGTTTGTTTTGTCTCACTTAAAGGCTATCTTAAAATGTATTATTAATTTGACCAGTTTTCAACTTCAGTATGTTTCATTGTTACTTTTTATCTTTGTAGAATTTAATATGAAAATTTTTAAGATGCTTCTGGCCCATCAAGTAATGTAATCTACCAGATAAACGCTTCGTGCTTGAATTACAAAACATGTTATTTTACCTAGATTTTACATCTTTATCATGCAGACATTACTGCAGAAAAACATCACAGAAAGTGTCCAAAAAGATACCTGTAGCTGTTGTGAAAGCATTTCAGATATACAGCGATCACACTGACAAGTTGCCTCTGAGTGCTATTGTCATCTTTGCTTTTTTTACTCAGGGCGGTTCTCAGGCAAGAG
>JAOTQQ010000012.1:105329478-105345237 GCA_026546715.1 Gallinago undulata
TTTTTTTTTCTCTATGTGAATAGATAGTAAAAAATTGTTTGCAGTAAAATGGCACTGGTGCATTTTTGCATCAAAGATCAGTTTGTTTCCTAGTAAAATTGGTGGTTGTTGGAGAGGTTCTTTTTTTAAACTTAGATGAAGAAAATGATAGGATTTGTGGTGAGCTAGAGCCAGTAGGTATGCTTTTACAGTGCTTTTTAAAGAGCTAAGTAATCATATAATAGTTCTGATCTCACCTGCCACAATCATTTTTACAACAAACGGCTTTGAAAGTTTGCTATATAATCATATCATACTTTCTATGAGAAGACTAATTTATTTTTTAATGGCATATAAACAGAACTAGTATACTTAAAACCAAATGTGTTTATATCACATTTAATTTATGATACATGGTGAATCATGGTTGCAGGGCGGTGACTTTTAACAGTGTGTTTTGGTTTTTTTAAGCTGTTGTAAATTGATCACTTTTCTGAATTTTATCTCTTACCCACAGAAAATATTTATTTCTGCTTGGATAACTTCATAATTTCCAAGAACCAGTATTAAGGTTAAAGTTATATCTAAATGATTTTGTAACTAATCACATTTTAGAAATTGAATCAAGGTTTCTTTATGGAAAATAGATGAGTAGTGTCTGTATCTAAAAGATTGACAGGGCAATTGGCGAAAGAATAATTATATTGCTGGAGTTAAGCACTACTGGAGCAGGAAGTAAATGTTAGTTCTTTAGGTACACATTCAATTAGAATACTCTTTCTTGACTTAAATTGTTGAGAGGCTGATTTGGATGTTCATTATGCTTTTTATACTAGGAGGAGAAAACAGAAAGAATGATACTTTAACAGAAATGTTTGATCGGACAACCCATGAAGAATATGAGTCCTGCCTACCAGAAGATTCTGCATGTGATGAGAAAGAAATTCTTCATGATGAAGAGCTAGACAAGGGAGTAACAGCAGCAAGCAAGAAACTAAGGAGTGGGATATAATTTGTTTTGTCTTTCTGTATTTTAACCAAGCTAATATTTGATTTGAAACAGGCTCTGTTCTCTAGGAACAAATATGCCAAATAAACCATGGGTTCATTTTTCATAAATTCCTGGGGAAAATTATGCATTGTAAGGATATAACATAAACCAATATAAAAATTATTTTGGTAGTTCATATGTGTAATCAACACACAAATATGGGATGTATAATGGAAGCTGACACAGGAGCTGTACAGCAAAGTGACTCTTAGAAAAAAACACCAGTTTTTCGCTGCAGATTAGTTGATTCCTTTCTTCTACCTGTCCTAGGTTCTATCAAAGGTTTCACACTATTTTGTATTTTAAGCAGCCTTTCCTTTGCTATTCTGTTTATCTTTTCCAGTTTTCTTGCTGCTGTTTTCCTTCTGCTCCAGTAATGCTTTTTGATCACTGGTTCAATCAATTCTGTATTATTTTTAGTATTTTGAATCTGTTGTCTCAGCTGAATGTACGTGGCTTTTTTGTATTTCTTAATAGCTGGCTAATAATTTACAGACTTTTCTCCAGTGAGTTTGTTAACCTTATATGACGTGTAATTTTTTGTATGTGTATTTACAGAATATGAGGATAAACAAGATAAAGCCAAGCAGAAAGCTTTTGTGGAGCCATATTTCAAAAGTGATGAAAGGTAATTAGTTTGTTCTGCATAGGCATTTTAAGGATCTTTATACCCTCCGTATAGGGAACCTGTTCTTCCATAAAACAAATGTTTGTGCGTAATGTACTAGCAGCTGAAGATGCGCAGGTAAAAGATCTAGTGAATTAGATAAAAGCCTTAGATAAAAGCTGAGGTAGGGGGGAAAAAAAAAAACACACATTGAGATGCCTATCTGTCACATTTACTGAAGAGAAGGGGTTGCCTCTTCTGCTCTTCATAGTTTTTTTTTTGAATGCAGTGGTTTGTAATCTGTGTTACAGGCACGTGGTCATGTGTGAGTTCATGAGCAAAGAGTGTATGGGTTCCTAGTACCAATAAAAACCTTTCCTTCTCTGGCATTTTGGCCCTTTCCTCTAGCCATGTTTAACAATTGCCTCTTAGTGCTTCCTCTATTGCCTTTCTGTATAATCATCATTGGTAGTCTGAATCTTCATTTCTTAGTGATATCAACCCCTTCAGTTAAATAGTTGTTAGCTTATTTTTCACCTGAGCATATGTTTTCTTTGTAAATGAAAACTTGCTTCGTGTTTTGTGAACAGATGAGTTGAAAGGAATCTGTTAGTTTTTACTGAACTGCAACATACGTTCATCTGACAGAAGTCAATGCAAGCACATCTGTGTCACAAGCAAAATAAATATTCTACAGAAGATCTCTATTTGAGTCATTTTGATCTAGTAGTTACTGTCACACTATGAAAAGCCATAATGAGGAGATGCATATCTCTGGTTATGTGAAAGATCACATAACACTTTAAAAATCCTGAAACTGTTTTTGTAACAAAAACAAAGTCCTATTCATCTATGAAATGCAACATAACTGGGTTTTGTTGGCATTTTTTCATATTTTTTCTTTTCTTGACTCTCCTTCATTATATTCTAAAAACTGAAAATTTCCAGACATATAGGAGAAATAAATGTACTATCATGTGAAAAAAAATTTGTTTTACAGAAAGAATACTGTGTTAGATTTTCCTCATATTGAGGTTATTCGGAAAAAAGAAGAAAGAAGAAAATTGCTTGGCCATACATGTAAAGAATGTGAAATAGTAAGTAGTGCTTTAAAGTTTGGTCAGTATTCCATTCTTCTAACTCTGATAGTGTCTAAGCGCTAAAGTGCTGGTGAAGTTAGGAATCTGGTTGTGTCACCATCAGTGCCTACAGCAGCAGATAAGTAAATGTTTACCAACACTTTTACCAAGTTCTGGAATGGTTGGTTTGCTTTTAACTGTAGTAACTCTCTATGACTTAAAAAGTCTTAACATTTTGTGTGTATGTGTTTGAGAATAGAAACTTTTCATATCATGGTTCCAGAATGATTTTTGTTATTAAAAAATACTTTACCTAGTCAAAGAATGATTTCAAGTTTCTAAACTTAGCTCAAAAGCTCTACTGAAATTTATTGCCACTTGAATATGTAAGTTCTATGTCCTGTTGTACCTATATATAGATATATCTTAATTGGTTTTTTTTTCCCTTTTTTCTGAGGTGTCTGTGTTTTTAGGTAATTGCACCAGCATAGGTGCCGATGTGTATAGATGTGCAAGTGCATGCAAAAACGTTTACATTAACAGGTTAAAAAGCATGACGTTTTGGGTTTCACATGACACTTTTCCCCCCTTTTCAAATTACTAAAGTAGTTTCAAGTATTTGGTATAGTAATAAAATATTGAATTAATTACATGTGTAATAAGGACATAGTCCATTTGGTCATTAATAGACTTTCAAGCTGGAGTTAATTAGGCAGTGATCTTATACCTTATGACTTGCCAGAAGTGTGGATTAATGACTGAATAATGAGGGATTCTCTGTAATCTTTGTAGTTAAATCACATTTACTCAGCTGAAGAAATTTAGTAGAATATATTTTTAATAAAAACACAGTCCTGAAAAATAGCTTTAGTAAAAGGCATTAAATACAAATAATTAACTTTTACAGTCAACTATAAATAACATGTTCAAAAATATGTTTGATTTAAAGAGTTTGAAAGAAAACAAGGTGGGGGGTGGTGAGCAGGGCAAGGGCAATAAAACCCACCCAAGCTTTCAGTCTTTTTCTTGGCCTAGAGACATGTGTTAAGTGTTTTAATTTCCTGTCTCCGTAAGCTACAGATCTTCTCCTTTCAGTAAATCCAATTCTTATTATTTTCTGGCAAGTTAGAGTGGTAACTGGTGTTTGGAAACATTTACAGCTCCAGTTTTATAATACTACATTTTTACATTAAACTTCAGAAAAAAATCGAGGTTGTTGGGGCTTTTTTAAGTCTACACTATTCAAGATGAATGTCTTGGAATGTGCAGACTGCCTGGCTGTGTCATTGCACCATAATAAAACTAGCTTTGAATGAAATGCCTGAAAAAAAGGGAGTATTGGACAAAGCATAAATGATGCTTTAAAAAAGTTTTGGCTTACTTATTAGTCATACAGTTTTGAAAGGACTCTAATGTCTAAGGAAATATTTAAGGAGGGGGTAGAATTCTATAAATTATTTCTGGGCGTGTGCTGCATGCAGTATAGGAGTGGGAACAGTTGCCTGTCATTTTGAGAAGATGTGAGAGATTTAACTTCTGTGCATGCCATAGCAGATTGATGTTAAACTCTTTTATAAGTGCTTATCTTAAAACTTTGTGGAAGCATCTCATTCACTTTACAGTGTAGAACATTTGATAAGAGGTTTTGGTTTGGTCTGTTATGACTTTACTATGCGATCAGACAAAGATTGTTTGTAGGAGTTACTGGTAGCTTGTAAAAGCAATGTTTGTTTGTGTGGTTATTAAGTCTAGCCACACTTTAGATTAGGGAATCGGTTAGATGTTTTTATATATATTTAGATTACAGAAATTACTCTATAAGTAACTTTGTGCTAAACAAATGAGAGGAATACTTTTAAGGGTTTGTTCTCTTTTTGAGACTGCAGATTATAGAGTTCTGTAAACAATTCTTTTACAGAGAAGGTATTGCAGGATGAGATTTTTGCATATCTTTTCACACATGGAAAAGCATAGCTCAAATGTTTTGGGGGGGTTGAAAATGCTGTGGATAGTGAGATCAATCTAGAAAACAGCTAAGAGTTCTTTTTGCTGTTTAGCAGACACATATGTAGCTTTCTCATTATTTGTCAATCCTAATAGATTTCTAAACAAGCCAAAATAAAAAAAAAAAGTTACTAATCTCTTTTGAATACACACTTAGCTTGATTATTGATTGGCCCTTGCAAGATCAACTCATTTCAGTGACTTCTGTTCCTACAGAGCTGTGCTGTATTTTTCATTGTTTGATCTATTAATATTCCTTACCAATCATAAACAAAAAATTGCAGCACACTGCAAAATTTTAGTAGGCTGACTTGTAAAATTCCAGGCTATTTAAAGGTCAAATGTAAGGTCAACTGGTAATTATCCATAAATAATACTCAACTATTAATCTATTTTGTTGGCACAGATACTGTAGAATTCTTGTAATTAATTTTGTTAACACCATGTCAGTTCTTAAATTTTATGAGTGAAAACTGATGTGTACTAGATGATAATTACCTATTCCTCCTATTTCATTAATATTTAGATCTTAAACTGAGTGACAAAGACATTTTTCAGCAGGGTCTTTGAAGTCCAGCCGCATAAGTGACCCTACTCTATCTGGCTTGATCCTCAGCTATTGATACCTACTTAAGTTCTGGTCTTGGCATAGGCTTTTTCCTGTTTAAGAGAACATCGTATAAGACAGTGGCAAGCATTTTCATATTAAGTGTCTCCGAATTCAGTGACTGAAAGGGGTTCTGCTTTCAAGAGTGCGGGAGTATCCTGGGCTTATACACGATGTATTTTGAATAACTTTTCACTAGGGGCTTATAACCATTCTTGAAAGTTATCTTTGGAATTGACAATTTATTACATCCTGTGCACCAGGACTCTGTAGTAGACAGAACAGTCACCTGAAATGTTGTTTACAGCCTGCTGATAACCTGAATCTCTATTTTTGACCAGGAGATCGACATGTTACTAGATCAGATTCCTGTACAAATAAAGAGTAGCTAGCCAATTTACTGTATACTGTAGAGAATGCTCAGCTGGAGCCCCAGTATCAGTCAGCTAGTTAAATTAGCTCTTTATTTAGTCTTAATTTGAGGGTAATAAAGTAAGAAGTACTTACTACTGTAAATTTAGACACTGGAAATAATTCTACATCTTTTGGGGGGGGGCGTTTTTACTTTTCTATTTTATTTGTAAACATGAGCTGAGTTTATTAGAAAATTCCCATCTATTTCAACACCTGGGCTACTTAGCTTTGTAAAGCCAGTCAGTAAAACTGTTGACATAAGTAATTGTGCACATGTCTAAACCTTGTACCTATGGTATGTTAAAAGATATAAAGCTAACAAACTTGCCACCATAAGGTTATACTTAATCTGTAAATTCAGCAAGCTTTTAGGATAATGGCCAGGTGTTTGTCATTTGGATAACAAATCTCTACTCTTGTCTGTTCCCGCCATTATTTTTAGATAACTGTGTTAATAAACAGTGATTGACAATATCATTGTGTAAAGCAGTTGCTCTATATGTATGAATTTGTTAACTTGGAATTTTTTTTCCTCCCTAACGTTCAGTATTATGCAGACATTCCAGAAGAAGAGAGAGAAAAGAAGCTAGCTTCTTGTTCAAGACACAGATTTCGCTACATTCCTCCAAATACTCCTGAAAATTTCTGGGAGGTCGGATTTCCTTCCACCCAAACTTGTGTGGAAAGAGGTTTGTGCAAAAAAAAAAGCTTACAAAGTTTTTTTTTGTAATGTTTCTCTGAAATTACCTCTAGTTCATAAAGCAGGCTTTTTCACCCAGTCTTCTTGAGGTCTGATTAATTATCAGCAGGCATTGTCTGGAATATAAGAGAATATAAGGAAACTTTCTTAGAGCCTAGACAGAGAAGGCAAAACCAACTTATTTAAAACCCTACATGTCTTTAAACCAAGGCAAGAGTTGGGTCAACATTTTCAAAGACAAAGGCTGAGAGATTGTACTTACTGAGGAGAGTCAGGCAGCACTGTTGATGACCTTACTGATGTCTACATGATACTGGAAAGGTTGAAGGTAGGGTGTGATTAAATAGTTTTTAATACATATACCCTGCTTGTTAGTGACATTCAAAAGTTGTTCTGGATGATTTTTTCCACTGCTTTTCACACAGATTGTTCTTTCCTAAGTAATTCTCCTACGTGCTAGAACTTGGTATAAAAATGAGTTTTTACTGATAATATTAAAACATGATGAGTTTGTAGTGTACTGTATGTACATTTCTTCAGGAGTGGTGAGGCTCTGAGGTAAGGAGCCCTATATGAACTCTCTTTGAGTTATTTGTATCTTTATTTGTGCATATGTTATTAGCTGTGAAGTATTAATCTTCACTTATTCTTATCTGTTCTTATAACAGTTTCAGGTCAGAGGAAAATGTAGCCAGAGATGTGTTTGTGTTCTGGTGTGATAGTGTTGCAGTATCATCCTTAATCTTCTAGAACAGGGAGCCTTGATTTCTAGGGCCTAACATAACTTTCATAGTGCAAATCATACTGCCTAATCAAGGTATAGTGAGTAGAGTTCATTTAAATTTAAAGCTGTATTTCCAAGAAATATGTGTATTTCAAAGATGGTGTTCAGAATTTTAAGGTTCCCCCCCATTGTGGGGGACAAATGTCAAATTTGCTCTTGAAGCGCAAGCCAAGTTCCCCCTTCTTAAATATCCACTGCAAAAGGTTAAGCTAGTCACAGAATTTGCAGGCTGTTAAGGGCTGGGCTTGGTTAGGCTTCAGAAAAATGGTTCTTTTGTTTTGTTTTTCGTCAATTTCTCCCTGATATAACATAAGGGAAAGTGAATCCCTTAGTCCAGCTAGCCAGCACCTCAGGAACAGTGCTGAATTGCTGTTTCCTTTGTGAGTAGTCTCTTTTCCTCTCTTGTGTATCCTCTTAGGGCTTAGCTGGGGCTAATCCATTCCTCTTTTACCTTAAAGGATGAGAGTTCTCACCACTCTTGAACCACCTTTGGTTCTTGATCATTGTCTTTCAAGATGAACAAATCATGGTCCTTTCTCTTTCAACCTGGTTGCTTCTTACCCGTTGCAGCTGATGGGGAAGCTGGTCTAAACTAGGCACATCCATTTATAACTTCAGGTGATTGAGAGATTCTGTCAGGGAGATTGTCTGTTACTACCCATTTGGAATCTGCAACCTTATTTAAAATTTGCTTCTTGGTTATCTCCTTTTTCTGCTAAAGTAACAGCTGTTTGGTTGTTAATGGTTCTCAACAGTGTATCAGAGGCAGACTTTAGATCGGCCCTTTCTTGGTAAAAAGCCAAGAGCATATATACATATATATACAAGAGCACAGCAAGAAAACCAAAACACCAGAGAGTTCCTGTGATAAGCAATTGCAGCTGTCACCCAGCAGCAGTGGGGTACAAAGGATGTATTTTCTACTTCTTATTGGTGTCTTGAACCGATTGTGGCTTGTGTTGGTTTCTTTAAGTAACTGGGTTGCGTAGACATCATTTTCCAACTATGAAATAGGAATCTGCTACTCTCAACTTCAGTGGATGTTGGCACTGATAAACAGTAAGGGTTTGACAAAAGCCAGGTGCTGTAGCTGATTTGCATAAAGTGTCTGCTTACTATCAGTGTTAGCTAAGTTGAGCATGTTACAGAATTTTTCTATGCACTTCGCTTATCAGAGAGCTTTCAAGGTGTGTTTTGATCCATAGGTTCATGTTTGGCTTTTTCCAAATGAACAAGTCTTTAATAAATAAGAATGTCCTCAAAACAGAGGGATGTACTGTTTAGACCCACAAAGCGCACATACCTGTGTGGCACAAGTTTCTTGTGTGTTACTAAGAAATACAATTTTTCAAAGTGTTTTTTATTAGTCAACTGGATTCGCAGTACTTGCATACTTTGTTACTTTTATGTAAAATCTTCTGTAGAAGAGACAGTGAAAAATGCAGTTTTGTTTTGAATAGATAAACAATTCATAGTTTCCATTCTCTCCTTCAGTATAATCTGTATTACATTACTGTAGTCATCTACTATAAAGCAGCTGAGTGTTTTCATTAGAGATCCCAGGGTACATTATCATTAACTTTTTGTCAAGTGAGAGCCAGTTGCCATAAAAAAAAAAGATGATGTTTTTTGAGGGTAAACAAAAAATGAAACTACAGTTACGCGTGCTTTTATATTGTGTTTCTTACCTTAGATTTGTTCTTATTTTTTTAAGGATATATTAAAGAGGATCTTGCTCCCTGTCAGCGTCCAAAAAGACGGCAGCCTTATGCTGTAATGTTTTCTCCAAAAGGCAAAGAGCAGAAAACATAAAGGATGGGGAAATAAGGCACACCAACTTGAAGAGTATCTTTCCTGTTCTTAGATATTTATAGTTAATATAAATTTGAAATACAGAACTGTGTTTTCCACAATGATAGATAAATCATTTCATTAAATATGTAAATTTTATAAAATTCATTTGAAAATCTGATGTACCAGGAAAAAAACTATTTAATGTATGTTTGTTTCATATTGTGTTAATACATTTTGTATTAATTTTTGCACCTATCAGACAGTGAGTCTCCCTTTTTTTTTCTTTGAAGTCAACAGTTAAAATTCCAGCAAATCCAGTCTAAACGTGTCAGTGATGTAACTGTTTTGAAGTCACTGTAATCGGTTGTTCTTGCGAGGTCTAAATGCCTGTCATGGGAACAGAAGTGCAGATTTTATAGAGTACTTTCATTTTGCACTGGGGTTTTTTATATAGCTTTTCTCTTTTGGCAATTATGGTTATACCTACTTGTAATAAAGCTGCATTGAATATGAAAGGTATCTACTGTTAATAGTTTGGAGGCATAAAAACCATGTAGTCTAAGTGTCTGTCTTCAATTTTTCTGCTGAATGTATAGCATTATGTTTTTCTCAGTGTTTACATTAGAATATCCGATATTCTTTTCTCTTAATTGAATCTGTTTGTATATCTGTCTCATTTATTGATAGAAGATAAGTATTGTTATTTCTAAATTGGGATGACAGCTATGCACAGGGTTCTCCTAGGTGATGACCATTGCTGTCCACTAGATTATGAAGGATTCTCCATGTGTATTTTAAATTATTTTTTTATAGCAGAGGATATAGTTTCATACTTGCCTTTGTGATACTGTATGCTTTTACTCTCCAAAGGCAGGGCAATGCTTTTACATAGGTAGGCAGGCCAAAGATCACTATAAGATACTTAAGAATAAAATAGCATTCTAGAATAGAATAAAATGTTCAAGCAGCTTACAATCAGAGTTAGGCTCAGCCAGTGAGCATTCTCTTTAAAAAGAGATCATAAAGCAAGCAACTATTTAAATGCCTTAAACCAAAATAAAAGAACAGAAAGTACAGATGCTTTTATTGATATTTTATTGATAGATTTATTCTTGACCTTTCTATTGTTGTATTTTATATATGCACATATATATATAGTGTGTGTGTGTAAAAAATATGTATTTAAAAACTTGATGGATAGGACCATTTAATTCCAAGTGTAGTGTTATAGGAGCAGCAGTAGGTTCTGCTGGTAGAGAGGTTGGTTACATTATTCACTGTGCAAGTAGGACTAGAATATAGAGTAGAAGGAGGGCATTTGCAAAGTAGAAGGTAAGATTCCAGTTGAAAAGGAGACACGGAAGAAGGGGTGTGATAGATGCCAATAAAGTCATGAAGTGTGGGAATGGTAAACAGGAGGTGTTGCTCATTAAGGGGCAGCAGGTTTAGTTACAGGAAGCAAGGAGCATCTTCCTACATAACCCAATTGAACCTTAGATTATGCTGCGGAACTGCTGCAGGATGTTATGGATACAAAACAGTATGAGCAGGTTAAAAGGAGCAAAAGGTAGAAGTCATCAAGGATGTGTTATAGATGCTACTACTGCCTTAGGAGTTTTTGAAGTCTAGATTATGGGAAGCTGGGAGAGTATCCTAGGGGGAGGTATCTGTGTTTCCATAGGTGTCCCTGAGTCTGGCCATACTTCATGTTTCATACTGCCAAAAATTCCACAGTATATTTACTGTCTTACTGAGATACCACATTTCCCTTCAAAAGGAAGGTCTGCATCTGCCAACTTAGCTTAAGAGTTGTTTCACTAAATACAACGTGTCCTGTGTCCACAGACCTATAGTTGTAACGCTCCTTGAAGTGTGCATTATTTAGACTCTGCCATTTGATACTAACTTCTGCTTACTTCAGAGTTCATTAGTATTTCAGCTGCCAAATACACAAGACATTTTGCAGAGATTTTTGGTACAAAAGAGTGAACAATGTACAATTGAATATTTTAGCAATACACACTTGGTTTTTTGAAAGGTGGTTACTGTCTGTGAGGACATCCTACTCCACTAGAGGACAGTAAGGAACTGCTTTTATATGTAAAACGATATAAGAACTACCCTTTTTTCCTCTTTAATTAGCCAATTTTTTAAGGCTTTAGTTGCCTGTAACATTTTAGATCTCTTGCCCAGCTGTTCTAATGTCAGGAAAAAATATTTTACTATTGAGAACCAAACTTTATCTTGACAAGTAAGAGATCAATTAAAAAAAGTATATCTAGAAACAATAGAAACGGAACAGCTGAGAGAGGCTATGAGTAACAAAAAAATCCTAAAGAAATACCAAAAGTCTGAGCAACTTTTGTGTTACCAAAAAAATGATGGAAATTTATGAATTTTAGAAATTCAGTTAGAGATTTCTACTTGCAGTAATTCCTAATTATGGCTTACCTGTATTTTATAGCAAACTCTAGTAGTAATGTATTTTTTTTTCCCAGAGAAAATGGAAGGAGAAAGGGCAACGGAAGTCTGCTAAAAAAAAAATAACCAGAAAGATTGTTACATTCAGAATTAGCATTGGATGTCTTTGTACTCTTTATGGCCTGGCAGCACGTTGCCATTGCGGTCAGCTGTGCTGTCAGGGGAGTGGACAGTGTTCTTTGAGTTGTTCTTCTCCACATCTGTAAGCAGTGAAGAAGAAAGGGAATTTCAGATAAAAGCCGTAAGCTGAAGTAGGTTAGTGTCTGTTGAGGAGACTGGGGCAATTGGCTAAACCTGATGTTTATGAGCCAACTATTGCTATACTTTCTTACATGAAACCACTATCACAAATTGAGGGGGGGGGCAGTACCAATGATGGTATGGCCTTCAAGTCGGTGGCCTAGTGTCATTCCCAAAAACATAAAGGTGGCAAGTTGATGGCAAGTCCCAGAGCACTATCTGTCCAACGCACAAACAGATCTCCACCTGAAAAGCGAGCCTTTGATCATAAACCGTTTCTTGGGCTGAAGTCAGACAGACCATTGTTAAAATGTTCACAGGCAAGTGCCATTTCCTGTGCTGCCTGCAAGGCCAACTTGGTCATTAGTTGCTTTTAATTAGTTGTGCTTTTGAACTTTGCCTTTCTCAGGCAGAAAGGATGAATGGCTTGTCCCTAATGAAGCAGGAGGAAGATGATGTCTGTCTGCTGATTAATGGAAACTGCTGTCCAAAAAAAAAAAACCCAAAACAACACAAGAACAAAATTATAGGCAGGGGAAGAGCAGAAGAAGAGGAGGAAGGAGAAGAGAGTGGTGAGGTGATAGTTGTTGATAGCTCGTGGGGTGTATCTGTGGTCTCTTTTTAGATGTAACACTAAAATCAGCCTGGCCTTGTTGACCCTGATCCTCAAAGAAAGGGCTTTGCTACATTTAAAATTAGTTGTGGAAAACCTGGAAGAAATAAGTAAGGATAACTTTTCTTGCATGTGTCAGTGCAGAAAGACTGTTCAGTCTGAGCAGATTCACTCTGTGCTTTGTTCCTGCACAAAAACTTCCAGGAGCATTCTCTGGGTACAAGCATGAACAACTAACTACCAAGGGAGGAGCAAGACATTGCAGAAATAAGCCAAACATTTTACTCAATGGAAGATGGACCATTCTTGCTTCATGTCAATGTAGAACAGTTTTATTGGATAAAAACTGAAATGGAGAGCATTTTTCTCAGAATTTCTCTTGCTTCTTTAGTTTGTGCTTTGTGTGCAGTCTTGGAGGACAATTTGCATTCCCTGTACATCAGCACATGGACAAATGATGTGCTGTAGACGGTACAAACAGTGTTGTCACCTGTGAATTATTTTGCAGGTTGCAAAGGTATGGGTCAGCACAGGTTGGGTTGCTGTGTCTTAGAACAAGGGTGTGCTATAAAAATACACAGTGCATTTTGACCATCAAGTTTGAAATTGAGTGCTGTAAATACAGATAAATCTCTTCTCCCCTTATTGGTCATATTAATGTGAGATTTTCTTTCCCGTGTTATAATTGTGTCTTCTGTCTCCCACTCTTCTTAATCTGCTTCTCCTCTTTAGAATACTTCTAGGATACACGTGGCAAGACATTTGGCATCGTGGCCAGAGTGCCTCAGGTGCAGGCATCATCAGAGCAGAGCTCCACAACTCCCAGAGGCTTGGGAGGAGGTATGGCATCACATTCAGTGGGAAGAAAGGCACTGGGAGTCTCCAGTCGAGGACAGCAACATCTGACTCCCACGCTTGGCAGTGGTGGGAGATAACCCTGCCTGGCAGGAACTTGGAGAAGGATATTTGAAGACTGCTTGCACTTGGTTGGTTTTTGTCTGCATTCCAGCTGCAGCCACCAAACAGTGGTTCATCAGTCTCATTTATAGCCAAGGCTCCTTTTTAGCAACTTGTTAGGAAAGTTAGTTGGAACTTAAGGTCAACTAAGGGAGAAAAGTTTTTCATTACAGACGGGAAAGCTGATGTAAGCTAAAAGTATATATTTATTGGGAAGTTATCCTCAAACTAGAATATGATACCAGATCAGAACAATAACATTTCATACATGCTTTCTACATCAATGCATGAGCAAAGTTTTAAATACAATCTGGTGACACACATGAGATATTCAGACAAGGAAAGTGAGGAAAATAACTCCAGAAATAATGGTAGGAAGAGTCTACCTCTGTGCCGCCCATTTCTTCTTTAAAGATACCATTTATGCATGGTGATGACACATATTAATACATTTTAACTACTGTTCCAGAACAAATATCTTTTTAACCACAATTTGGAAATACAGGGAGATCTCCCTTTTTTTCCCTTCTTATTTCTGAGTAGTTTACAAAGAACACCCTTGATATTTTTACTTGGGACTTTAAATTTCAGAGCAGAGATCGGTTGGGTCTTTGTTTTTTTTTTTTAATGTTTGAGATTCACCAATTTAATAACTGTTTTGAATGAATTCATTTTCACTTACTTAATACCTGATGTTGTTTATACTTAGCCAGGTGTTTCAGGTGGAGAAGGCTTTAAAAAAAACCACAGTGACAGAAAAGACAAGACCTTTATATGCCTGTGCTCCAGAGACAGCGGAGCTCGACAGGAGACTGTGCTGCGGATCAGCCACTTGTGAAACAAGCAGCAGGGGAGACAAAATTAAGATCCAGTCATCAGCTCAAATCCATGTGGTGATTAAAGCCACCCAATTCCCTCACAGCCAAAATTACCAACTAGATGAGAACAGTTTTAAATAAAGTGAGAATGAAATAAGGCTAGATAAGAAATAAATGGTGATTTGGAGGCCTTTGGGAATCTTACATGTGCTTTACTCATGCCCTTGGGTAAATCAGTTGTGGGAAAAGATAAAGAGATTAAATACAGTCTTTGAAATGACATTCCTAATGACTCACCATTTCAGAGAGCTTGGGAATTTAAGCTGCAATTGAAAAGAAGCATAAAATGAAAAAAAAAAAAAGCTAACATTATCTTGGATAATGTGTATCAGATAATGAGTTGGTATTCTTTTAGTGTTGAACAGATGTCCTAGAAAAGGCAATTATTTTAATTCAATTTTTTTTTAACTTAAGCTAGTTTGCAAAAATACAGGTACTCTATCACACAAGTGTTAGGATGAATATATTTAGAACCAAGACGCTGATTCTTGCAAATGAGAAAAGCTGATTTCCTATTCCTACTCCATGGAGTAGAATAGCCAGTATCTCAAATTGTAGTAGCATTCCACTTTGGAACACAAAATTTTCCACAAAATTAGATCTAAAAGAATTGGGTTTAGACTTCTTGAACTATTTCACTCTGTCATAATGCAATTCAGTTTATATCATTACCGTCAAATTAATAGAAGCAGGCAAGAAACTCAAACTCATCATAACAACCCTCTCTGAAATCGCTGTGCTCTTTCTACGTGTTTCTAAGGTGTTTTGCTTGCTGGGTAACAACTCAATACTTTTAAATTTGTTAGCCTGTCAAATACACTCTATTAATTGCTAATGAATTGTTAAACGCTTGGCAAACCTTTCAGACAAACCAATGGGACTTTTGAAGTTTAGTCCTAATAATTTGACACAAGCAAAGAAAAAGGGAAATATAAAAAGTTATAAAGAATATGTTTTTAGCCACGCTTCCCTCTGCTTCCCTCTTTGTCTATAATAGATAAGCACATGAAATCATCGGAAATAGGACTCTGTTCTTCTCAAGCCTGTGTTGAGAGAGTTAACTGTTTACGGGGGAGGTGGGCATCAAAAAAGCCCTTATCCCTCAGCCTCCAAGTATTGCCATATTTTCTTAGTGACTCCTGAAAGGTATTACGTGTTCCTGAGGAAGGAATTGCATGTATGTCTCATCTGCTCCATCTTCTGCTTTAGTTAATGCAGAGCATTAACCAAGGAGATTCTTGGGTTCGTGGTGCCTGCTGGTAAGCCTCTCCACAACTGCACTCATCCGGACTTCATTAAGGCTCTTCTCCACCCTAAGAATAAGCAAAGGAGGCTTTGATGCCAAGGGTCATCAGCTGCATTCCTTGTGGTAAAATATTTTCCTCAGCAATTTCCCATCTATATTTCCCATCTGTAGGGGTAGGATGAGGGGTAATGGTTTTGAACTGAAAGAGGGGAGATTTAGATTAGATACTAGAAAGAAATTCTTCACTATGAGGGTGGTGAGGCACTGGAACAGGTTGCCCAGAGAAGTTGTGGATGCCCCATCCCTGGAAGTGTTCAAGACCAGG
>JAOTQQ010000012.1:105347882-105396101 GCA_026546715.1 Gallinago undulata
TGTGATCAGCCTGGCTACAGGCTACCCTCGCCTGTTGGGCTGCTGGATCTAACAACCCCCAACAAATAAAGCTTCATGGACCTCAGAACAGAGTCCCTGTGTCTGGGGCTCTGCTCTGCTGAAAGAAGTGGGAATGAATAAGTGACCTAAAGTCTGATATTAAATGAGTTTTAGACTCACTAGGTTTCTAAATGAAGGATTTCCCTTAAACAGGAAACGCTTACAGGCACATGGGGTCCACCTGGTCTCTGCTGGTGGCTGCTCAGAGATCTGTGCAGGGGGAAGTTCTGCCTGCTGCACTGGCACCTCTAACTCAGCCCCCAAGGATAATTGAGAGAAAGAAACCACGGAGGGAGAAACTTTGAGCTGCAGAGACTTCTCCCATCAGATTTCATTAGCCCAGGGCCAGGCCTCCAGGATGGCCATGCCTGTGGGTTTCATTCTCTAATGCTGCAGGGGATTACACAGCCTCCACCACAAGATCAGCTACGTGACCTTGGGCTGCAGGTCCCTCCCACTATCCAGTTACTAGGAAATTTCCAGTAAGTGAGACCCCGTAAGGAGGTGTCAGTGATAAAAGCCAACCTGAGAAGAACCGTCTCAGCGCCAGCGCTGAGCACACTAATGAATCATTTAGCCCAACGCCTTCTAAATAACAGCCCCAAAGCAGCAATATTTACATAGGTTTCTCCAGCTCGTGCGCAGATGGTCTCCTACCGCTTGTGCTGCGAGAGAGCTCTCAGCGTGAGCAAGAAGAGCCAGGAACGGGGGAACGGCTCGGGTGATTCGTGGGGACAGTTTGCACGCTCAGCTTCAGGTACTAAACAGTGCAGAACAAAGCAGAGAGAGTATTTCCTATGAGTCTGGGAATTCTGGCCTGTTTCTAAACAAGCAGCTGTTTACCCTGAGCATCACAACCATAAACAAGCACAGGAAAAACCTCCTTGCAAAAGCAAGAGCAATGGAAAGCATTTAAACACTTTAAAATTCCTGAGACATGGAATGAAGCGGAAACGTTGCCTCAGCACACGCCGGGACGCCTGGCTGGGTTGGCTGCGATGCCGCTTGGAGCAACCGGTCCATTGTCCGAGTGAGCAGAGATGGCAAAGCTTCATAGGTGATGTCCGTGTCCTCCCACCAAGAATGCAAAAGACACAGTGGAAGCAGGTCATCTGTGCTTGAGCTGCAAAACCTTCTGACCCTGCGTGGCTTAAAAAAAGGATCTCTCTTGCCTCCACCTAATATTCAGCCCAGTTTCCAAAGCACAGAGCAGGGAAATGAATGCCAGTCAAAGTGAGCAGTCGATACAATGACAAAATGGTCTGGCATGATCTGTTCCACTTCAGCGCACCAAGCATTCATGCATGCTGCATAGACAGACCTCCCCAGTGAGGGCCAGACCCTCAGGAAGCTCCCCTTTCCCCCAAACTGGAATTTTGAAACTGGAAGGCAGCTTCAAGGTCTGGTCCATATGTCTAAAAGATAGCCATGGGAAGAGCAGCACATCTACTGGGAGCAGAGGTCCAGTAAACCACAGCTATGACTTAATAAAAGAGTGTAGAAAAAGCCATGGGTGAAGTACAGCATGCTGTTCTTCCTGCAGCACAGCATCCCAGCTTCCAGCAGTTTGGAGATTTCCTGCACCTGAAGCTAGGACTGGACATACAGCTTACTCACACCCTCCATGAAGCAAGGAGGCTTGTTCCCATGTGAAAAAAGCAGATATCCCAGTGGAAACAGTAATGAGCAAAATGCCTCTGTGGGACCCAACACCACCAAGGGTTGAAAGCATCCTGTCACCTCACCAAAGAGTCCCAGCTCAAAGCCTGCTTGCTCATGGCAGGCAAAATGCAGATTTTGGGTGACGTTAAGTCTCTCATAAGTCTTGTTTTAGGTCTCATCTTCATCAAGCAGATCACCTTGCGGAGGAATGAGCTGTAGGCCCAGCAGCAACTTGAAGCCAAGGAGAAGGAGTAGGCCAGCAGAAGCTGATGGTGTCCATGTTGACTTGTGACCCACTTGGAGGTCCCAGTATGATCTCAGGAGGTGCGATGGGGTTCAGCAGTAGGGAAGAGACATGCTTTCTCCCTGCAAACAACACTGCCAGCACTTCACCTGGGGCACTGCTGCTTCTGCAAGCAGAGCTAACATTAAAAGCATAGGCTTTCTCCATGAAAAAATCCTCAGGGAAAGCAATCTTCTGCTGTTACACCAAGGAGGAGGAGGAGGATGAGGATGCAATCCCCAGGGAAGCTCTGCTGGCAGCAGAAGTCTGGGCACCAGCCTTTACTGGCTGGGTTATGCCAGGCAGGGGAGGAAGATGGCCTACGGCCCTTCATCCCTTCTGCTTGGCACGTGCATGGCTTCAGACTCAGACTTGGAGCTATGAAGACTGAGGTTTGGTTTTAATCAGGTCTTTAAGAGAATCTAACAAAAAATGTTAGTATATTGGTTTGAGATATGAATACCTAATGGAGCAAATACCGAAAGCTGCTGTAAGCAACCACTATGTAACAGAAATTTCGGTTCATCATCACAGTACTTTTTAAAGTAGGGGTTATCCGCATGTAAATCATCAGAATATTTTTTAAAAATGTAGTAATCATACAACAACTTGATTTGCTCTAGTGACACATTCTGGAAGTCGACTTTCTATTTATTTATAGACAACGAAAATGAAAATATTATGTCTGTTTTCATGTGGCAGGCTTTGAAAACAAAAACCAGTCACAGGAAAAGCATTTGTGATGGAAAGTTACTGTCCGCTCATGGGGACTGCTCAGGCTGTGAGAAGAGAAGGAAAGGGGAGGGCAGAGATATATATGTACGTATTTATTTATTGATATATATAGTGTACATATTTATTCATATATATTTATATGTGGAAGTAAGAATCATAATCTCAGGAGAAACCAATATGAATATTTTTAGCTAACATGAGAAGGAACGTTTCTTAGGCCAGAGGAGAGCAATGTGTGCTCCACCAATGGTGTGTCCTTGCTGGGAGCTGGGACTAGTAGTTTTGCTGAGGGCACGAATGACAGACAAATAAATCCAGGCCCTGGCTCCCACCACTGTAGCTCCTAGAACTCATCCCCAGGACATGGAGAGTGGCTGGACATGGAGAGGTGTGTGCAGGGGCCCTAGCACTCCCGCAGCTTTCCCATGGGAAGCCTACTGGGGGGCTATGGGATCTATAGGAGCCTTATATGCTGTGCTCCGCATTTATGAAAAGCAATTATAAGGTAAATTATAATAAAAAAGCATCCGTAAGAAAAATTGCATCTCATTCTAGCTCCTTTGCTGTGCTGCACTCGGCATTTCTTCAGCTTTGGCTGAGCCAGCCCTGGACAAACACTGGTCCTGACTCCCCCCACCCACATATTATGTCTTCCCCGGGGGCTCAGCACCTCTGTAAGAAAAGGTGTCATAGAATCATAGAATGGTTAGAGTTGGAAGGGACATTAAAGATCATAGAGTTCCAAACGCCCTGCCACGGGCAGGGACACCTCCCACTAGACCAGGTTGCTCAAAGCCCCATCCAGCCTGGCCTTGAACACTTCCAAGGATGGGGCATCCACAGCTTCTCTGGGCAACCTGTTCCAGTGTCTCACCACACTCACAGTGAAGAATTTCTTCCTAATACCTAATCTAAATCTGCCCTCTTCCAGTTTAAAACCATTACCCTTCATCCTATCATTCCACTCTCTGATAGAGAGTCCTTTCCCATTTTTCTTGAAGGCCCCCTTTAGATACTGGAAGACTGCTATAAGGTCTCCTTCTCCAGGCCGAACAACCCCAACTCTCTCAGCCTGTCCTCATAGGAGAAGTGCCCCAGCTCTCTGATCATCTTCATGGCCCTCTGCGAGACCCGTTCCAACAGGTCCATGTTCTTCTTGTGCTGAGGACTCCAGAGCTGGACCCAGTACTCCAGGTGGACTCCCAAGATTAAGTCACCTTGCATCCCAAAAAATCAGCATCTAAAAACTGGTGCTTTAATAAATAAAAAGGGAGGTCCATAGGATAAAACCCATTGGAGACCCAGAGGACTCTCGGTGCCCACACGTGTGCATGCACACCATGCCATCTGCCTGGATGGACAAGCAGCAGGCAGTGAGGCAAACCTCACTTGCAGCAATGCCAGCTGACTTGTGGAGAACAAATCCCTCCACCAATTCTTCCAGAAAAAAAAAAAAAAAAACGAAAAAAAAAACCTTAAACAAACCAGCCCTGGGCCATTTCAGCCAGCGACAAAACCAACAAGCAAATCAAACAGAGAAATATCCCAGCAGACCTCAACTGGCTGAACAAACAAACGGAGAAACTCAGGTTCCAAAGAGCAGGGGAGCTGGGTTATGAAACAAGATTTTTGATACAAAAGGAAGCTTACAGCTATCTCTGGTGATTAGACACAGAAGAGAAAGGTCGCTCTGGGTGTCAGACCACACTTCACACACATGGAGGTTATTCAATCAATATTTGTCCTGGAATCACATGTGGCGGAAAAATTTGCAAGAGAATGGTCAGCAGAATTTGATGCTCGTATTCATTCATATTGTGCTCTTGGATGGACATGTGTTTTTAAATCTAGCATAACCTAGGTTTCAGAATCCAGCAGGTTTTTAAACACAATACAGGAAAATCTTGGAATTAAATACTATTTGTGTATCCTTTCAATTACATCTTCACCAGGACAGGGACCTTTCACCTATGATTTTAGAAAGGGGTGTGTGAGATTATTTGAATTTCCGAGTTTTGGATTTAAATGGGGAAAACAAAGCTCCAGAACACCCTACCCCCCCAGGCAGCAGGGAGGGATTTATTCCTGCTATTGCTGAGTTTCCCGGTCATGCCGCTGCGCTGGCATTAGAGGTTTTATTTAGGGTCATGGCAGTAACAGCAGGAAGATATAATCTTCTGATCATCGGACAGCTGTTACCCCCTGCCTTTGTGAAAATGATGATCTCAGGTTGAGGATGTTGTTGCCTTGAATCATCATATTTTTTCTAATCCCCTCATGAGTTCACCATAACAGATTGTTTGCTTATGTTCAGATCGTAAGGTCATCAACCAGTTTCCCCCCCCCCCAGCAAGAGTTAAAGGACATTTGACCGTAGGGGCCCTAATCATGGACTTTAGAATTTGGCTGCAAATAATGATGATTAAAACACAAACAAAACAAAATAAAAATAGACAACCCCAACCCTCTTGCTCAGTGACTTAATGGCAAAATAGGCATGAGGCACAGCACAACATCCAGTTCACTTCAGGTTGTGATGCAGCTGATGGGTGACTTATCATCAGATACTTATCATCACAGGGGCAGGACACCTCTAAGTCCTTAAAATAGTTGGTTTGTGTGACTAAGGTGAGGTATTAGTGCTCTCTCAGGTTGCATCAGGGGTAATTTCAGCTGAGGGCAAAACTTTGAAGAGGAGAACCTCATTCAAAAGCACAGAGATTTATAGAAGGAAGGTATATACAGAGGCAGGGTGGCTGCTTCAGGGCAGAAACTTTTTGGGGGAAGTTTATTTTAATAGCCTAGCTGGAAATTCACTGGAAAAACAGCTCTATCAGCCCTGGTCAGGAAGAGTGAGGGCAGAGATTACGTTCCTCTGGCAGTCTGTCCTGCTGAAGCACCCGTGCTCCAGCAAAGACAGAGCATTGCTGTGTCCTGCATCAGATCAGCTTTATTCCTCGTGCGGCTAATGCAAAAGAAAAAAAGCCTCTAAGTCAGTCACACTGTGTTAAAGATCTCTTTGATGGACTTCAAACAGCCAGCTGAAATCTTCCGCTGTGCACGCAGGGCCACTCTGCTTCCCGAGGAGATGCTGCAGGAGGGGAGAGGGACGAGCAGGGAGCACTGCCCAGGTCAGGGACACGTCCATGTCCGAGGGAAAGGCTCTCTGTCCACGTGGTGGGTGCAAAAGTAGGAAGCCCCATGCCGAGGGGGGTCGGTGTAGCCCCCGTCCTGGTGCATTCACGGGGAAAAAGCAGCCCTGCTCCTCTTGCAAACTGTTTCTCTTCCACCTGCATGCCTCCTCCCCTCTAAAACCACCCACCCTCGGGGCAGCGCTGACCCACCCCGCTGCTGTTTGGGGAGAGGAGACTCCCTGCTCGAAGCCGGGCACCCTGGCAGGGAATGGGGTTTATCCTGGGAGTGGTGAAGAGCAGGGATGGCCCGTTTCCCGTGGGGAGCTGCTCTTTCTAGGTTTCACCCACGCAAGGATATTGCATTTACATTTCGTAACACTTGCAAGGGAACGCTCAAAGGGGAGAGAGAAATGAAAGCTCCTCCTTGAACATGATCTGCCCCTTTCAGAGCGTTGGCCCTCCGGCTGTTCGGCACCGAGCATTACAATGTCCTGCCTCCCCGCGTGATGTCCTCTGGCTCTCAATTGGGGCAAAACGGCACAGATTTGGGCACAATTAAAACGATGGCTCGTAGAAGTCGCTCTTAATGCTCTGTAATATATTTCCTTAAATAGCTACACATTTGGCCTAAAATGACTTGGCTTGATGTCCTTTAAAAATATCCACTTTGGAAACAATTGCATACTGAATTAGAGCATTTGAAGTTCTGGGGAAAATAACCCTACCTACATTAGTCATCCTCTTACCTTTAGGTAAGCATACCTGCAGCCCGGGTATGCTTTGTACAGAGTAATAAAAGCAACATATCCCTCAACTATCTCATTCTGGTTGGCAAGCAAACACTAAAGGCTCAAGACCAGCAGACGGCTAATCAAATAAATTCACGTCTTATCAAGCCTACAAAGGATTAACACACCCATGTTTTCACCGTGTGCTTCTCCTGAGAGCTACAAGGGTTGTTCTAAAGGCAGAAACTGCAAACCGTTGTTTCCAAGGGCACAGTAAGCCTCATGATATATTATCAGATACTATACTTGGTCCACTGAAATCCTGATTAGGTGCCAGTCAGTTTAAAATTCCTGTACCTTCTCAAAAACAAAAATAGGAAGAGGTACAAAATGTAAACCAGGAAATTTTCTAGAGGCAGGAAAGAATTTCAACACTAATTGAAGTCCTCCAATTTTTAAACCTCTTTCTGTAGCCTGTTCCTCTTCTTTTTCTCACAAGCCTGCTTTCTACCCCCAAAAATAAGCAATCACTCAGGTGAAACTGTACAGGGAGGTGGGACCTTGTGGCCCCTTGTGAGCTGCTAAGGTGACCCATAACACCAGAACTGCATAAACCAATGCAGACAGCAGATCTCTTCTAAAACGTGCTTCAAGTTTCTCAACACCAAGAGTCAACTCTACCATACCACCACCAAGACCTTTTCTTAGAGGTTTTCACAGATGCCTTAAATCTAAAGGTGTCTTGGGTATCTTTTGGATTTCTTCTTAGGGCCATCTCACAATCATCTGCCCTAAGGATGACAGGGGAAATGGCACACACAAAATGGTCCCTCTGCCTTTAGCATGTGGATGTCTCACCCTGGCCACCCTCTGCACCTCAAGGGAGGTTCAAGGGGAGTTGTACTGATGTTAATGTCTGTGAGGGAAGCCAGGACTATGCCAGCAGAGGTGAGATGCAGATGAACTGGCGCTGAGAACAGAGCTAGCAAAGACATTTAGCAGCGGTTACAGGAGAGATAAGACCAGGACTGGAAGATACAACTCTGACATGCTCGTTTCTTTTCTTTCTACTAGAAAACCTATCCCACCATAGGACATAATGGTACCACACTTGAGGTCTCATTTATATCTGCACCCTTGATGTGCAACACGTTTGACTCCATGTAACTGCGCATTTTCCCCCAACTTAAAATCTTGCCTTGAAACTCGAGTCCCAGCCTCCCCGTAACTTCCAGTCCATTCATTCATTACCTGCTGGCAAGAAACCACAGGTTGAGTTCTGCCTCCTTCATGTCACTGACGGGCATAACAGCTACTTCGCTGGTAATTCTAACAGCCTGGAGTTAAAAATAAAGCACAGATACATGTGATCAGCTTCAGGGAATGAACACTCAGAATATTGATTCAAAGAAGCATTCAGCTAGCTGCAGCAATTGCTCTGGTCTCAGACTGACTGGTCAGATCGACGCTTTTCTTCCCCAGAATCCCTTATTTCCAAGGCATATTCCATACAATTCTGAAGGCCCAGGGTTTTCTTCTGTAAGCATTGCTCCTGCGGCAAGTCAACATTAAGGCAACATAAAACTCTTAAAATATACAATGCAAGACCTTTGTTTCTCAGAGGAGATACGCATTTAAGGCAAACATTAATACAAAGCCAGTTCTTAATATGCTCCCTTACAAAGAACTACTTTAATCCAGCAGCAGTCGCAATTAAAGCAGGATTCCTCCTGCAGCGTGGTGCTTTCCAGAAGGGGTATCATCCTTAGGGTATGGCTCTGGGAAGTAACCCCACGGTTGCAAGGAGGGTGAGAACAAGCTTCTACTACTGAGGATCTACTAGTTAGTCCTAACGATAATTTGAATGTGGCTGATTGCCTCTTGCCTCTTTGGCAGAGTAGAAAAGAAGTTAAGTTCAATTTAATTCTGGTTTAATTCACTGATTTTCAAAACTAATTGGAGGCACTTAGTTTTGAAAATGAATTGATTTAACCTGAATATTGCTAAATACTTGATCTTAACAAAATATTTAGTTTTGTACTAAGCCACAAGTTTTTAGCCAGAATTCACCTACTCTGGCTATAGAAGCCTCTTGCTTCAAGGCAGCTTGTTCCCATAGGAACACGGTCACGCAGGCATCATGGAGATGGCTAAAACATTTCCAAAAACAGCCAGCAGAATAATTCTACTGTGCATTCCTTCTCCTGCTCTAGTTTGAGCGTATTACGTTCTATTATATCTAGTTGGAATTACATCCCTGCAGGGCAAATGAAAAAAAAATATATATATACACACGCGCATATGTACACACACACTCATAAAGAGAGAGTGAGCCAAAATCTTGTTAATTCCTTTCGGTGTGTATTTACTTTTTTTCCCCTGAGGGGCTGGCACAAAAACCAGCTACGTCCAAAGACATTGCAGTAAATGCATTCATTTTGACTTTGGAAGAAGGACTTATCCGTATGTCAAACTTCCCAACTGAGAGACCTGCAGATGCACCAAATACGTACCAATTGCCATGCTAGGGGAGACATGCTGTTCTGCTACATTGACATTTCTTTCAGTTTGCCCCTAACTAAGTTTTATTTTGTAATAAATTTTAGAATGGATCTGACAGACTCCAGATCTTATTTCTTCATAGCTTAATGAATTTATCCTTTCCTTGGGGGTCAAGGAGGTTTGAATTTTAGTCTTTTGATTTTAATGCCATCTCTCTTCCCTTACTTTCTTCTACACTTGAAGGCTTCATGTATTTAAACAGCTTCATTGATCTTGACATGAAGATTATTACACTGAGGTGCTATTCAGTTTGAGCAAAGACTGCAGAAGACTTTGGATCTGTCTTTACCAGGGCATTGCCTTTACATTTATGTTATTTCCATTTGCTTACCAAAATTTCATGCCAAAACCTTCAGAGAAGAAATCTATCCTACTTAGACCAATTTTTAGGAGTTTTAATTTCTATTGGATTATGTGAGATGTGTGGCAAATTATGGTTACTTGGGGCAGAGCTGAGCTGCTGGTTTCCCCCCTGATGACAGGAAGCCACCCATCCATCCATCCATCCATCCATCCATCCATCCCCTGCCCTGTAGGCAGCCAGCACGGAGCTGGAGCACCCTTGGCCATTCCTCTTGCTGGTGAATTTGCTGTTCCTTGAGCCAGGGGCTGGACATGAAGGCAAGCAGGAGGATTTGGGGAGTGCAGGCAGCAGCCCCACCTGAACATCACGGTGATGGCCCAGGGCTGCAGTGAAAGACCTTGGGAGGGCTGTGGTGGGAAGCCTGTGACCTGACCCAGCCCACGATAAGACTTGCCCAGCCAGGTACATGCCAGCATCGGAGGTGCACAGCCTTTGGCAGCTCAGAGGTTTTTGGGGAGAAGAGCAGCCCACCATCCTCCTCCCACACAGCTCACAGCTAAGGCTGACCCCATACCTCCCCCCTACCAAGGTCACCACCATTTCACCTTCCTTCTCAGCAACTCAGTCACTTGTGCCAGTTTTTCTGTCCATCCTGGGACAAAGGCAGAGCTGGGTATACTGGAAATTTGCTGGTAAACTCCATGTTTACCCTGGAGTGTTGCTTGCAGGATCCAGGCAGGACATGTGCCCCGTCCTAGGGGCAAGGAGAAGTGGCTGCAGACCCCCTGGACCCACGCAGGTGCCCAGAGGTGACAGGACAAAATGGTGTGGGAGCAGGTTTTACTTCTTCTCTGTGGCTGCCTGCTTTCCACACCAGCCTGTGGTGAGCAGTACCCACTGAGGATCTCCCGAAGTTCAAAGGGCTCTAAAATCTTCCCTGAAATTTCGGAGTGAACCGAGCGCAGTGCTCATGGGATATCACATTGCACGCAGACCGAAAAATGCCATTGAGCTGAATGCAAAACCCCAGCTCCCGCTGCCAAAAAGTTTTCCATTTGCCTCCTTCATTCCTCTTGGAGTCACACTCCCTGAATTTAATATTTTCAAGAGCAGAAAAAAAAATATATCCTTTGAACTTTTTTTTTCTTTTTCTTGGATATTAAACGTTTCCAGCCGAGCTGAACTCATAGGAGAGCCTCTGAAGTGAAACACTCCACGTTCCCTGCACGTCCCTCTGGGAACTTCAGGTGCTATTTATTTAATATTTTTACTCATTGAAGACTGTGTCTGAGAAGGTGTCAACAGTGTTTTCACTCTCACCCAGCTCCTTGGGTCTGACTGTCTTGTGAACTGGATTATTTTCCTACCCTAGGCAGCCAGCAAACTGAGGGACTTGCTCACATGAATGTTTCAGAAACCTGCAGCCCGTTTTCAAATTATCCCGAGGTGATTAAAAATTAACGGACATCACAATGAAGATGGATGTTCTTCCTGGCTTCCCTCTGAAATCTTAATGTCCAGTGATTCTGTACTTGATTCCAAATTGTCTCAAAATGGTAAAGAATAGGAAAAATCACAGCTGTCACTTAATGAAAACCGTAAAAAAAGCTCTTTTTTAGCAACCAGTCATTCTGCTCTACTGCAGTGACAAGTTGCTTTTTATTTATGCCCCTGCTTAAGGAGATTTCCAGACAGACAGGACATTTGCTCATTCCTTGTTTCAACAAAGACACTACTCCATTTTGAACCTCATGCCTACGTTAACTTATTATGATACAGCAAAAAAAAAAAATAATTCTGATTTCACAGAAGAAAACTGCAGCAAGACAAGGTCAAACACAGACAGGGGTTGTTTTCTGTACAAGTCCCCACAGTTTTTGTTTTTCAAGGGAGGGAGGAGCTATGTGGCCCTGTTCCCATTTAATCACTCCAGTAGGAGCCAGCAACAGCCACATTCCAGTTCCAGTTGTGACATGGCCATCTTCCTTGTTTTGTCTAGTTATCCTGCAAGCTCACTGAGGCATGGGAGAGCAGCACCCAGAAAAACAGAGCTCCTGTTTTAGTGTGGGTCTTTAAGGGATCCAATAGCATGTAGAGCCAAGACATTATGACAGCAACAACAGCACAAAAAAAAAAACCTCAAAGCCAGCTTAAGTTCTATAATGAACTTTTAAAATTCAAGTGTGCAAAAATAAAAGTGAAGAGGAATTCAGGTTGGGTGTGCAAGCCCTCAGCCCCACCGTGTGTATGCATCAGACCCGAGGATGGGGTCTTTTCCTCCTGCAGCTCCTTTCGTCTCCACATCCAAACCGGCTGCTCCCTCCTCCTGCTCCGCTTGCCCGCTCTGCACCCGTGGTCCAGCAGCTGGGAACATCCCTCCCAACGCTCCTGTAGGTCTGGGGACTGTGCTCAGCCCTTCCTGCAAATGTGGAAGGCTTAGGATTGCTCCATGAAGATACATCCTCCTTGGCAGTTTCAGCTGCTGGGTAGGAATAAGTCCCCAGCGAGCTATGATTCAAAGGCTTAAAGCTGGACAGAGGTGGGAGGACTTTGACAGAAAGGGTACCCCCTCCGCCTTCCCCAGCCCCACCTTGGAGACAGAAGCCCATCTCCTGAATTCTTGTCTCAGCACAGGAAGGCTGGGGTATTTCAAAAGAAAGGTCACAAGAACTTCTACTGTGGGTGAAGCGATGTGTTTTTCTTGGTCTTGCTCTTGGAGCTGGCATAACCATTTTGACCAAAGTTTTCCAATAAATGTTTGGCCTGAATTAGATATAGCATGGATCTAGCAATGGAAAATGTTAAGTATTCCTACTAAATGGCTGTTGCCACTAGCCCCACCCACTTAACTGGACTGCCCTAATTTCTTCAAGAGACAAATGATGATGAAATTGGCCCTACCACCCACATGTGTGCTACGAGCCTGCTGAAGAGCTAAGGAACCTTTCAAGGCACACACAAACACCATGCATGTCGCACCTCTCACATCCAAAACAACTGGCAGGTTGGGTGCCCTGACCATCCATACCTCGGCTGATCTGGGGAGACACCGTTTCACCTTCGCCGAGGGCATCTGCTTCAGCACATCCTGCCCTGCAGTCACCCACACTGCTACAGCCATGATGTTCAGGAGTCTCAGGTCCCTCCCACCTTCCCACTGCCGTATATGAATTTGGTTTTACATTAACTGGGTGATGTTGGCACCTACCCCGGAACGATGCAAGCAAACAAAGTTAGATTCTTCATAAAGAGGCAAGTGTGGACCCATGCATCTCCAAGGCACGCCGCTCTTCAAACAAAGTGACACTCACATCAGTGTCAAGCTTTTATGTTTCACTTAGCAAAGGTGGCCCTCAACAAGTAAAATACTCAGGATCCTGAAAAATCACCAACAGGAAGCACAAGTACTTTGCATTTCTGAGAACCGGGATAAATTTACAACAGACTGAAGGTTAGGGCCTGGCACTGAAACAGGCCTTGCTATCCAGACGCAGTATTAGTCTTTAGTAAAGAATTTGTACTGTCTTTATCCAATTTCCATTCTTAACCATGGCTCACAGTGAAATATGTTCAAACTCCCTCTACTTTTTTTTTCCTGTCAGACAGTCCTTCTAAGCAGCAGGATTATTAAATTCATATTCCAAGTCTTTCTCCAATGTTACAACTGCTTTCCTCTTTTGAAGTGCGATTCTCTTCTGAAAAGGGACTCCAGGAAGGGAAGGGAAGAAAAAAAGCATTTCTAAAGATTGTACATGTCTTGTTTCTCCAAAGTCTTGCACAGCAACACTGCTGACAGGCTCGGGGAAGCCTGCCCGACGGTGGGGATCTGACAGCCACGTATCCCTGACCACCGGTCATAACGATCTCTGTCCCAACTACAGGAGCGCAGCAGCTCTGGAGCCCATCTTTGCTGAGCTTTGCATAACAGCATCACCTGACTCATCCCCACAGTCAGAAAACAAGCCTGCCAAAATTTACAGGAGACAATTGCACTTATATTTTCTTCCCCCGGCTGCCTCGGTCTTGCAGCTCTAACGAGCACCAGTGACAATAAGAAACTTGGTTTTGTCACTAAAGCAGGCAAACACGGGGCTGAGGCCGCTGAAGAACTGGCCTGGTGACTCAGGACCGGTTATTCCTGCGGTTAATTCTTGGTAGCATACAAATCTTGCCTCTAACTCAAATTCCAGGTGAAGTTTTCGAGTCACCTGCAAAGATATTTTTAAGCTTGACTTGGCAAGCCGCTCAGGAGCCCAGCTTTTAGCTCCAGGCCGGTGGCCTTTCAGACTGGCTCTTCAGGTCCCACTGGCCGCAGGCTTGCACTGCAGCAGGACTGTCCCCACGCTGGTCACCGTGAACCCAAGACAACATGAGGCTTCCGTGCTGGGATTACCTTTCCTCTGAAGGCAGGTACGCAGAGGCACCGCTTCCCTCCTCTCATTTCTCAGAATGGCAAATTGCTGAGCTGTCGGTTTTGTCCAGACTCCCTCCATCTCCTTCCTCAGCCAGCCTCCCCCCTCACCTCTGTTAATGCCCCCTCTCCTCCCCTCCCCCCCACCCCCCCCCCCCCCAAAGTCCATGTTGTCTCTGAACACCCACAGCTGATGAGTCTGTCTTCCATCTTCTTGGTGCCCTGGGTGAAAAAGCCACCGTGCTCTTCCACTCCTATTACCACTTGCTGCTATTACCACTCCTATTATCCAACTGCTTACATAAGGCTGTGACCTCTGAAATAAAAACATTTGCCCAAAAACTTGGGTAGAGCTGGTTGGTTGGAAAAGAACCCAGAGAGGGAAATGATTGAAAAAACAGTCACCGAAGCAAGCTTCCAGAATATATCTTTTTGGTTTTCCTTTCAACTTTGAGATTTCCTCCAGTCAGCCACCAGTGCCCCATCAAAGAAAAAAAAAGTTTCAACCGGCAAAGTCAATTTGCTGAACATTTTCACATATTCACATATCCTCCAGCAGACAGGACTACTATAGCACATGTAATCATCTATAGTTTTGCTAAGCACAGATCAAAAGGACACAAGTAACTGGAAAAAAACATTCACCTTAGGTTGTGCACATTCATTTAAATTTGCTACTAAACGTATAAATAGGTCTAGAGAACCTGGTATTTCCAACGTGCCAATTATCTTTGTACTGCGGTACCCCACTCGCAATCAGAAATAATTCCACTTCAGACTGAAAAAGCCCTGCTTTTCCCCTTGGATGTGCCTTTCTCAAACAGGTTTATTCTCACATGCAGGTTCTAACCCGCCTTTGACGTGAGCATTGGGAGAGGCAGTCTGTGCACACGCGGTATCCCAAAGGCGGCTGTGTGTGTTAGACCACCAGCATCAGTTGGGATCCACTGAGGTGGTCGGGCTGGTGAGCACAGGCACACGCTTTGCCAAGGCTGCGCTGGGTGACGACAAGGCGAGCTCAGCTGAATGAGCCCCGCGAGCAAACACCTATAGTTTATCCCGACCCCTCTAATTTTGATGCAAGGAGATTCAATAAGCTCAACCACCTACATGAGCGTTCCCGATCTCAGAGACGGTATTGCCTCTGGAACCCCACCTGGCATTTTGGTGGTGGTTCTCTTCCCCAGACCTGTCTCTTATGAGAGGCTGGATTTGGAAAATACACTACAGGACTCAGTTGCCATAGCAAGCTTTCGAGCTCCAGAAAAAAACATGCACTGTGGCTGCTTCCCCACAGAAATGCAAGAGGAAAAAACCATCCCAGTGTATAACTTACTCTGCTACAATGTGGGAGGCCTGACTTTTAATGACCTATCTACCACCTCATTGTAACCCTCGAACCAAAGGTCAGCATCCAGGGAACACGCTGACCAACAGGCTACAGAACTGTGACACTTCTCTGTAGCCTCCTCCAAAAAGTCCTGAATTCTTTTAAAAGCAGTACTGGCTCAACAGGAGCACAGGGCTCCTCCATGGCAGCTGAGTGCATGGTTGCCCCAACACCAGACAGCCTGCTGGTGCCCACTGCAGGGGTGGAGCAGATGGTCAGAAATGGGCATCGCCTGCCCCATCGAAGGAAGGTACAATTCCTCAGACTTCCGCTTCGAAACGTAAGTTAGAAAGACAATTTCCAACCACAGGGGTACGTAGCACCCTCCCAGTAGGCAGATGGGCTCTCCTCTGAGGAGGCAAGTCTTGCACTCAGGCTGATCCACTTCCCATCCAAATGATCCATACCCTGATGCGCTACAGGGACAGGCACACCAGTGCCCTCTCTTAGGAAAGACAAGCATCAGCTTAAACCTCAAGAGAGCAGTCTGAAATGAGAATGCCCATCTCGGAATGGGAAACATGCTCCATCATTCCCCCTTCCCTTGCTCAGTGCTTCCTGCTCAGGATGCAGCACTCTTACCGTGTAAAAAGCCCACTCCAGGGACTTGGCCCCTGAAAGTCTGAGTTCTGTGGCACTCAGTGTCAGCAAAGGCCAAACTTTCAGAAAACAATCCAAGTCACTGAGCTCGGTTCTAAAGTCAATAAATGCTCAAAAGGTCAATTTTAAGAGGAATACAAGCCTGTTTCTGTAACTTTCTCCAACAATACAATGAGATCCCCCCCTCTGACCAAACAATCTAGGTTTTTTATGAGATTAGCAAACTTTTGATAAAATCATAGGAGGCACTACAATATTTGTGACAGTTTGGGATGACTGTAAATCATCCACCAACTCTAAGTGGAATATAATACTAGTCATTGTAATGCTTTATGAAGAAGGCGCACGTCGCTATCTCACAACAACCATATGTTCTGCTGTTTGTATGTATGTGTTATCCAACCCTTACATAAGCTGTTGATGGAATTATCATCACAGGACGAGAACACTTGTAGCACGGTTGAGTTGATCAAAACAAAGTCACGAAGAAACGAAGGAGCTTTATGCCGAGGTGGGACTGGCCGCTCGCCCTCCCCTGCAGCAGGAGGAAGGAGCCTCGCTGACCCGCCGCCGGCTCCACAGCAGCCACCCCTTCGGGAAAAAGACAGGGAATACACAAATTCTGGAACTCGGGCTACATACACGAGGGGGCAAACTAAACAGTTGGTGCAGGGGAGAGGGGAGGGCTGGGAAGGAGGTTGAGGGAAAGGCTTGGGGAGGGGGCTTGCTTCAGCGGGTTAGGGAACTCGTGAGATGTTACACACACGCCTCACGCTGTCGCAAGCCGCCTGGGCGAGCTGGGGCAGCCCGGACACGCCGCACCGGGGGTCGCCCCGCCGGCAACCAAGCGTATCCCCGGGGGGTAGCCCGCCCTTCGCCGCTCCCCTCCCGAGAAAAAAACAGCGGGGCAGCCACGGCGAGGCTGCAGCCCGGTAACGGTCCGGCAGTCGCGGTGCGGAAAGGGGCAACGGCAGACAGCCCCCCGGGGGTCCGGTGCTGCCAGTGCCAGGCTCCCAGGGCCATGTGCCGTGTACTACGGGCGCAGACTCCACCTTCCGCCCGCCCCCACGCATCCAGGAAGGGAAAAAGAAGAGGAGGAGGAGGAGGAGGAGGGAAGGGGGTGAAAGGGAGAGAGGAAAAAAAAAAAAAAAGGTTGAAAGGAGGGAGCTCGCCGAGACCCACCCTTCTCCCTCCTCCTCCTCCTGCGGGCTGCGGGCCGGGCTTTTGTTTTCCTCCAGCTCCCCGTTTCCCACACGTGATTGCCGTGTTATTGCACAGGGCGCTCGGCGGCGCGGCTGCACCTATAAATACGGAGCGGGCGGGCGGCGGGGGCCCGGGGCAGCCGAGCGCAGGGAACCTCCCCGTCACCTCCATGCACCCCGCCGGGCCGACGGCACCCATGCCCCTCCGCCCGCCCGCCTAAGGGGGAGGCAGCCAGAGCCAGCGCCCGGCCAGCGGGGAGGGGAGGGGGGAGCCGGCCGACAATGGCGGCGGCCGCCACCGCCGCCAGCCCCGGCAGTCCCGCCGCCGGGCCCCTGCCGCCGCCGGAGCCCTGCCCCAGGAAGGGGCCGCAGCCGCCGCCGCTGCCGGGGCCGCCGCAGCCGCCGCCGGCGCGCAGCGACCCCCGCCGCAGGCAGGCCGCCCTCTCCTTCCTCACCAGCATCTCCCTCGACGGGCGGCCCCCGCCGCCGGGCAACGACGGCCCCGCCGCCAGGCCCCGCCAGGCCCCGCCGCCACCTCCGCCGCCGCGGCTGGGCAGCCCCCCGGCCGCCCCCGCAGACCTCCCCCGTGCCCCGGAGGAGGAGGAAGAGGAGGAGGAGGAGGACGCCTTCGCCGCGGTGCAGGTGCCGGCCGCCGCCTTCCTGGGCGCCGCGGCGGCGGGCAGCCGCGGCCGCCTCAACGCCGTCACGGCGGGGGAGCTGCCGGCTCCCTTCGGCCGCGCCAGCCCCCAGGGCCCCGCGGGCGGCAGCGGAGAGCTGGGGCAAGCCGGCCCCGCCGCCGCTTTCGAGCTGCAGCGGTCCCGGTAAGGCGCGCCGCGGGGAAGATGATGATGATGATGATTGATGAGGGACGCGCGGGATGGGGCGGGCGGGCGGTGGGGTCGCCCCTCGGGAAAGGGCGGACGGGGCAGCGGTGGGGGAGCCCGGTTAGCCGCGGGGTGAGAGCGCCGGTGGTGCCGAGCATCCCTCCGCGGGGCCGGGGGCGGTCGGCGGCCGCCGGACCCGAGGGGGAAGCGGCGGCAGGGCGGGGGGATGCGCGATCGCGCAGGGGCAGGACGGCGGACGGCGGCTCCGGTGCCCGTTCGTTCCCGCCCCGAGCGGCGGAAAGTTTGGGTCCCCGCTCGGCAGCAACGCGGGCGTGCGGCCGCCGTGCCCTCGCTGCACCCCCGGGGCAGTTGTCACCTCCCCTTTCTCAAGGCTGGTGGCCGATTCGGCCCGGCTGGCGAGGGAGCCAGCCCTCCCTCGGCCAAGCCCGCGGTAGCCCACAAAGGGGAAGGGAATCTTTCCAGCGATGCCCAGGGATGCGCCTCGCAACCTCCCTTTAAATACGCTCTTTATCTACGCATCTTCGTGCGCCTCTGGGGTGTTTGTTCCTTGCCGCCGGCTGCTCTTTTGCCTTTTTAACCAGCTCGATCTCAAAAATAGTGACCTCACCTGCCTGAAAAGCCGAGGCTTTTGGCTAAGAAGGGTGCAGTCATGTAAAAAGGTGCAAATGCGTACGGATGAATTGCTCCGCGGGTACAAAATCATCTTCCTTCTCTTCTTCAACAACATATTTGGCTACCATAGGCTGGGGGGGGGGCGGGGGGGAGAGAGGGGGGTGAGGAGAACCAGCAAAGAAGCTGGAGGAAATGACTGCGCTCCCCGAGCCCACGTCGGTCGCCACTCCCACATTCCCCATTTGCCACACTCCCTTCTTGTTTCTCCCTTGGACAAATCGGTAGACTTTGAGTCACATGTTATTGCAAGGGTTTGTAAGGGTAATTGAGCATAGATTGCCATAGAAAAAAAAACCTTTCAAAACCAACCAGCTTGGAGAAATTGGAGGTGTTCCAGGAGCAAGTTGTCTTAGCTGTGTGCCCCACTGTTGGTTGTTTTCTTTTCTTCCATCTGGATTGTATTGGTGGCATTTTTGAGCCCCTTTTCAGGTGCTGTGCTAGGGAGCCCCACCTTCCCAGGTAGAACACCCGCTGGTGGGTTACCACCCATCTTCTCCCAGTCACATGTCTCTCAAAACATTTCCTGCAGTGACAGCTCTCTAATTGTTCTGCGGATCAGCTCAGCTCAGCAACACGGTATGCACACACCTGTGCATTTTCCCCTGTGACATGGTTCTGCACACTGCTGTCTGTGGCCCTCTGAGTTAGGAGAGCCACCCACCATGATTTGGGAATTGCTTTTCTGCTCTTGAACTTTTCACTCGTTGGTGATAATGCGCTTTGCAGTACCCTCTTAATGTTCAAGAGACTTAGCTTTCCAGTTAGTGTGTTTATTATTCCTGCAGGATTCGTATGTCCAAACCAAGGATCCTTCTTGGTTTTCCTTGCTTGCACACTTTCTTCCTACTCACCATTCTGGGAAGGATGCTCAGATCTCACCTGTATCACTTCTTCCCTCTGCCCATCATTGTTTTCCCTTCCTCCTGTTTGTCAGTCTCTGATTTTTTTCCTTTCCACAAACAATGCTTTCTCTTTTTTTTTTGGTTACATGAAAACAGTGTTGAGTTTAAGAGTAATTACTGGTTTTGTTAACAACCTAGAAACCCAGCGTTGTGCGAGTTGGGCTGTACTATGAGCATGCAAACAGGCTGAATGGACAGCCCAAGTCCATGGCAGGGGAAATCACCTAACAAAACCTCAGGGTGCTCATCCAGTCCTATAAAGGCCCTTCTATTTTCTTGTGGTGTAAGATGTAAGGAAACTGCTGGTTTTCTCATGCAGTGTTGTTTTCTGGAGTGCTACATTCAGCAGTGGCAGAGACCTTGCGTAACTTCACCGCCAAACGTGAGGCTCTATTGTAGCTCTTGCTTGGGGCTGGTGCTGGAGCAGGAGAGCTCTGGGTTATGCCCCCGGCTTTGCTGACTGCCATGATGCTGCACGTGTGTAGCCCGGGGCAGACTTCGGCCTGCCTTCAACACTTTAGTTTCTGTTCTGGAAGAAGGCGTATATATTTTTAAACACGGGGAAGGGGCAGCTGCAGACCACAGAGGTTGCGTGGAGCATTTGCTCCTCATTCTCTCATTGAAAAGAGGTGGTAGGGGCTGCGACTGCTGGGTTCGCTCTTAGCTGCACGGAGGATGAACTGCTGGCGCAAGCCCAGGGACAGAGGGATGGAGCAGACCTTCTGCTGCTCTCTTCCTCTTCAAGGAGCCAAATTCCCTGGCACGTGGTCTGTCCTTCTTGGTGTGACAGGGTGGGAATCAACAGCAAGTGCTCGGAGTCAGGCGTTAGCTCACCTGAAGGAGGATGCGGAGAAGCAGAGAGGAAAATCAGAGATTTGTTGGTTGGGTTTTTTTGTAGTTCATGTGTGCATCTGCTGTCTCTCCTCCCACCCCTCCGCTCGCCTTGCAGCGGGCTTGAAATGGGGTTTGATGCGCCGTTTGACAGAGTAGTCCTCTGTGCTGAGACATCTAAGTTATGTTGTAACGTGAAACCATTTTCTATTAGTGTCAGGCAAGACAGGCTGCCCTCTGTTGTTGTTTTTATTTAGTTTTCAGAAACCATTGTGAGCATATAATCAGTTTCGTGGCTTTTTTTTTTGTTTGTGTTAGCAGTTTGGATAATTGTGTACTAGTTTATATTTAACAAGGTTATCATTAATGTGGTTTGGGTTTGTTCTCTGTGTGTACTCACAAGAAACAAAAAGATGTAAAAAAAGAACGTGGAGCTTCTAGCTGTTTGGAGGCTAGTATGTAATTACATGTCAATGGAAAAAAAAAAAAAAAGCGTGTCCAGAAGTCGGCTTGTTGATGCCAAAGGCTCCTGTCTAGTGCAGAAGGAGTTTGTTTCAGTTTTGTGGTGAATAGGTGGCTGAGGAGATGAAGCTGCTAGAAACTAGGGCCAGGTTTACCTTCATGTCAAATTATAGTTCATTTTAATAGCTTCATCTTAAATTAGTGAGGAGCTGAACAAGATTTCATCAACACAGGTTTAAATTCATTTCAGATCCTGTAGATTAGGTGATGGTCCCAGGTACTTGTTTTTGTGTATGTCTATAATTCGTGTTGCTGTAGGTTTTTTTTGGGAAAAATGCTGCTGTTTCCATACATGGTTTCCTTTTTCTACGTAAGTCCTTTTCCAGTGGGCCGGGTGGTTAAAACAAGCATGTGCTTTTTTGTGCTGTTGTTTTTGTGGTGGGTTTTTTTTTTTTCCTAAGGAAGCAAATCAGTGATTGGATTTGGAGTTTAAACATTGCTTACAGTTGTATTTGTCTCTGTTGCTGTGTCAGGCTTGAAGGCAGATGGGCAGGAGAATTCCTTCTGGGAGCAGCTGGTGCTGGGAAGGAAGCAGAGTGGAGTATCTGCTGAGTAATCACTGCGGGGGGAGGTCCACTCGAAAGGACATTGAAGTTATTGTGGTCCAAATAGATTTATCTTCAGCATTTATTGGCCTACGAAAGAAATCTCATTTCCTGAGTAATTCTAAAATTAATTTATGATTAGTAAAGCTTGTGAAGATTCAATTTGTTTCTCCCCATTAGAAAATAGAGAACTGTGTATGGCCTCACTATTCATCTTCTGGAGAGATGCAGTGAAAGTGCAACGGTTGACTTGCCTGGCCTTTGTAGGGCTTGCAAAGCGCGATGGGTTGTTAGTGCTGGAGGAGGCCTCCAGGTTGCTGCTGAGGATCTGAATCCCACCGTTTAGTTTTGTGGTGGAGGGCTGTGAGGTGGGAGCTTGGTCCTCCATGGCCTTGGGAGGGCAGCCAGTGTGCTCAGCCCACCACAGAAGATGCCTCCAAAAACACCAGAGTCAAAAGAAGAGTCTCTCGGAAACAAGTGTCTTACAGGCAGAGTCCTGAAAAAGGAGCAAAACAAAGAGCTGGGTGCACTGTCCACCCTGCAGGGTCATCCCAGCATCAGGAGTGGTCTTGTGAGAAGCACATGGGACCTTTTGTGTGTGGTGGAGCCTCTGCTATTCACTGAACCTAAAGCCTTTCAGGCAGCCCGAGTTTCAGAATGATACATACAGTTACAGCGTGAAAACAGCAATTTAATGGTCTGAGAAGTGAATGAGAAGTCCACATGCTGCACTAAATCTTTTCAAAGGTGTGTGACCTTGTATACCACTGCTGGTTGCTGTCTCTAAAAAAGGGGATGCTTATTGACTTCAGCTGTCACTTCAGGAGGTTCAATGGCCTTCCTGTGCCCCTCTGAAGAGAGGATGTTCAACAGCAGGGTTAAGACTGAGCTAATAAGGGCTGTTTCACTGGTTGCACCAGCATCCTGCTGCGTCTCTAGGGACAGGTTCCTTACGGCCCCTTCTCAGTGCTACAGGCCCTCCCTAAGTCTTTGATGCAGGTCCCATCCCTAGCCCCCCAAGAAAGGGCTTGCGGTCCCCAGGCACACAGCTTGCAGACTTCTGCAGGAGTCCCATGAGGGACACTGAATGCACCCATGGCCTTTAACACAAGAATGCTGAGAGGCTGGATCCTCATGGTCACTTTGAGCTGTGCAGGAGCAGTCACTGGGTGCCGGTGGGCTTTCTCAGCCAGCCCCACATCACACTGACCATTGTCCATCACCATTGGTCTCTGCTGGTCCCTTGTTCAGGACACCTGTTTGTGCCTCCCTCTGCCTCCTTTGAAACTTGTGGAAATGTGGTCATCTTCCAGATGTTAGTTAGAGTTGACCAGTGGGTCAGAAGTCACTGCAATATGACGATGCACAGACAGATGGGCAGCATAGGTACCTCAGCCTTGTTCCTTTAATACACAAAGCTTTTAAGAACAAATCCCACAGAAGTTTGCTCTTGCATATTTTAGGCTCTTATTATACTAGTTAGAAAGCATCTCTGGCAGATAAAAAGGTTAATATTTGTCAGACAAGGAAAAAAACCCTTTGCTGTCAATTCTGAAGATGAGCAGGGACAGAACATAGCATTCATGACTATTAGGAAATTAATTAGACACCTTCACAGAAGGACAGATGCTGAGAGGGAGCTGCCTCTGCAGAAGCCTTGGGACTTGGCAGGTTTTGGAGTGAGATGGCCTTAGAGCCAGATGGGTGAGAGGGCTCTGTCTGGGTGGGTGCTCATTAACCTCTGTGAGAAAACCTGAGCCAGTAACAGGAGAAGAGTCGTGTTTGTGTTGGCTGCCTTTGCTGGCCACCATTCAAAGCTTTCTAGGTCCAGCCCCACTTTGCAAAGTCCCATGGTTACACCAGGCAGGTGCCCAGCTGCTGTGGGGTGACCCCTCATTAGCTGTCAGGAGGTTGGAGTGAGATGTTTCAGCAAGTTTGCTTATACAGTCGGTGCATTTTTATTACTCAATCTTTCTTTTCGCCCTTTTCTTTACCAGCAAAGTCCCTGTCCAGGCAGCCAGCCTGGCCCTTTTCCGTAGGAGCCTGCTATGAAGCTTTTCCCCTCCACGATACTTCTGCAAGCAGCTTGACACAATGAAGATGGGTAGCAACCATGTGAGTCACCAGCCCTCCAGACCATCACAAAACCATAGTTTGATGGTAGATAGATAGGATAATGACAGATCATAGTTTGATGACAGCTTTTGATAGGAAGTATGCTTTAATCTGTAATTATTATGACTTTGAGAACTGATCTGGTGGAGGATGTAGCTTAGGTTAGAAGAGTTCAAAACAGCTGAAACACAAATATGAGATTCTCAAGTGTGCTCTCTGAAAGGAAAAAAACCCAATCCTGTAGTAATTCTGTGGCTTCCTCGTTTCAAAGAAGTAAACACCAGGTGGCCTGTCTGGAGGCTCTGTAGAGTGGTGAGTATGATTGGAGGTGAAGAAGAGAAGCAGTACCAAATCCTGAACATTTTTGTTTGTTTGTTTCCCGCCCCCCTTCCCCCCGCCCCCAAAATTTCAGCTGTTTGTAGTCTCTGAGGCAAGATCTCTACTACACAAACATAAAGGCTCATCTTCATAATTTAACCTGAAAATGCAGATGTTTGGTTTTGTCTGTTGGCACCTCTGCCCAGTGAAACTTCAGTAGGCACCAAATATCCCACAATAAACATGGAAAATCAGATTCTACTTAAGTCAGGCAAATATCCACAAAATTCACATCTGGACATACGCTAATACCTCCAAGGATGTAATGAGTCCTTTCTGACAAACACTCTCTTCTACACCCAGTATTGCTCTTGATGGCTGTGGGGCTGCCACCAGATACCAGGCTTAGGAATGTGGCAGGTGCAGCGAGCCACAGAGCAGGCTCTTCCCATAACCCAAAACCCCTTGCCCGTTTGCTGCAAGAAGTATTATTCCTAGAAAATGGAAATGACATAATTTGGCATATGGAGAGTATCAGTCTGCCGGCCTGCAGTTTGCAAATAAAACACTTGAGAAATTTAAGGAATGGTATTTGATTTCATAAGAAGGGCTTAGCAGAAGTTTTATTTGCTGCAAGGGTAGGGGAAAGAGATCAGCAAATCAGTTAGGAGAGGAAAATTTCACCAGTGGTTGGAGAAAACATGATGTGCCAGTGGGAAACTTTTAGGATTCTCAGGGTTTGCTTTTCAGGCTGCAATATGCAGATTTAGAGGAGTACATATTTAAGGAACCATGAGATTCCTTTACAGGGGCTACTGTGTTATATTTGTAGCAACTGCTTTCCTCTCATGAATGCTAAATGCATTTTCTGTTCTCATGATGTATTTCAAAGTCAACGCTGCTCTTAGCAGCTATATTTCAGAATTTTTGCCTAAGGAAGCTTCTCTGTTGTGGAAAACTTAGAAGTGAATAAAAAGTGAAGCAAAGGCTACCTTCATTTCTAGAAGTAGTATTGTGTTTTTTTTTTTAAAAAACCTTTCACACTATATATGAATATGAAGGACAAGCATGTGTTCTTAGCAAGCAGTTGGGTTTTCCTCTGTGTTGTTACAGATTAGGCTAGCAATTGTGTGAAATTGAGGTCTGGGGGGAAAAAAGACTCATTCACCAAACTGAAATGTGTTTACCCCTGGTTGTTGTGGATGGCAGAGGAAGGTATGTCCTTTCTGATCCAGGATCCTGCCAAGCCTGAACTCTACATTTACATATGTATAAAATTACTGTTAAATCAAGCGCCACTATATAAAGTTATGCTAGAAAGTAGATCTTTGCAATATGAGGGAATTTACTGTATAATATTAATGGGGTTAAAAATAGACAGCTAGATAACTTTATAATAATTTTTCAGACAATGACGGATTGCATTTTGATGCTTTTACAGATAATCATATTAACAAGGTAAATATGATTTGGTTTTCAAATCTACATGCTGTCAAGGCAGACCAGCCACAGGCATATCAGTTTATAGGTAAAGGCATAAGAAAAAGAAGCATAAATTTTCCTGCAAAGAAAAAGAATCCCCTCAGTTTGTGTAACAGGAACAATCTGTAAGGTGTCATTATGTTGACTTCTTTCTGGAACACATCATGCAGCTGGAACTGAGCCACATGGAATAAACAGGGATGAAGCTCTTCCCTGTCTCCAGGCTTTGCATAGGATGCAGAGCACCAAGAAGCCAGGAGTGCCACTCGGTTTGCAGCCTCCTTGCAGGTAACTGGTTGTTTTTTTTTCCAGCCATTCATATGCTGTCTGCGGCATGTGGCCTCGCCCGTGACGGTACAGGATGTATCTGCACACAAGTTTTATATAGACCCAAGGGACAGAGAAATGATAGTGGGATGTGGTGGTGGTACCACTGCATCCTCAGCAGGTACCAGACACTCGGTGCTGTTGCTGTCCTTGGAGCTGAGCTTCTGCTTTCTGCAGCATGGGAAGGGTGGTGATGGGTCTCTCTCTCTGTCCCCTTTCCTCCGTGGGACATCATTTCCTTTCCCATTTCAGGGTGGAGAAAGAGCACTGCAGGTAAATGGTCAGCAACTCGTAGTAAGGAAAGTGGATGGGGAAATGTGTGGGAAGCTCCAGCATTCCCAGCATTGTTGTTTCTGGTGGGTCTGCCGTGGGTGGAAGCGCAGGGAAAGGTCTCAGCGCTCCAACAAGCTTGGATCACATGGAGTTTAATATCCCAGAAGGGAAGAGGAGGAGGGCACACCGAGGTGTCTCTGTGTCTGACAGGAGGTGTACTTGCTGGCACAGATTTTAATTTCATCATGATGAAAGGATCAGATGCTATTACCATTGCTTTTTACAGAGATAACTCACAGCCTGGTCCTCGTGGTGGCTGCTAGCAGAGTCATTATCACCCCTCTGTGTGCCCTTTGAAGGGTGCAAGCAGCATGACTTCACCAGCTTACTTCAGAGGAACATGTGCTGAATTTTGGTTTCCTGGTGCTGGAGGAGAGCAGAGCCTCACTGCCCCAGGGACCTGCGATGCCTTTGGCACTCAAGGAGGACCATTGTGTCAGCTGGAAGGATGTCTGGTTTCATCCAATACTCCTAGCAATGTAGGGATGGAAAAAGGGGAACCAGGAGATGAATGTCACATAAAGCCCTTTGCCTTCTGGCCTGCATTTGTGTGTACACGTGCATTTGTGTGTACACAGGTGCAGCCCATACCTACAGTTGAAGAAGCTCTCCTTACTCCTTGTTCATGCTGCAGTGTGCTAGCACCTGCACTTCCCACCTGTCTGAAGGTTGTAACAGAGCAGAAGCTAGATGTCAGCTGTGGTCTGAAACGTGTCTTGACAACTTTATTCCTTGTGTTTTGTCTGTCATACCCTTCTGGAGACAAACCTTTTATTTTCCTCTTGCTTCCACTTGTTAGTGTCTACAGATCCAACAGAAAAGGAGATTATTTTTCTCCTTTTTCAGTCGAGGTTGCAGTCAGCTACACCCAGGCAAATGTGGGGTGACAGAAGGATTGCCCATGTCTCCGTGGGGTGCAGTGGACTTGCACAGCAGGGAATGAAGTCCTCAGTAAGTGACAGAAAGCTACATAAAACCCAGGACTTCATCTTGATACCTGGGATGTGGGCAGAGCTGAGTTGAGTTGATAAGTTACAAGCAAACTTCCTAGTTCTCTGAATTTGCTTAACTGAATGATACCATTTCTGACTGTAAAATATGGAGGTGTTTGGTGGTTTTGGGGTAATAGGAAGAGAGGAGAAACAGCTTTCAGATGCTGCAGTGCAAAGTACAGTTTAATCGCTTGGGTACAGTCGGGCAGGTGCTGCAGCGGGGTATATGGGAAGGCATGGAAAGCTGCTATTAATAGGCTTGGAAGTGTGGTCTTAATCACAAAGATGTAATTATGTTTTCTAAAATTATGTTTGCATAACCTCTCGTCTTCAACCCATTGTGTTATCTTAGGAACATCCTTGGTTTTATGAGCCTGATTTCTTAATTAAAGCAAAACTGGGTTTGATTTTTTTTTATTGGTGGTGTTTACTGTTTTGTAGAATGCCATCTTTTAGCATAACCTAATCCAGAAGAAGTGGCAGCTAAGAGGTGGTTGCTTAAAAAGGCAGAATTATTTACAGCAGCATACAAAGTGCCACTGTCAAATACCTCCATCCTGACCTTTGAAATTTATTTGTAAAATCCATATTTTTCTATGTGCATGACTCGCCTCGAGATAAAATGCTTTTCTATTTTAGAAGGCACTCCAGGTACTCAGAACTCAAGAGCAGCCTCACAGACAGTGTCTTTGCACATTTGTTTTAAGGAACAGACTTTGTTGCCCACGTTGTTGTTTGTTTTTTTTTTTTTTCTTTTTCCTTCTGTTTGTTCTGAAGAGATTATTATAAATATTGGTTAGTTGTTTGTTCATTAGTTTCCTTATTGATGTAGGGCTGTTCAAGTCAGTGGGAGCACTGGGGCGTAACAGGGAGCAGAGTCTTAGCAAACGCAGATTGTGTGCATTTGCCAGCACCCCTTAAAAAGGCCCTTTCCAGGCAGTAGTTTCTGTTGCTGTTCTAGTGTGAAGGTTGAATGGATGATGTGAACGGAAACGTGCACTTTCTGGCAGTGAGTTTATACACTCGCAGAGCTTCCTTCTCCTGGCAGGAGGTAGCAGGAGAAGATTTTTTTTGTTTTAAATGTTGCGGTACTGATGCTGTGCTCCGTGCTGTACAAAATGCCATTACTCCTCCATATCCCTTAGGAGCCAAGTCCCAGGCCCACCAGCTGCTCTGTGCAGGAGGGGACCGCACAAAAGTGTGGGTTGTAACTGGAATTCTCTTCCTTGGGGAGGATGGGGTGGGAGCAAAAAAGCCCTTGTGAGCCACTCTGTGTTTGCCGTTTTCAGAGGCATCTGAAAACGAACAGGTTCTGAACTAATCACGGGGTTGCTCAGCTACAAATCCAGAACAGGATTGGGCCTGTCTTTTCTATTTTAGGTGCAGAGGTAGTGTTTCCAACCCATCAAGTGATTGCATATCTGTAATGTCTTACTGGATGAATGAATGTGATATCAACAGTTGGGGATGGCTCGGTCTTCCGTGTAACTGGCGGTTGTCTTGCGGTCTTTGCAGTTCCCTATTTTTTACCATCCCCGGGAATATTTCAACATGGTCTTGTCTAGTGGGTTTTTTTTTGTGTGTGTGTGTGTCATTTCTATATGTTAGAAGAAACGCAGCTTTTGAGAGGCCCTTGACCCTCACATCTTCTTTCCCAAGATGTGGGGTTGTGGTAACGAAGACTTGACTTCACTTCTCCAGTGTTTGTTCTGAATTAGACGTCTCTCTTGTGGTGTTCCAGCTAAAGAGAGCAGAGCAGTCGAGTGATTCAAGCTGGGTTTTTTGAAGGAGCCTCTGAACCATGAATTTTGAGGAACTCTCCGTGCTCCTTTGAAAATCTCACTTTGAAAAGGCAGTGTGTGCTTTTCCTTTAAGGGTTTTCACCAATTTTGCTTACCACACTGTCCAAACACGCTCCCATTTGTCTGCTTGTCCTCCCTGGCTTTTTTGGGGAGGTGGTTGATGTTGCTGCTGACTGTAGTTGTGGTTCCACGTTTATTAAAGTTAGCAGCACACCTCTGGTTTAATCAGTGGGTTAGAGAACTTGCTTTGGGCAAGACACATTAGTAGACATGGACAAAAATTCTCTTTATAAAACTTGAAATGTGGAGGGCACAGCACTACTAATCTTTGGCATCTTAGCCTGTGGAGGGACATGGGCCATAAGAAGCAGAAAACTGAGGTACAGGTTGTGCTTTTGCAACTCAATGTGATTGTAATTCTCCAATTGCTCTTCAAGCTGTAGAACTACTGGTGCTATAAACTATTTAAACCTGGAGCCCCTGTGAGAGAATTGGGCCTTCTCCATCCAGAAGGGCCGTGTCTGTGTCAACAAGCAGCATGGCCCATCAGGAGCCAATTTGGTAGAGCCAGGAGCTTGGTGCTGAGGACCAGGTGTCCACGCTACGGATGTTGAAACCAGCTCTAACCTGGACCTGTGGACTGGACACCCAGCAGTAGTTGGAGGAGAGGCACTGTACTCCTGCAGGATGTCACCTGGCTTCCCACCATTGGAGGGGAAGCCTTTGTGCTCCAGGGCTGGTCCATGCTCCATGCAAAGAACAGCGTGTCGTAAGTGGACATGGTTGGAAGACTCGCTTTGAAACTGTGCTTCTGAGCCAAGGTCAAACACTGGAGATAGAGATGGAACTCTATTCTAGGATAAAGGGATTCATACTGAGCTGATTTAATTTTCTCGTGTTCCTTCCACTTGGGTTAATATACTTTTTGTTTGACCCTAAGAATTCGGATGCTTTTCCCCATGTCATTTCCATTGGAAATTACTGACTTCCCTCTTTCCACTAGGGTTTTTAAAAAGATTTTATAGGGAAAACCTTCATTTTTTGCTTGTTGAATCAGAGAACTGGGCATCTGTTTTTCTTCTTACTAGTCAGTTGTGGGCTTTCCAAATCTTCATTTTGTACTGTGGTAAATTCTGTAAAAATTGATTTTATTTTTTTTATTGCAGTTATTCACATTAACAGACATCTTTCCCGTATCTTTAGTGGAAAAAGTGAAACAGGAAAACCAAAATTTCAAAATTCTGTATCACATGTTGATGGCAGTTTGTGAGCTTGATCAACACAGAAGTCTAATGTCATACCCAGCACGGTTTTACCCTTGCCCTGTGCTGTTTTTAGACGTGAACATGCAGCGGCTGAGGAAGTAGTGGTTTCTGTTTGTGAGGTCTGGGGAGGAGAGTTTGTTTGCTTAATTAAAAGAAAGAAAAAAGAACACTTTTATACAAAGTATAGATAATTTCACTTTCAGTGGAAGCAATAAGGCAAACTTTTTCCTGTGACTTCTATGTATTCTATGTAAATAGCTGCCTTCTTGTTGGATCGCACTAGAGATTTGCGAGGGGCAACCACGCTGGGGTTTCGCACATAAGTCTAAGACTGAGCTCCTCCTCTGGCTCCACCATCTGCAGCTCCTCACATCCACCTTTGTGTTCCTCCCCATGCCCAGACAGATGCAGGCAGCGTTTGGCAAGTCATAGAATCATAGAACGGTTAGAGTTGGAAGGGACCTTAAAGATCAAGTCCCAGCCCCCCTGCCATGGGCAGGGACACCTCCCGCTAGAGCAGGTTGCTCAAACTCAAGTCCATCTATGCATCTACCTGCCCCAGCCCATCTGAGCACAAAGCCATTCCCCTCTCCCCTCCACCTTAGACAAATTCATTATTGTTCAGGTGTGAGGAGGCAAAGTATGACAGAAGCAGAACAATGCAGGTTTTATATAATTTGGGGTTTTTTCTGCTGCAGTGGGGGGCATGGGCCTCACGTAGCAGCACTTATGTCAAACTTCCTCCTCTGCAGAGACTTGCAGGGAGGAGTTGGAGAGACAGCAGCAGAAGTGATTTTGGAGGTTTTTTGCTGGATGGATTCTTTGTAAGGTGCTGCTGCTGCTAAAGGAAAAATAAAGGCATATAAATCTCATGTTTTCCGAATAGCAGTTAGCAGATCCTGCCCAAGAGAGGAAATCTTCCCAGTTCTCCTTGTAGCTCTGTCACAGGTAACTGAATGCTGCTCTGTTAGCACTCGCATCTCCCATTTTACTTGTTGCACTTGTACAGATGGTTCCCCGCTGTCGGGATCGAGTATCTGAACGAGTCTGAGCATCGGCTGCAAAACCCCTGGCCCTCTCCCCACCCCACCACATCCTTGCACCTTTTTGCTGTAGAAGGCTTGGCCAGGGTGCACAGATTTCTTGGCCATCCCTTCTCTTGGTGACATTGTTCTTGTGAGGTTATGTAGTGCCATCACTGTGAAGGCTCTAGATGTGCTTTACTTCAAACAATAGCTGTACATCCGCACTATATTTGTCCTTATTAGTACGAGCAAGGATGCTTATTCTGTATGATAGCTGTATTTATACATTGTGAGGTGTAGGGGTAGGTTTTTCCACTTGCTAAAACACAGCGTTTTTTCAGGTCTAGAACTGTGACAGTTCTATTCAGAAATTTGGTTTTCAATTTATTTTTTTTCTTAAAAACCTTCAAAGCATGGTACTCTTGTGGTTAGGTGCAAAATTTGTTCAGATATAAAAAATACAAGGGAAGGAATTGGCAAGGGGAAGTACTCAGTCCTAGGTACTCTTTCTCTGAACTGCTTCTGGCTAATGGGACTACAGAGACAAATTATATGCAAGCAAGTTCAAAAGGGTCCTAAATGGTTGTAGTATTGTCATCAGGCTACTATTTTCTGTGTATTGTCATCTGGATACTGTTTTATGTGTATTACATACATACCCAGGTACTACTTTATATATAATTTAAAAGCTTTAAGTTGCCAAAAATATGCTACAAAAGTGTATGCTTCCTGAGCTCCTACTTAAAGCCAAAAGAAAGAGATGTGTATTTACAGATAATAAAATGTATTGTTTTGGGGAGGAATATTGTATCTTTAATTGCTTATCTGATACCCTATTTGGAAAACTGGGTATTTTTGGTAGCAGCTTTGGGGTCTATACCTTGTTTGTTTAGTGAAATGATGTACCTGGTACTGGGACAGGTAAAACTTGAGCTTTCGTTCACCTCCCTGGTAGGCTATTGTAAATGGGAAACTGTTGTGTGTACATAATCCCATTAGGCAATATTGTTGTTCAAAATCCTTTTTTTTTTTTTTTTTTTTCCCTTTCTCCTCACAACAAAGCTTCTAGGTCTGCGGTGAAGTGTTTTGTGGCACATTTTTGAATGGGCCTTTTGCCCTGCTTTCAGTTCTTTAATGCAAGAAGCTTTACAAGGAAACAAGAATCTCTTTCTTCTCTGTCTGTGTTTATTCAGCTTGGGGCTGTGATGCTGAATATGCAGACAGACACACAAGTCAGATGATCTAAGATGTGTGATATTATAAGGTTAGACTTTTCACATGAAAATTTAAAATCTATACCGGAGTTGTTTCACTTGCATTTCATGTCTGTGCCTTATAAATATATCTTAATTGCTTTTTTAAAACATAGGTTTTTGTGTGTTTTCACATCCCCCAAGGGATGCTCTAAAGTAAATATTCTCTTGCGTTATATTTAATCACATCTTTTGAAAGAGGCCATTAATTTGAAACAAGTATTTCTAAATTAGCTTTTGTTACTGAAAAAAGGGCTGTATAAAAACAGAGCCTGATCCTGCAAACACATTCAGTCTTGCCCTCCCAGGTATCTTGCTGCCTTTGGCTTATAAAGTCATTGCCTTACACAGGCAAAATGAGCAGTTTTGTAGTTTCATTTTAGCACGAGCCCCATCAGCCGAGGTTTCCGCAGAAGTGCATCATTAGTCATGCAGTTAATACCTTTGTTTGGAGTATTGACCTGCATGAGGTTTCGCAGGATCAGATCAAATTACTGGTATTAGTGACTTTTTTTTCCAGTTATTAGTCTGGTATATTTTAAAATCTTGGAGAGAGTGAGCTTTCAGTAGTCACCTTTGGGATGTTTCTGTAAATTAATGCACATATTTAGTTCTTGTAATGTTATAAGCTGAATATAACTTAAAGCAGCCTGAGAGAATACTGGGCACCAAGATTTTTTTTCAAGGCATTTCACACTTTATGTTCCCCTTTATATGCTTAGCCTTTAAAGGAGATGTGATGAGCTGCTGTCAGATTTTTTTCCCAGGTGTTTTTCTGTTCTGCGTTTTTTGTTGACTATCTGATGTTGCTTATAGAGCAAAGACTCTTGTGCCTTTAGGTGATTTGGGGCAGTTCAGGAGATTACTGGCCCCCAAGCAGAGGCTGGCCAAAGCACATGGGCTCACAAATCCAACACTTTATTTCATAACCCAAAGTATCACCTTAAACTGAACTAGCTGCTGATATAAGCTAACACACAGGTCTGACTCTGCTCTATTACAACCCCACATTTCAGCTTTCAGAAATTATAGGTTTTTAGATTGGAGGAGTAGAGCCAGATCCACTGCATCTGTTTTCAGGGACTCAAACCTCTTCCTTTTCCTCCTGCATATGCAAGTGCCTTCAGCAGAACTCTGTAATTATGTTTAAAAGGTAGCATATGGATGCACATCACATTCCTGGCTTGGGGAAGTGGGGGAGCAAACAACATATAGTGAGCCACAGCTTAGTGGTTGTTAAGTTTTTTAGTAGCTGTTTTTTAAGATTTTCATATGTTTTTTCCCTGATGGTTGGAAGCAGTAGCAAGGTTTCTAAATCACTTGATCCAATAAAGGATCCCATGTCTCTGCTTCATCTTTGTTGCAGAGAAACTTACTCCACTATTGCCAACTTCAAAGTCTTGCAATGCACGACAGAGACTTTATAAAGCTCCTGGACTACTGGGAAGAGGTGGAGATGCTCAGTCTGATCTCCTTGTATTCTGTCTTTTTGACAAAGTTCCTAACTTCCAAGATCAAAAAAAAGCTTTAAAAAGATGCAGCCTTAAAGACCTACATACCAGAAGGCAAAAAATAAGACTCTTTAAGGATTCACAGAAATTCATACATTTTTAATTTGTTTTAGCTTTGTTGTTTAAACGGATAATACAGAGTCACAGGTCTCTCGTGCCTTCTGCTTTTGGAGAATCAGCAAAGAATACTGAAGGCACCGTGTGTACGTTTTTGCATATGTTTTATCATGAAGATAAGGCTCCCTGAAAAATGCCAGGTACCACTATGGAAGTGGTAACAACTGTCCCCATCATGACATTGTTTTTAGCGTCTGGCTTGGGACTGCTGGCCATGGGAAGATGCAGCTTCTGAGGCAGAATGTGGGTACAGCACAGCTGGGCTGGGGCAGCTGGGGCACCTCGGTACCCGAGTGTCCCCCAGGAGCTGGACTGACTGGTGGATTGCCCCTGTGTTGACATTTCCTGTAACAGGAGCCAAGGTAAGGTAGATGTGAAACAAGAGGACAAGAGAAAACGGGCACAAACTTGAGTATAAGAAGTTCCACCTAAACATGAGGAGGAACTTCTTTCCTTTGAGGATGGCAGAGCACTGGAATAGACTGCCCAGAGAGGTGGTGGAGTCTCCTTCTCTGGAGACATTCAAAACCTGCTGGACATGTTCCTGTGCAGCCTGCTCTGGGTGGACCTCCTTTGGCAGGGGGATTGTACTAGATGATCTCCAGAGGTCCCTTCCAAACCCATGTGATTCTGTGAAACTGGAAAACAAGCCAGTAGGCCCTGACAACCAGTAATGCAATTCCTGAGCTTACGGGAGATGTAGAGAAATACAAGAGGAACCACGCATCATGCATCCTCCTGACTGTTGAACTTTTGTTCTCGTGTCCTTGCTCCTCCAGTGGTATTTGTGGGAAGGGTCTGGATATGGCAACCCCTTTTGTGCTCTTTTCCCAGAAATTTGTGATTTTGAACTCAGTCAGGAGGGACTAGAAGCATTAGAGATTTTATTTTTTTATTATTACTTTTTCTTTTTTTTTTTTTTTTCTGCAAGGCGATTGCCTCCAGTTTCAAAAATGCCTTTGGCCCGTGGACGTGACCTGGTGGCACGGTTGCCTGTCACAACAGAACCAGCTGCTCTGGGGTGTGCCAAATCCCTGGCAGGTTGTTAACCTGTCATGAGACAGGGTGTCATCTCCTGCTGGACTGAGATGTTCAAATCCAGCTCGCGGCTCTTTCCAGATTACCTGTTCTGCACGAACAGGGGTTTCGTAATGGTGCTTTATGGTGGCATCAGGGGCGGATGCCTGGAGTAGCTCATCACCAGCTCCTGCTGAAACTAGTCCCAACAGCAGCTGCTCGCTTGGGTTGCACTGGCTGCGGGGCTGGCTGCTGCCCCTAATCCTGGCTTCGGGGTATGAAGCCAGCCATGAAGCGTCTAATTAAAATACCTGGGTCTGGATGACTTAATGATTTTTGACAATAACAGAATTACTGGCAATAATAAAAGTTCCTTGAAAAACAAGATGTGGCACTGTCACAGCGTGTAGCACTGGGATGGGGCACAGAGCTGTCCCTTGTATTTGTGACCCTTATTTTTAAGAATTTCTCTCCAGTTGTTGTAAAGAGTGAATTGAAATAACATCGTGTCTCCTGAATATTCATGAAATTGGGCAACGCTGTGACCGGCTCCCCAGTCCCTGTGGAACTGGATAGGTTCAGCGGCTGTAGTAGCTTAGGAGGTTGGTATTATTGAGTTTCCTTTCAGTTTGTGATTTCTTTATTTTTTTAATGTATGTATGGTCTGTCAAATCATTCGCCTGTACAGTCAGAGGTTAGAATGAGCATCTTCCAGAGACCAAGGTAAATATTTTTATAATTAAAGGCTTGATTCTGTGAAAAGCTTAATGGGCATCTAGTTATTCTCTGGAGTAGTTCGATGGGCTTCAAATGGGAATTAAAAATAAGATAACGCTCGGAGGGAAGGTGGTGGCTGCGCAGGACTCTGCAGCCCAGGGAAAGCCGCTGCTCCGGAGCTCCAGCTCCCCCATCAACCTGACAGGGACCTGCTGGGATATTTGCAAGAGGAAGGGGGGGTAGGGCTTTTTTGTCTTTCCAGGACAGAGGAAAGGGAAGTAGCTCCTGTTTTTACTGTATGTGTAAAGGAGAGAAAAAGCTTTCAGAGGAAATACAAGGACAGGAAGGGAGAGCAGCCATTTCCACTTTCCTCTTCACTTCCCCGTCCCTCCCCTGTTGCTGGGATGATCCCAAAGGGCTCAAGACTCATTCTGTGGCGAGATGTGAATTGGGAGACCGGTTGGGGGTTCTGACTTCATGTAATTTTTCTGCTGTTTAGGTTAATTACGGAGCCAGAGGCGGCGTTCCTCGGGCCTGCCCAGACGAGGCGGCCTCTCGGGGTGTCAGCCTTGGCGTCACCTCGGGAAACTGCAGTGTCATTGACGTAAAAAAGTGTCTCTTGACTGTTCTCATTTCATAATAGGGTAGGTAATTTTGGTGTTCACTGTTTCAGAGAGTCGGTGCTCTTGAGTTGCTCAGAAAATTGCCATTCTTTAGCATGAAAAGTTTGGGGTTTGGGGTGTGTGAAGCGAGGCGCATGCTGTTTGCCTGCGAATGAAACCAAGCACGTTGTTCAAACAACCATCAGGTTGGTCTCCTCACTCTTTTTTTTTTTTTTTTTTTTTCTGTAATGCATGGGCAAATAAACAGGAGAACTAAATTCAGAGCGACTTCTCACGAGAGAGGTAGGACAGCTCAAGTAATATAGGGTAAATATGTTGTTTTAGTGATGCCTTGGTACAGCATCACACCGCAGCCAGAGGGGTAGGAGGAGAGACACCTCGCCACCTCTGAGTGTTTGGACCGCTTTGCAAAATACTTCGCAATTCAGTTTTTTTGCCTTCTCCGTTCTCCGCTGGCTTGCCTGACAGCGGCGGCAGAACATCTCCTGCTCCTCCGGTGGTTACAGCCTGGAAGTAGCTGCTGAAAGAGCTTCTAGAGAATAAAATTGAGAGGTAAAAAGGGACAGAGAGCAGCATGGCCACACTTTGTGTATTACCTGTCATCCCTAACAGAGCTTCTTTAATGGAAGAGATTTTTCCTCCACTGCCCTTGTGTTTTGTGGGGCACAACCCTACAAGCAAAAAAAAAAAAAAAGGGGAAAAGTGAATATTAATGAAATCTGTCATTATTTATCACCAGATGGGAGAATTGTGTTGTGTTTTCAGTGGATACAACTTTGGTTACGGAATCCTGTTAAACATTGTTGCAGTATGTCACCGAGAAAGCTTATTATATTTGCGATGTGAAGTTTATGACTTTGGAGAGGGGGAATTAAAGTTTTAGCGGCGGTTGCCATCTTTCCTCTGGTCACAACAGCAAACTGTTAAATGTGGAGAAGAGGGGGGGAAGCTGTGGCTAAACCAGATTTTTTGTCTGCCTGGAAACATGACCTTTAATGCTGTTAAGCCAAACCAGAGGAAACTCTGTGCGCTTTTTTTTTTTTTTCAGGAAGCAAAGTTCTTCAGAAAGCGGGACATGTTCAAACAGTGGGAAACATTTTTGTCTGAGTGTGAGACTTTTATATCATCTATACAGATTAATATATATGTATATATATAAAATAAGAAAAAAATCATTTTGAAGTATTGGCTTCAGGCAAATCAAAATGATCTTTTCCCCACAAAATTTGATTTTTTTGATTTTGCTGAGAATAGTGGCTAAAATGAAAACAGAAATGTGGGGGTGTGGGTGGTTTGTTTTTTTTTTAGTAATTGATTCAAAACCCTGCACCCAATGACTAGCAGTGCCTCTGCCCTGCCAGTGTCATAGTCTGTGTTACCAGTTGCTGGAGCTGCTTGGCATTTTCAGCCTGAAGAATTTTGCCCTTGGAACCGTGTCGTGCATTTGTGGTTTTTTTTTTTTTGCTGTTGTGAACCCTTTGGCTGGCTCATTTCTGTTAGCAAAAGCCTGAGCTGGATGTGAGGGAAGGCAGGTCTGCCTGCGCTGGCAGGGGTGGGGTATGGCACCACTATGGGCTCCGTGTCCTGATGCTGTTCTCGACGAATTTTATTCACACCAAGCAGAGCTTGCTTCAACAAGTCATTTGCTGACCTCGTTTCAAAGTGATGTCTGCAGACTGATAGCTCTAATTGGACACAAGGCACCTGGCGTATCAGTGATTTAAAAAATAAGAGTCATTACGACTAGTTATTGTACAACTGGCTTGAAACCACTGTATAATGATGGATGCATTTGCCATCAGATTAGGTCATGAAGCAGCTTTGCTGCAGCTTGGAAAATCAGGATCAAAAATAGTCCTCTGATTAAAACTTCAGCTTTTTGAAAGCTCTTTGGAGAAGAAAGACGTGCGAACGCAGATGTATGGGAGAAATTAAGCAATCTGGTTAAGCACAGTTCTTGAATTTAAAGAGAATAATTGATTGAACCACTGCGCTAGCTCATTTCTCACAGTCACCCTGTCTTAACAAAATTAAATGAAACATCAGAATGATCTGGGAATAAGTTGCCTAAAACACAATCCATAACGGGTATGTATTAACATAGTGAATTTAGTAGTTTCTGGGGACATGCAGTTCTTCAGCGTGTACCAATGTCAGCCTGCAATAGCATTCATCTTGGTTTAGATTTATGAATTTCTCCCACTTTTAAAAAAAAAAATAATTAATGCGCTTTATCACACATTTATCAGCAGTAAAATATTTTCTCTTTGAAAGAACATTTGCTTTCTGATACCATCAGTAATTGGTCTCTGCCGCCACCGCCCTCCACTGCAACAGCATGATTCCATCAACCATGGGGAATCCTATGAGTCCCTTACGTCCTGCCATGCAGCTTTTAAACACCAGGGGAAAAAAAAAAAAAAAGAATGTTGGAACCGATAAGGAAAAATTATTAGACTCACATTTTGCTCTAGTTGTGTTGCTTTCCTTCCTTTGCATCAAGCAGAAAAGCCTCAGCTCTGCTGGAGTTGTGCTGTCGGGTACCTAAAGGCTGAATCTGGTTAGTATTGGCCACAGGCCTGTTTGGCCTCTGTATCTGTCAAGGTTGAAGGAGTCCAGCCTAAACCTGTTCCCTGTGACTGTTTTTGGTGCCTGCTAATGGGCCGAGTTTCAGGTGAGACCTGTAGCTGTGAAGGAGAGAGACTTGGGGACAGGGGAGAGCTATGGGAGCAGCTGATGGGGATGTAAATTCTCAAGTCTGTTGCTGTGACTTGAGGGCTGTTTTGGGATGATCCTGTTGGGAGCAACAGATCTGCTCTTCCCTCACAAAACCCAGTAAGAGTTAATCACTAATCTGTTTTTTCACTTGCCTGCTTGTTAGCGGGATCGATTCCCTTACTTGGCCAGCTGCAGGAGACCTTCTGCTGGCGTGGTACAAGGAGGTGGGTAGATGGCTGAAGCAGCATGGTGCCTTTTGGTCACACTGTAAACTTATTAGCATAAATGAGACTGCTTTAAACCAATTATGAAACTGAAGTTTGCAGGAGGTCTACGTAAGGGCTGACCTTCACTTCATATAATCTTATTTTGGAGTCAGGATGTTTTGTAGGACTACGGAGGTTAAGTTGTCCATGAAGGCAGTTTCTTTGCACATCAAGCCTCCAGCTGTGGGCTGTTCTGCATGTATGGTACCAGAGTTCAATAAGTCTTAACAGTGTTCACTTTTGAAAATCCCATACCCATCTTAGCCAAAATTCAGTATAGTGTGGGTTGGCATCTCTTTAGCTGACGTCAGTTCACACCTGTCTGAAGTCCATTTATGTATATTAAAAGTGGTGCTACGTTGAAGTAGGTGTTGCCTGTTGTCTATGACGTGGATGTGATTTATGGTACTGATAAAGGGTCATGATCATGGTGAATCCTGTTGCCGCCCTCTGCAGCAGCTCCATCAACCTGGACACCTAGAAGGTGTTTCCTTAGTCTTGGAGGGGAGCAAGGAACAGAAAATTAACTGGAGAACGTAAAATCAACTAATGAGACAAACAAACAGTGTCAAATATGCTGTACCCCAAACTCAAATATGACGTACCCCAAGCTCAGAGGTGAGCAGGAACCTCATGCCTGTTGAGAAAACTGCCATGGGCTCTGCTGGAAAGCAACAGAGATGCTCCTGGTGATGAGCACGGTCCCAGCTAGCCAGGGAAATCAAATTCCCTTGCCTGTTTATCAGTCTTCCCAAGCTGAAAGGCTAATAGAAAGTGCTTCCTGATCAGCATGATAAATGGAATTTTGCATGATAATTATGTTTACAGCAGGACAGATGTACTAATAACACATCCCCAAAAGACTTCAAATGAGCAATAAAAGAACCAAATCTCTGCTGAAAGTGCTGGCAGCAGTAGTATTAATTGTGTAAGTTACAGCTGATAATTGTCTTGTTTCATTTGAATGAGGCAGTCAGCTATTAATGGCTTGTGCTCCCCAGTACCGAAACAGCAGACTGCGCAAAATTTGTTATCTGGATAATATAGTTACGTATTAGCAACGCATCCTAATGGACATACTCTAGTGGCTAGGGAAGGGAAAGAAGTGTTACGCTTAATTTCTAATGCTGTTTCATCTTTTATATCAAAATACTTACGTGCCTTCAGGAAGAGAACTTATTTTTCTTATCTACAAATTGTTTGATGTAAGACAATGCCTGCAGTAAAAAAACAAGCTCTCTTTGTGGTTATTGAGGATTGAAATGGAGAATGACTAATTAGCTGTCTTGTTCCACTTATCTCTTCCACACTGGTGATATGAATTAAGCTCTTACCCTTGTTTTTAAGTGTGTAAAAGATCCCACTGTTCTGCAAATCTGTTACAGAGCATGCATAAATGTGCCAAGTGCATAGAGATATACATGTATATAATGTAAACATGACCTGGAAAACCTGTTAGAATAAGCTATTAAGCCTAATTTTTAAAATAGCTGTAAAACGAATTCCAAATCAGTGACCATACGAGGTATCGTGCCGGGTTTACAGTTAAATAAAGATCTTGTAGGTAGCTAACCAGATTTAAAACCCTGCTGGTCCAAATTGAATTACTTTTTGTGACATCCTAATTCATTTGCATTCCCAAAGCGTGTCTCATTTCATCTGCGGTAAGTTGAGCTGCAGATAGTATCCCAGAGGAGCACGCTTCTAGCAGTCCTAGCCCTCATCCTTGCTCTGGCTGATTAATCTGTAAATCCTTCACATTTTCTCTCCCATGCTATTATATCAAAGCATCCCCGAGTAAAACATGTGAGCAGAATCCTGAAATGTGTCCCTTTGGCATGAGAAGGACTCTTTATGTGTTTCATTAGGCAATACTTTGGGGTTGTTTTTTAATGGGGAAACAAGGGGTTGACTTTCTGAAGAGTGCAAGACGTGTTCTTTAGTTAGCAGAAGAGAGCTGGTGGCCTGGAAAAACTGCCTGGAGATGCTCTGTAAAAATTGTCCTTCCTTATAACCTTTCATCAACTTAATTCATTGCTAACGAGCTGCCAGTTCACTGCAATTCATTGCAGAGCTTTAGAATTGCCACTGAGTCAGATGACAAAGTGCCTTGTTTTATGTTATTAAGAAAAATCCTCCAATTGATGGAGGACGGGGCAGCGCTGAGAGAAGTCTTGTCTCTAGAGAGTGTTGGTGGAAGCGCAACGATTTTGAGAAGAGGAAGGAAAGGGGAGAGCAGAAAAAGAGAAAATCTTTGTCAGCTTGCATCCGCATAGGTTTTATCCTTATGCCTGCTCACCCTAGGGAAATGGTGATGTGATCGATTTGTTCCAGACAGATAGGCAAAGCCTTAAATATCAACTATATCCACTTCTGCATTGCCTTAGTGTTTTTTTTTCTTCCTAAAAAGTGCATATATATATATAAACAAATGAAACACCCACAAGAAAAAATACCAAATCAATAAGGGTCTCAGCTAAAGAAGAGCTAAATAATTTTTTGCATCTATAGTCATGGCATTTGCCATCCAAAGGTCTGTTACTCTGCGTAAGGTTGTACTTGGCGTAGCTGCAGTTGGAACCACAACACTGCTCCTGCCAGAGCCTGGAAGTCATTCAGAGCAAGTCAGGGTACTGCACCTCAGCTCTGGGAGGACCCACCACTGCAAAAGCTCAGGTTCCCCTGCCAGGTTTTTTTCAAGTCTGGTGCTGTGATTTGCTCCTGTGCTTCCCAGACATTGGGAGACAGCCTGCTCGAGGAGCCAGCTTTGACTGCTGGGAAGATTTGGAAATGTGGAGTGGTGTCTTACACCCTTTTAAATACTTTGTTAATAAAGCTTATGGCAATTCCTTTTCACAAGGGAGAGGTCCATCATCAAATATGGGATTGTGGAAGGCATCCCTGCCTCTGCTGAGCCTCACAAGTGGAGGTGGGAGATGGGCTAACAAACTGCCCCTCCTGGGACTTTACTGTCATTTTCAGACCTTTTGCCCCCACCTCCTATGTGTATAGGCCCCTATCTGAAGTGATGTAGAGGGTATATAAATTTGCCATAGGCAGCTTAACATTTCCGTTAACAATTCATTTGTGGTGGGAAGAGCTGGGTAATTCAGATCCTCCAGAGTTCCTGTAGGGTTTGGGTGTGAACCCATTCTCAATTAATCATCTCTACCAGAAGATAGGTTGCAAGTGCATTATTAATGATTGCTTTATCTATTTGTTTTCTTATATGCACTGTAGATTAGATCAGGTCAAAGGCTCAAGAGACATTTGAAGTGGGGCACTGGGACATCAGGGGTAGATCAGCCAACCTCTTCCCTTCTCCATTGCATAAAATGAATGCAACATATCTTTTAGGTGGGCTGGGGAAAGACTGAACATCTCAGGAATTACCACTGGAGTTATTTGGTACAGCAATCACTGTGCTTTAAGAGGGCTGCCTGCCCTTGCATTTGCCAGAGCTGATGCCTCTGCTTCTTCTGGCATGTCATGGCTGTATGTGGAGATAGCGAATACAGCACTCACATGGGTCAACCAAGGAAGGGAAGCTCATCAAGTACATAAACACAAAATGTGGGTGTTGTGCTGCCTTCTAATAATACTGGTCTTAAAACAGCCCTCAAAATTTTACTTTCTTGGCCAGATTTGTCACTATGAGATGCTTTTTATTGCTCTGATAGTATAAAATATCAGTGGACCCAGTCTAGCAGAGTGTTCTGGCAACTTTCATCACTTCTGGTGTGTTGATGAATCTGCAAATAGAATAGAATAAAATATTTCACTTGGAAGGGACCTGCAACAGTCATCAAGTCCAACTGCCTCGCCACTTCAGGGTTGATCAAAAGTTAGAGCATGTATTAAAGACATTGTCCAAATTTCTTGGAGGGTTTTTCCCCCCCCAAACTGACTGAAAACTGTTATGTTAGCACTAGGTATTTGCTGGCCAATCAACTAGTTCAACAGAAAATTAAGTCTGGTAATAATTAAGTAATTTACTAAGTAGGAGACTGCTCGGATTACCAGAATAAGCATTGTTTCTGTGCATCTGATAACCCAGCACTTTCAGAGCATGTAGGGAATTTAGGAATGTAAAAGGCTGTAAATTTGGGACCCTTTCAGGTCTTCACATTCAGCTGTTTCTAGGGTGGTAAATCAGTGTGCGTTCCCTGTGTGAGTGAGTGGGGACGGTGCCCTTGGAAAAGGCTGCTTGTAGAGAGATGGGAAGATGCTTTCTGAGCCTCCAGGCTGTTGGTTGTGGAGTATGCTCCTGGCGACGTATTGATCCTGGGAAAGGCAATACCCCTGCCCATGGATGTAGGCTGCATTTGCCAAGTCAATGAAAAGTTCATTAGGGTGACAGCTAGGTGCTCTCTGTTGTGAAAACAGGCAGGGAGGCTTCTTGGCAAGCTTCTCTATATATTGGATGCTACTGTACCACCATACCTTAACAGTGGGAAAATAGTACAGCTATCAATCAACTGTTACCAGTATTCTGACAATCCCCATAATACTTGCTCACTCAGAGCAGGGAGAAGTTGAGGGTTCCTCGCAGAGATCCAATCTCTTACGTGTAACCCTCTAAACCATAATTAGAGTTTGTATGTGTACCTGTGGTAAGCTGTTTGGCTCATGGCTGGTCTTTCACCCTGTGGATCATACAAACTAAATGCTCTGAATGAAGTTAACTGGCTTCTGAAAACATTTAAATTTTTAATAGAGATCTGTACCTGGAGAGAGCAACCTCAGGCTGGGAATGTGCCAATTACGGAATGCCATGCTGAGCAAGGGACCTCAACAAGGAGAGAAGAAAATGATCTAACCCTCCGCTACCACCTATCAACCCAGCACCTGGTCTCACTGGCAGGGACGGAGGGAAGGAGGAGGGAGGTAGTTCACTTTTCCCAGAGCTGTGACACTGGTTGGCTCCAGCATCTGTCCCTAGCAAGAAGAACTGAGCTCTCTCTCTTGCAAGCCCAGGCCCACAAGCTGGCAGGCACGTTGCAGCAGTTCTGCTGGATAGCAGGAATCTTCCTTTAGCCTAACAGTGGATCTTGTTGTACTGTTTCTGAAATGTGTCTCCATTATTGCAAATAAGTTTTTAAGTTTAAGCATGTGCATAAGCAAATGCAATATTTTAAGTAAATACATCTTTTTGTGCTCAAATGTCTTTGGTATTAAAGCTGACTGTGCATGAACTAACAGGCAAGAACGCATTAATCCTTGCAGATATAGTGATATTTATAATTTTGGCACTGGACTGTCTTGCGTTATCACAGATAACCGAAAGTATACCCAGTATTGGATATCTAAGCTATCCAATATTTGACTTCTCTGAACAATATGAATTGGCTTGGGCATTAGCAGTGCATGGCCAGGGAAAGGAGAGCATTGACTCCTGGGCATGTAATAGGATGGTGGGAAAAGCGCCTCATCCTGAGGGAATTTGTAGCAAATGTGCCCAGAACTAAATCCAACGTATGCACCAGTAAACACTGTGATTGCTACCACCTGTGCCAGCATTCATATCTCATGCATGAAATGCTTCATGCTAGCTTTCACTTGTTTGGTTTGGTCTTTATGTCCTGCTCATGTAGGGGACTTTCTTCCGTCAAAAGAACTTTATCCAGGCAAGTCATGCTGTTTAGGATACATTTCTTTAGCAGTGAGATTTATTACTGCCTGTTCAGATCTCTTCTAAGTCTAATGTTAAGTTGTGGGATTGCAGGATAGGTTTTCCCAGATAGCACATGTGCTTCTGGAGGCAAGATAGCGGTATAAGATAGGACTGTAGGTAACCTAAGAAATACTGCAAATAAAATAAAGGAAAATAGGAAAAGGCAGCACTTTTAATTGCATACTTATGTATGCAGGCTATAATTAAAGTCTTTTTTTTTTTTTTTTTCAGATCACTTAGTAGTACATATATGGGTTTCCATGTGTTACGGTTTCTACAACTTACAGCATTGACTGGCAAGTCAGTTTCTTAGTTCCAAAACTTTGACTGCTCTGAAATACAACCTTACAGGATTTCATACTTTAAAAACTGAGTTTGCAGTGTGGATTTCTCAAGTAGTGTCCTCAGTTTAAGTGCTGATTTTTTCATTTCTTTTCTTAGATATCCTTAGGATGTGACCTTTAAGGAGCAACGTTGCTTGTGGTCAGACCTCAATATTCATTGTTTTACAGTGAACAGAGTTTGTCAGGCAGAAATGACACATGAAGAATTGGTTAGATTATTGTTGATCAGATAAAGGCTATTATGGTGTTGGTTTTACTATAGAAAAGGTATATAAAGATGGGGGATTTGTATGTTCTTTACAGTGCTATTGTTTCTGCTTTGGCAAGTGTCCTTGTTTTCATAAGGGCAGATGATTAATCTTGGTTCCTCCTCTGCTAGTTTGGAGTGTCTTTAATTAAGCTGGTGCCCATTGATGTCTTACCATGATAATATGTGTTAGGTTATGAGGTAATGGCTGTTCTGAAAAATATAGCTGTGGCAGCGTTTGGGCATATTCAAAATAAATCACTGCGCACAAGCCTCCTGAAAGCTATCACGTTCCTGCAGAGTCAGTAAAGTTAAGTCAGTGAATCTGTAAATCATGGGTTACAGATAAGAGAGGATGTAGATTTTGGGCTCTTCAGGGTCTGCAAGAGCTCTGCTGTCTTTAAGTGTATCTTACTGAATTGCAGCTGTAGCTCCTCCTTACGGCTTGGGTAGAGCCAGTGGTAGGAGGACTGGGTGCAGAGGCAGCTGCCTGCAGAGGGAAGATGGTAGGTTTCAAACAAGATCTGAATTTGGTGAATTGGGAATCCAGCTGGGGAAGGTGAAAATGAAAGAGTCTCCAGAATCAACAACTCTTCCATTCTCTCTAGACTCAACCCTGTTTTTTAATTCAGTAGAGATTTCCTATCAGTGCCTAATTTTGAATGCATTTCTTCCCAGAATCATGTCTTCTAGCAAGACTAATAATTAATATATCAAGTGGAATTGTGCAAGATGCTAAAAAAAACCTCCAAAGGCAGTTCTACCATACCTTCTGTTTTTCTGCACACATGCATATACACATTCACACCATACAAATGCTTTGCCAGTGAACAGCTTGCTTCTCAGCATTTCTGGTTTAAGTCACCGGTCTCTTCACAGTGCTGGTACTTCTGAATTTTTATTTGATATAACAAAACCCAGATGATTCCTCTGGGACACTGGGACAGTGCCGTGCTAGAATTTTGTGGGCCATTTGAAGGAACATGTAAGTAAAGCTCTGTAATAATTTGTGAACAGAACACTATGTTCCATTGCCGCACTATGAAAGGTCAGCAGGATACTTCAGTGTAGTCACGTTGATTTCCTTCATTCTTTCTTATTTCTTTCTTTTTGCACTCTGTATTTTGTCATGAGTATGATTTGTACACACACCAAAAAAAATCCTGCCTTCAGGATGGCAATGTAGTTACTTTTTCTACTGAGATGTTACGTGCAGACGTGTCAGCAGGCAGCAGTTTGAGTGCTGTGTACTTTGGAGCTTCTGCCTTGGGTATTGTGGGAAGAGGAAGTTTGGAGAAGGATTTGGATGGCAGTATAGGTAGGATACTCAGTGGAGGAGGACATCTGGCTTGGGAGGAGTCTGACATGGAGGCAAGTTAATCTCTTCCTTCTTTCCCTTCTTTTCTGCCCGTCTCCCTGCTTACCTCACAAGGCTGATGGAGACCAAGGAGGCACTTGGCGTGGCATTATTCTCCTAATTATCACTAGCTTAAGGTTTGAAGGTCTCTGTTCTTAAAATAAATATCGCAAGAGGAGCAGGTTGTTGGGGTTCCTGCTAGCTCAGAATTTCTGTGTCAGGGACTTTCCTTCACAGCCCTCTGCAGAAGGCTGTGGTCTTCAACCGTGTTTGCATCGTGCCTGCACGTAGGTGACAGCTGAATGGAGGTCTCTTGGTACCTTCTATGTGTGTTTGGGCTGGGCTGCTGAATTAACAAAATAACCCATTTCCAGCGTGCACCAGATGCTTTTAACTCCCATTGTGGACAGCCTTGCCAGCAGGCTGCATGGCTTAGAAGTCCTAAATGGAGTTTGATGTTCTTTGCAGAGAACGCCTCTGCTGCGTCATTATGATAGCACACAATTAAATACTGCTTTATATCGATTTGGGTAGCTCCTAGAAACTCTGTTTCCCTTAATAATTTCTAATAGTCTCAGGGTTTGTTTTTCCTGTGTTTGTCTTCCTGTGATATTGGACAAAGATAGGAAGAAAATGAGCTGGGACATAGGAATCCCAGTAGAAATTTCAGAGGGAGGGCGAGAGGTGACTCATTAGCGGGTCTTTCATCTGAGTTCATGCTGGGTCATGGAGTCAGGGGTCAGGAAGTGAATGGGAATTCGTACACAGCTGATGTCTTGTATAATATTTCAGAAGGCTGTATTAATTGACAGCAGCTTAGCCTGGGAGTTTGGGCAGAGGTATTCAGTGGACAGACAAACAGGGAATCAGAGACAAAATATAAATATGTAACGTATATATTATGTGTTAAAAGTAAATATGTACATTTATATATCTATTTATAAATATAAAATGTATATTTTATATATTTAAAAATATATAATATAAACATTTACTTTTAATGTTTCTGTTTCTGTTCTACCACTTAGAAGCCTGGTCTTAGATCTTGTTGAATACTCTCCTTGTTTTACTGTTCAAGCTGTTTTGGTGCCAGACAGAACTGTATGAAGCAAAGTGAAAAAATAGCCCTAGAGTTGCTGTTCCTGTAGAGGCAATTCTCTGCCTGGTTTGACCTATGGGAGCTGCATGTCCAGGGAATGTTTTGGTAACCCCCCAGGGAGTGTTGGTTTTGGGCAACAGTAAGTTGGCTTTTGGGCAAGATCTCCTGTTCGAGTCCAGAGTGGCCACATTTCAGAAGGATGGATGGATGGATGGATGGATGGATGGAT
>JAOTQQ010000012.1:105399834-105448041 GCA_026546715.1 Gallinago undulata
CTCACCAGTGCAGAGTAGAGAGGGAGAATGACTTCCCTCGACCTACTGGCCACACTCTTCCCTATGCAGCCCAGGATTCCGTTGACCTTCCTAGCCACAAGAGCACACTGCTTGCTCATTGTCATTTTGCTGTCTACCAGCACCCCCAGATCTGCAGAATCAGTGGTAAAAATCAGTATGAACTTTTTTTTGTGCCAAGAGGGGTGGCAGCAATTCCTTTCCAGCCTGTGTTGCATTTGAGGTCAGCAAGTGAAAACCAGAAGGCACCATCCCTGGTGTTGGGTTTAAGAAGTTGTGACCAGCAAGGGATGCCAGAGGAATTTGAACAGTCAGCAGGCAACTGGATGGCCAGTGTTTAAAGCTGCCCTGGAGCTGATGAGCTCCTTCCTCGTCTATGCCAGCAAGTTCAGCACACCCTGAAATGCAGACTTCTTTATTTTTTCTTAGCATTTTGAAGGTGTATCCTATCTTAAATTCTAGTTTAGACAAAGTCTGAGGGGATTTAGATTTACATATTCTCCTAAGAGGATTAGGCTTCTCACTTAGTTGCTCTATAAATTATTTCAGGGTTTGGGTTTTTTTTTTTAATGATTTTCTAGGTACACAAAAAGCCACATACATGCTCAAACTGTCCTGAAATGTGTTGTCTGGGGGTTAATGATAGAAATCTGATGTTTGAACTAACAGTAAACCGAATCACTGAACCTCAGGGTTATTTTGAACTGGAAAACATCAGTAATCAGATTTGCAGCATGGCTGCAGGAACAGTTGTCAGCAGCACAACTGGAAGGGCTAGCAAATTGCAAGAAGGATTAGAAACTGCTTATACTGGCATCAGAGGAAACAATTTATTGTGAAAATACTGCCCAGGAATAAATTAACGAGCCCCCTTCCAAGCATGGGGGGTGCTCCTAACATACTGAGATTCTAGAAACTCCTTACTTGCAGATGAGGGGAGTAAGGCAGCTCAGTGGGAAAAATAATAAGGTAACTGGGAAAAAATAGTAGTAGTCTATGAGGACTTTCATCATTTAAGTTCACACTCATAAAATCACTGGCACAGTTTTGTAGACCTCAGCAATGCCCCCTAGGAGCAATGGGAGCTGACGTTCCCGGTGCCATCCAGGTGCTGTGGCAGGGTGTCTTCGCTCCGCTGGCTGTCACAGCTGCTTAACACCCACCAATGGGATCCTTCTGACATAATCTTTCATTATGTGCCTGTGGGCTGGCTTAAATATATTTATTTTTGGTATTTATGATGCTTTTTGGAGGACCGGCTGCAGCTCTTTGCGTTGTGCTGCCATTGGGGTGTTTGGAGGTTGTGCAGCAGCAGCTGCTGCTACAACCAAGCCTGTGCTGGGGGTTCTTCCCAGCTCAGCAGGACAATGAGAAAACTTGAAATGCCAAGTTTTCTGTACTTTATTTCATTGAAGGTGGAGGAGGGATCCAACTCCACCATAGAAAACTGGTTTGAAACATGACTAAAACTCATCTGTGCTGAGTTTTAAACTGCTGGTTTGTACCCAGCACTGCCAGCTCCGTTGTCCTCCTTCTGTCTTCGGTTACTCCTCAGAGGAGCGATGAGATGGACATCACTGAAAAACGAGTGGCATTTATTTGGTAAAAAGGGCAAGGGGCAGAGAGAAGTGTCTCCTGCAGCAGTGTGAGAGACAGTCTCTGTAGATCTACGTCTGCATTATTTTATCAAAGAACTGTACTGGGAGCATCGCGAGCTCTATCACAGTAAGTGTGTGGCTGGTGTTAGGTGGGTGTTAAACCCTTGAAAGAAGAAAAACCTGAAAGCACAAACAGAGGAGGAGCTGTTGGGAAGTTTCAACTTCTGCTTTGCTATAGAATCTTGTACGGAATAAGTTTCCTTCTGGTTGGGATCTCATTGACTTAGTGAAATAGGCAGATCAGGACAAAATCAATTAATACTGAAAGTTACGGCTCACCTAATGAACGGCAATTTGTGAGCTCTGCTAAATAACAGCTCTGAGGACTTTCTCATGCCCTCTAACCCGTGGTGATCTTTTGTGTTCTGTTTCCTCTGCAGACGCCGGCTGATCTCTCAGCGATCTTCTCTGGAGACTCTGGAGGACATCGAGGAAAATGCCCCACTGCGGAGGTCATTTTATTTCCTCTCTCTCTGGGTGCTTGTCTGTATGGGACGTGCACGGACAGACCTCCTGTCCCTGCGCACGTTGGCAAGTAGCTGGGCAGCCACCTTAAGGTGTTCTTCCTAGTGGGTAAAATGAAACCTCACGCACCCTGCGAGGTGGTAGGTGACACGAATTACATGTTCCCTGGCTTTAAGTTATTAAATAAAAAGTCTGTATTTAAATAAAATGTCAGGGAATAAAAATTCAGATTAATAGAGCAGTTTAATGGTCACTGACAGGAATGACTAGCCTCTAATGTAGTACCTTTAAACAGTAAGTACAGCTGGTTTAATAAAGTACACTTTTGAAGGCTAATATTTTTATTATTCTTATTTTTTAAGGATTTCTATCATTTGTTCTCTTAATGCACACACAAGCTTATTTCAGTAACCCCTGCTACTGCCTCTCTGTGTTGTTTGCTAGGTCTGTGACTGTTCCCCCACTAATAAATCTGTCCCCATTCTTTTTTATATCAGCAGCTTCAGTGTGGCTTTATTTTCTGCGTCCAGGAGGCCACGTCTTCCCTGGGGACCGCAGTAATTAGTCACTAGGCAATCCTCTGGGGTGACGGAAAATGGAGTAAGTGCTTAACAGTTCAGAAGGAGGCAGCTCAGTAATCTGACCGGTGTGTGGTATGCTTCCAGGTCAGCTGCTCGGCAAGGCAGCAGCTTCAATTTAAGTGTCTCTTTATCTTGGGACCTGCAATTCAGCTGGTTTAGATCGGTGCTTAGCCTGTAGTCTTGTTGATCCACACGCAGGTTGGCTGTCTCTCCCCATCTCGAAGCAGACTCAATAGCAGAGGCTGTACCAACTGGCCTATTACCAAGGCTTGATTATTTTTACCAACCTTACTGTTGAATGCTTACCAGCATGTTATGAAGCCTTCTCATAAATGATTCAAACGTATAATTGGCAAAAGATACAAACAAAGTATGGTTTGAGAGGCAGTATTTTCACTTGCTAATTTGCAGAGTTATTGGTAGAACCTCTCTCGGTGGTATTTTCCTATGAAGAAGCTAATAAGGCTAATTTCAACCACAGGGTGAGAGAATCTCCAGGATTTTACTAACAGGAGTAGGCAGAAATGACAAAGTGATGGGGTTCCCCCCCTCCTCCCGGGTGTGCCCATGCAGGGGGATGGCGTTTGGGTACAGACAGTCCCTGGTGGCTTGGGGACTAGCGGGCTGCGGTTTAAGTCCATTAAAAGAACCTCTCAGGGTTGGGAAGCTGCTGAACTCTGCCTGTGCGTAGGAGAGGATGGGGAAAAATAGGTTACGGAGGCTGCGCACAGGAGGACCATGGTGGTCCTGTGCGCTGGCAGAGGATGCTTGTCCCTAAGCTCCCGCAGAGGATGCAGCGGCTGCGGTCCAGCAGCCCTGGCCAGGCAGCAAGCACAGGAGTTATCTCTGCTGCCTGCGCGCCGAGCCTTGCAAGGGGACAGCTCTGAGATGAAACAGAGACAGCTCTCACATGGGTTGTGGTTTCAGCTGATTAAAAAGAGCAAGGCTGGAAGGGCGGGGATATTACTGTTTGTCTCATCTCTCCTCCCTCGGGCAATTTCTTTCTCTAACTGCAATTTTAAAAGTGTGTTAAGATATAAAATAGATTTAAGGATTACTGCTTTGAAGAATGATTTTTTTTTTTCTGAGGTAATTTATTTTATTTTCAGTTGTTTTTTATGCTGTCAGGAATGTGAAAAGTAATGTTTAGTCTTAAAAGCAAATAGGAATTATCCTTGCAAATGAGAGATTTAAATCTTTCTAAAATTAAAACAAGGGAGAACTTTCCTCAATAGCTCCTTTTCAATAGCGGAGGAGGATACAAAAGTGTGAGTGTTGTGTGAGGGGGAAAATTGCATATTTACCAGGTTTTGTGTTAGTTCAATGTTTGAGGTTTTTTTTCCTCTGAAGGCTTAGGCTAAGTTGTCATGGTAAATTACAGGAAGTTTTATTTTGCTGAGATTTTTTTATGATGTGTTTTCCTGCATGAAGGGAGGGGTGGTGGTGCCTTTTCTTATTATTATTTTAAATATTATTTTTTTTTATTTGAGCTGTCGCATTTCCAGACTTATTGTCTTTATTGTTCTTGCCGATTCCTAACACAGGGTGACTTGAATCATTTGTCTTGTCTTTCCTTCCTGCCTTTGTGTTGACTTCTTGGCCATACAGCAGGGAACTGAGTACTTTTTTTTTTTTTTTCTTTCCCCCCACCCCCACCCCGCAACTGATTTATTTTGCAGATGTCGGACACTCTCAGGATCACCCAGACCAAAGAACTTTAAGAAGGTTCATTTTATCAAGAACATGCGGCAGCATGATACCAGGAACGGCAGGTACTGTGCATCCAAAGGCTGCTTCTGCAAAGGCGATATCCGTGGGGCGTGAGGGGAAGGGCAGGGTTGGCACCCCCGTGCAGGGATGCAGCGTGCCATTGCCTCTTACCACATACAGAGTGATGGCCTTAAAAACAGTCCTGTGAAGGTGCAGGCTGCAGTCCACGCTCCTTCCTCCAGCGAAATACCAGTCAATGGAAGTGCTAGCCCGTAGATTTTTTTTAAGACCCGAGTCTCCTTAATACAAATAACCTGTGTGAAAGGAAAATCCGCGGTGCTGTCAGAGTAAACTAGGTGTAACCTGGCTGTGTGTCTCCCAGGGTAGTGCCAGGCGCTACCTGTGAAAGGGGCGGGTGGCTGAACCTGCCTGCAACGAGCTTAGCAGCAGCCGAATGCTCTTCCAGCATCTGTTAGTGGGTACAAAGTGCTGGCTGGTAAAGGCACAGCTGGGGATGGCTGCGGCAAGGAGAGGAGTGGGATCCTTGTTTTCAGGGCGGAGGCAGGCAGAGGGGCTCCAGGGGTGCGTGTGAGGGGCGCACACCCCGAGCTGGGGTGTGCACTGCCCAGATGGCAGCCACCGGCAGGCACCGGTGGGACCTGCACAGCAGTGGTCGGACAGGACTTCACTCCCTGCAAAGGCACAGTGCCTGTCATCGTGTTCCCATCAGCAGAATAGGTTCTTTCTTGCAGAATCATCCAGCTCAGAAGTGAAACTAGCTCCTCCCTGCTTATGAAGAAGACACCTACCCTCTCTGGTGTTTTTTTCCCCAAGACAATTTTCCCATGTACCTCGTGAATTTATTTCCAAACCTGAATAGGTTTGAGATACCTATGTGCAACCTGTTCAGGTAGCCTTAAACCCTCCCACTGGGAGTCGACCCTTCCACTTACCCTTGCACATCCCTGTTCTCATGCAACTGCCACGTAGGCACCTGTGGTCCCATTTGTGCACGTAGCCTGTGGCTTCCATCAAATGTGGAACCAGGTCAGTAGAAATTCTAACATTACATTGAACCACAGGTTTTATGAATTGAATTTTGGTAGGTGTTCCTTGGCTGGAGCTAAATTTTCCTTGCGTTTATCCTCACACGTACAATTAAATGCAGTGAAAGGTAGTAATCAACATAAATATTGCAGAAGGTGGCTCTGAGAGACGACAGCTTTTTAGAAACAGCTTTTGTAGCAAACAGGCACATGCAGAACTGTTGACGACTATTGTCTGACTAGCAGCTGATTATTGTCTTTACAACAAATACATGTAGAATCAAACGCTGAAAAGCAGCCCTCTAATTTTAGTCTGTTTTGTGCATAAGTAGATGTACGCTCTGGGAGTTTCTTACAGCAAAAAATAGTTATTCATAAGGTATTATGCAAATTCCACAGAGTAATTTCTGAGATGTGTATATAAAATACGTGCATAAACTTGAAAGAAATACTACCTGCAAAAAAAAGTGAATAATTACTTGATTTGTAAATTCTTTTCTCTGTCTTTTGCAAAAAAGGTATTTGTAGGATATATGCAACATTTTATTTTGATTCATAGATCAGTCATTACGTGTGATAATATAACTGAATATTTTTCTGGCTAAGAAAACAGTGAGTAAGCTTGTGTTATTCAACTGGATTCTTATCTTTATCAGCAGGCACAGTTTTCCATAATCATAATAAAAATCTCTTTATCTAGAACGTAGAGACAATAAGAATAAGATACACAGTTTTGGAAATGCTTTTCATCCTATGGACAACGAGCCACAGCGATATTAGCTAAAAATAAAATGCAAAGTCAACACTTTGTGTTGCCCCTAAGGCCAGCTAAGTCTAGCAGTAAGTAATCTGAGCACATACCCTGGTTGTTGCAGTTACTGAAGTTAATAGGCATTCTGGATGAAAAGGACCTCAGGAAAGTCAGGTGGACCTGCTTTATGTGTTCATCCTGAAATGACAGACTTTCTGAGTACCTTTAAAGCAGGTGTCCTTCCTGGTTCTCTGTGACAGAGGAGCACAGATATCACAAGGATGGAAGACCCTCCGGGGGCTCCTTCCCGTGGCTCATGAGAGGCTGTGCAGGACACAGGCGACGAGTCGGGCTCTCTGAGCTCTCTCTGAAGTCACTGACCCTTCCATCACAGCCTGTCAGCCTTTCACTTAACTTGAGGAACCCAGCTTTGAAAACTTCTACACAGATTATATTTTTGAGAGGTGAATTAATCGCTGGGCCTTAAAATAGGTAGCACTTTTCAGTAATTGTTCACTGGCTTGTGACTGTGAGTGTCACAGCAAAGAAGGCTGCAGTGTGGGTGATATCTCCTTTCTCTGGTAACACCCCTACTTGTGGCGCTCAGCCTGTGGAGTGAGGTGTCCTCATCCTTTGTCCTTTGGCGCTGAGAGCTCTTCCCCTCTTAGCCCCGGGGGTGGCAGATGCTGCGCGATGATGCCCTGGGTCCAGCCTTTGGCAGTCCAGCAGCAAGGCAGGACTGGCTGTGGTTAAAATAAGAGTTCAGCTATTTCAGCACAGAGAAAAACCAGACCTCAGCTTATCAGCCAGTCCTTGTAAAGCTTCCTGTTGATGGTTCTGTGCACTGGTTCAACCGGTTTCTTTGGATTTGTAGGATGTGGGTTATTAAAGGAGCTGGAAAATTAGGTTTCCTAGACTTTATTATCAAAGCAGGCTTTTAAAAAAGCACAAAACAAATTTCCCCATTAAAAGACAAAGACAAGTCAACCCTAACATACAAATTAGCACAGGTTGCCACCAGCATGTGGTTTCACCCACTTTACTCAGCAGGTTTATTGGTTTCATAAACTGTGGAGCATAAGATTTCCTATCTAGCAGAAACAGGCCACTGAAACAGCAACCTGAGCTAGCTGAACAAACAATTCACGGTGAGAATGGGACAAGAGCATTTCTAGAGTCACCCTATATAGCAGATCCAAAAGCAGTAAAACAATGCTTCTCTCCCACCCCCATGCCATCACTTTCTCAATTTTTTTTGTTAGCAAACAGATCTAAGCCAAGGCCAACCATCACCCATAGGCCTTGAGAAGTCTCTTTTGCTGCTCTTTTAATTGTGGAAATGCACATTCCTGCAGTCCAAGAGGTTGACTATTTGCAGTGTACTCCCAGCTCATAATGACTCTCAACTACCTTCCAATAGCCCCATCTTGAACTTGGGAGACTCCAAAGCGATAGCCGCTACCCAGGTAACATCCATGGTTTGTGTGTTCACTGTTGTGTTCAGGACAACAAAGTAGTCAAACATCATCAATCAGGTATGAGAGAAGAGGCTACAGTATTCCACGTGTGTATGGTACATACGATGTGTATCACATTGCCTGATCACAGCCTTTTGGTCCAACACAATCAAACCTGGACAGATGCTAAAGAAAACAGACATTCTTCTTCAAGTCAAGCAAATTTTGTTGAGAGCCTTGTGCTTAGGAAGTTTTTGTAGTTTCATAGTGTACACCTCATTAAAGAAATTGGAAGATGAGCTTTTACAGTCTCAGTTGCACGTTGTCAGAGCTCTCTTGCCAGGTAATGGTTGCTCCAAACCATAGTAATTAGTACAACTTCTTGGTGAAATGTGAGAATTAGAGTGAAAACCTTTTCATGAAGAAATTCTAAAGAAGTCTAGGTGGCCCAATGGCAGTCAGGGCACGTAAACCCACTCTGACTCAAGCTGCTTCTCATGTTGGAGTTAGCTCATTCAGAGCTGCACAGGATCGTAGACACCCTTTGTTGAAGAGTTGGAATCCAGGAAAATGCTTTTCTCCCATGAACAGTAACCGGATTTTGTTGAACAGCAATGGGCTTCCACCACACCTTATCCAAAGCATGCTTTGTGAGAAGTTTCTGGACTTTCTGCTCCAGCAAACCATTGCAGGCCCTCAGAATATCTTCGTTTTCCATGCATATCATCAGACCTCTAAATGAAATGCCATTTCATCTCTCCCTGATGATTGTCTGACCCCTGCCTTCCCTGCTTCTCTTCCAGTCCAGCTCCTAAGGCCGTTTTGCTGCAGCCCCCTCCAGCAGCTCTGCAGATGAGGCTTTGTAGCATCCTGGCAGTGGAGGCTGTGGGCTTCTTCTCCTGATCTACCTGGGAGATCTTTATGTAAAGATGGTCCCCTTGTTTATGGAAAGAGAGGCAATATTTGGGTCCCAAAGGAAAGAAATCTAAAAAAAAACAAACCCACAGAGACTGGGCTGGTGCTTTTTATTTCCTTTCTGGTCTGATTCCTTCTGATACACACCGCAAAATTTCTGTGGTAACTTCCCACTGTTGTCTTGGCTTGTGAATGTGGAAGCCCCAGTTTGTTTTTAAGTATTAAGAATTGTTTAGGGTTTTTTTTAGGGAGGTATAAGGCGTTGATGGAAGAGCTGTATTTCCAGAAGCAACCAGAGGGAGTGGGGGGCACATGCTTAGTGGGTACCGTGGTTTTCCAAATTCAAAGATGCTTTCTGATGTCAGCCTTGAAATCTCTGCCAAGTTTCATACACCAGCAAACAAGGCTTCCAGTGAACAAGCAAGCTGTTGTGAGTAGCAACCATTCAGCAATAAGCAGCAGCAAGCACAAAATTAATCATATGCCAGGTTTTTTTTTTGCTGGTGGATTGCTTTTCTCAAATGTGAGAAATGATTCCCACGTGCTCTGTAACTTGCTGCTGCACTGTGAGACCATCTTATAGGACCTGAGGTATTTACCATAGGTAAAGGGTGCAATAGCATTCAGACAAACAATGATATCATACTTTACCTGCTGCAGGAGAGCTTCCTAATGCTGTATGCATGTTTATTATTAGACACACACACACCCTTTATTAAAGGATAAATACCACTTGGCTTTCAAACATGCTTTTAAGGAAGAAAATAGGATTGCTATAACAGAGGGGTCCAGGAGAAGGAAAATTGATCATTCTGTATTTTTCCAAGCATTGCATGCAGCAGCTCTCTTGGGGATCTAAACCTTTTCCAAGGATGATGACTAAGCTGGTCTCTTAAGGAAATAGTGTTTTAATAACAGTGTTAGTGGTACAAGATTTATAGGTGCTAGGGTTTATTTGACCAGTGTAGGACAAAAGATGAAAAAATTGGGTGAAATCCTCACATATAGATTTGTGGCACAAAATGACAGAAAAATCAATGTTGGAGAGCAGGGCAAGGAGTTGCAATAGTCCTGACAACCAACCTAGTGGTAGGCCTTGCATTTGGACCACAACTGGAGATTTTTAGAAAGGTAAAAGATCAGTAAATTCTAACACTAATCAGATTAGAAGATGGTACAAATTGCCATCATTGTGTCTTAGAGGAATTTGAGCCTGTTGGCTAACTTCAGAGGGAAGAAGAGTCTTTATAGTGTACGTTTTACATTTGTACAATTGTCAGTGTCCTGAAGGTAATAAGGAAAGAGGGTATATTTATAAACAGTTATTTATTGGCATTTTATAACTTAAATCTTGATCAAGCTTCTCTTGGCTTCTTGCCAATCTGCATCTCCCAAAAATATAATAATGTAGCTGTTGGCAGTCCATGCAGTTATATGGAAAGTGTGTCTTGGCCTCAAGGTGGTTTTGATGGTGCTTAATGATATGTCAGAGCTTGATGGCTAAAGGTAATAGTGTGGCTGTAAAACAGATAGGTTGCTCTGAAGTATTTGATTTAATGCCACACAGTGACTTTGCAGATGATGCGGAGATTTGGAGGCTGGTTAAAAATACAAGGCGTTTGCAGTGAGAGTGGCCTGGATTCTGAGATAAGCTCCGTGCAGGCAGATAATGTGTGCTTTCATGTAGCCAAATCTTGAGCTACCTGCCAATAAGGAATGAAGGCAAGCCATGCTTACAGGAGGGATTCAGCCCTGACAGTGACTGAGACAGACGTGGTGCTGGAGGAGAAGGGGTGAGGAGCTGTGGGATCAGTCATGCCTGAGGGTCAATGCAACATCATAACCAAGGGGGCTGATGCGATTTCTGAGCACAGAGGCTGGTGGGTCATCAGGGCGAGACACTGATCTGAAAGGTAAAATTTAAAGATGTGATACGTGTATCTGCCATCTGTGCAGCTGCTGAGGCCAGTGATGCTGCCCAGAGACCAAGAGGGGTGATGGACAAAAACTGGAGAAGACTCAAGGAGGAACCAGGAAAGCAGTGAAAAGATCTGAAAGCTTATGATAATAGCAAACTTTGACTTCATCCATGAATCAGGCTATTTCAGGAACAGGAAGATGAAAATCAAAGAAGTCCGATGGTTTGGCACAGAAACGTCATGACCAGCAGCTAGAAATTCTTGTCCGATAAATGCAGACTCCAGGTCAGCCACGGAGTTGTAGTGTGTCTCACAGGTGGTTGTTGGTGTGTGTCACCTGGGTTGCTGCTGCATTTATCTCTCTAGTTTCAGCCATTGTGGTGAGTTGTCAGAACCACTCCTTGCCCTTCTGGGTGGACTCCTTTCACTAGGACTGCTTTTACTAGAAAACATCTATCCTGGATCACAAGTAATGTATTCAAGATAGTCCTCCTAGAAAGCCTGTAGAAGGGATGGGACTCCACTACTCATTCGCTTTGTAATGTATGGCACAGGCTTCAGCACTTCTGTAAAGACTCGGTAGCGTGATACCCTACCAGTAAGGCTATTTCTCGCTCCTCCAAAAGAGGAGGGAGAAATCATCCATGATGGAAGTTTTATGATTATGAGTTCCTCAATGATAACATCTCTTGCTTTGCTTATTGTGGTGGGATTATTAAATTTTAGTCTTTGATTTCTTTTATTTTCTTTTGTATTTTAGAATAGTCCTTATCAGCAGCAGAAGATCCTTCTGTAGCATATTTTCAGTGCTGCCATATCGAGACTGTACCCAAGTCGGGTATGTATATTTATACGTGTACTACATAGTCTTTCTGGGCCTGCATGTAGACCTGATAACGGGCAACAGCATGATGGAGGCTAATGCTTTTACGTATCTGCTCTGAGAAGAAATAAATAATGCACTTAGATATATTTGCCTTGTGAAACATTACCAGGTTAAAACTACAGCTCTCAGTCCCCCGTTTATTTATGTGTGTTGTGGTGTCTTTGATTATTAAACTGGAGAAAACTACCCTCCTGAAATCAATGTTCTTGAAAAATGCACTGTTTTTATTGTTACTTCTGACTTCACTCATCTTTGACAAAATAAATACTCTGGACAGTACAACTTTTATAAGTGGTTTTAGCTTTCTCATTCTCCCACACAAACGTGGTGCTGTATTTAGATTTCCAGAACTACAGAGAAATAGTTGGATTTAAACATAATACCTTTCATTGTATGTTTAGCCATTGGTCAGATCGTTCGCTCGGTGAAAACAGATTATTTTGGCCATAATGCCATACAGGTTCTTAGCTGCTGTAAGCAATGTCCGCAGAGCTGCCTTGCATCCCTCGATGTGCCGAGACAATAAACCTTCTATCTTCTCTGATAAAAAAGTTTATTTGGATTGAAGCAAAAGATTCACCAAAGGCTGAGAAAGCTTTTGGCTCTTCCAGCGAAACTGCAGAAGTGGAAGAAACTGGATTTGGCAAGGAGATATTGGTTGGCAGGCTCTGGGGCTTTGCTGGCTGCCTTCAGAGGCGCAGCACAAGGCTGGGGAGGGCAGGGCTGGTGGGCAGAAGAAGCATGGCCACTGTGGCCACTCGCCAGAGAGCTGAGAGTTACCTGTAGCTGGGGTTAGCTCAGCATCTGGCAGGGCACAAAAGCTGCAGGAAATATTCAGCTGATACACTGAGGTGGGTTTGTAAGACCCATAAATCGTCCAGAGTCAAAATTATCCAGTGTGTAAAGGATGAGTTTGGCTCGTGTTTTTCAGCCATCTTTCAGTTCTGGAGAATGATTTGCCACAAACTGCTTGGGCATCAGTAATTCAAAACAAAGGGAGTTCATTTTTTATGTAGGAATGAAAGGAGGCACCTTTATAGGAAAGCTGACTTTTTTTTTCCTTAATTAAACTGGGATGACACATCAGGCAAATTCTTGACAGACTGGCAGCTTTGTTTGCTCATTCATTGATGGTCATTCCCTGTGGAAATTGTCTCTTTATTCAAAACTGAATGTATTTTGAAATGCTGATGGCTGGTTATACCTTCTAAATTACAGCAGCAACAAGCCCAGCTGCAAACCAAAATATTATTTCAGCATGTATGTAATGTCTTGTGCTTGCACAGCAAGAAGGGCATGGGACAAGAAGGTGGCAAGTGCCAGTACAAAACAATCCAGCCCTGTTCCTTTTGCTAAAAAGCTGAGATTTTTTAAAAATGCCCTCTGTCTTTCCCCCAGAGCATCAGAGGAAGAGAGAAACAATTCAATGGCACCTCCTTCCAGGAACAGCTGGTGCAGAGAACAGATGAGGCAGTATGGCATAGACTGTGGGCAGTCTGTTCAGGCTGCACTGTGCTCGCTTACTTCGTTGCACATTTTGGGATGTGTGGTAGGATGGGGGGAGAGGCACCTGAAGTACTGTAGTGAAGGACAACATGCTTTAGCTTTGCTTTCTCTGAATCTCTGGATTGCTGGTGTCTGTCCCCAGGCAAAATGCCCTGCCTGATTTACGTTCTGCAGACATGACTGAATAGTTTAGGAAAATAAGCAAATTGTTGCAGGGAACCTTGGGCATGTCTGCAGTTAGACTGGAGTACGCCCTGGAAGGAGCTGGGTGGACATGGATGCAGAGGGGACTATTCCATGTGAGAGAAGCACACGGTGGAGGCTGCTGCCGCTTCTCTACCTCTGCTCCGACCCTCAGGCACTGCAGCCAGTGGGGAAATCTCCAGGCACAGCTGGGGAGGCTGCCAGCCCCCGGCATATTGTGGGCAGCACAGAGGAGCTCTACTGTATGGTTGCTGGCAGCTAAGCTGTGCTAGAAGTGATCTGAAAGGTGGTTCCTGCAGACCCAGCTGAACTCTGTGTGCTTGGCTGGGAGGATGGGGCAGCATCACCCCTTACCAACGAGGTGCAAGCAGTGTACTCTGGGCTGTGGCCCTCGCTTGCCCACCCTCCATACTGAGGCCAAGCTACAACAGTGAGAACCCTCCTCAAGCCCCCAAACAGTGTTTTGAAGGGGTTGTACTAGCAGAAATGGGAGTCTGGGGGGTGCGGGGAGGAGAGCCATGGAAGAACATGAGAGGATGAAGTTTGAGCTGTCCTCTGGAATGTGTTTGCCAAATCCCCCTTCCCAACAGCCAGAGTGTGGCTGGCAGCTGGCTTTTGAAGGGAAACATATTCCAGAGCGGTGCAGAGGCTGCCGGGGATGAATGGTAGGCTTTTCTACCTGTGTTTTCAGAAGGCCGATCTGGTGGTACTTGCTGGGGCAGAGAAGGAAGGACACCAGCATGTGCCAGGGCAATTGCTTTCTCTAGTTTTCTGTGTTACGCTGAAGAGAAGCGAACACTACAAAGCAGGGTGACATGGTGGGGAGAAAAAAGTCGTGAACAGAAGTAATCACTAGAATTTTCTGTTCTCAAAATTTTGTCTGTACCTTGTATCTGATGGAAACCTAATGGTTTAGCTTATAGCTTTTGTGCAAGGGAAGAGGGGAGAATTAAAACTGAATTGTCCAAGGTTTTGAGATGTGTTATCTCCTGCAGGAGTCACTGAGGGCCAGGTACTTTTGTGGATCTGTACCTTAAATTCTCCTTTCCAGCTCTGGCTACATCAAGATTGCTGGCATCTTTGCTGGTGGTGTGAAGACAGGCACAGCTTCACCTCTTTCCATGGCCAAGAGCAGGGTAGTGGGCAGGACCAGAGCTTGCTTTTTCCCCCCCATCTAGAGCAGCAGAGCAGCTGTGAGAGAAGACATAGCCAGGTGAAAGCCATGTAAGGATGGCTATACTGCAAGTCAGGAGCTAGAAGAGGCACTGAGCATCTTGCCTGCTGGCTTCCCTCAGCCCCCAGCGTCCTGCGGTGTTACAGCCCAAAGTCATCAGGGTTCAGTGGTGGGTAAAGACAGTGATGAGAGCATTGCCCTGTACTGAGAGCACTGTAACAGGATTATTGTCTCTGATATTAAGTTAACAGACACACACACAAACTCTCATCATCATTACAGGCTGACCTGAAGAGTTGGGTAGCACAGGTAACAGTGATAATGTTGTGGATCCAGTAACAGTGATAATGTGTGAATGCTTGGCTTTGATTATGCTTTTATATGAAATACAAAGACATTGTGTGATGCAAAGGTTAGAGGCCTGGCGATTCCAAGTGCTAGTAGTGGTACTGTGGGATTGCTTGTGCAGTTGCTACTCTTTTCTTTTTTCTTTTTCTTTTTTTTTTTCCCAATGTATTTGAAATCTTCATGGCTAAAATCTTCATGATCTGAGCAATTCCACTTCTCATTAGTATTATTAAGTGCATAAGCATTTTCCAACCAGGCAATGTCAATGTCACTGTCAGAGGTGTCATAAAGGAGGAAGAAGGTACCATATTGTCTTTCCCTCCAGGGAAAGAAGGTAGTACAGTCATCTGGGTTTATAGTTTTGTTGTATTTTGGTTTTTTTTTTTTCCTTTGGCATGCATCATTATGGTTCATAATTTAAAACCATGTTTTTGAAAAGGTACTTTTTAAGTTTGTTTTCGTTAATGACAAAAACATCTACAGATTGAAATCGTACCTATTCTGATGATATTTCATTTTGTGATGTTGTAAGGACCTTTCAAGAGCATCCAAGTTCCTGTGAAGTCCTGCCCAGAAGATGAATCTAGAGGACCCTGGGGAGGAGGAGAGCTGGCGGTGTCACACGGATGTGCCACTGCAACACAGCTAGTCTTAGGTTTGAGTCTCAGCTGCTGGGCTGGCAGTGACTGACTGCCACTGGGGCTGGAGGTGTTGAGCTACAGGACGGAAAGCCCAGAGCATCAGATAGTGCATGTCCTTGTAAAGCCGGCCAGTTCTCCTCATCTTTTATTCTTCATGGCATTGAATTAATTAAGTGGTTAGAAGCTTACCTGCAGCAGAAATAGCTGCTGCATATTGCTGTCTTGACAAGAATATAGGTATTCATCTGACTAACCTTGCCTCCAGTTAAGGGAAGTAATGCAATATGAATAATCAAATAGATTGAAGCCCAGGAAACGGACCATTCTTCTGAAACAAAGCAGAAAGTCATTAGATAAAATGAAATTGTGTCCTTAGAAAAGCTGCAAACCAGCTTCATCCAGTTTAAATCACTGATGAATGTAACTTCCAATTTAACTAAACGCTGGCCAGAAAACTAGTAAATTCAATGATGCTGAGAGCAAGAAGTTCTCGGTACCATCAACCCAAATAACATGTAGCCACAACGATCAGTGAGTCCATAGGCCCAGCATTCCCAACAGCCTTTGTTACCCAAAACTCTGGTATCTTTGTTCATCTTCAGTGTTTAAACTGGGTAAGAAAGTCGTTTGTGGAACGAGGCAAAAAGAAGCACGTAGGTGAGATTGTCTTGCATGCTGCACCCCTGCTGTCAGTTAATGGGCAGGTCAGGTAACGAGCAATGCAGTGAGCGTGGGAAACAGGGGAATGCTTACAGGAGATATGAGAGCATCTGAATTGCCCAAAGGACAGTAGCAATAAGCACACAGCAAAGCAGGATACTCTGTTATATTCTTCAGATTTGTTACCAAGTTCCTTGCTATTCTTCCCCAACAGATTTTTGTACGTGAGGCAGTTTGGATTAAGTCATCAATCTTGAGTGCTTTTCCTGAGCATTTATCATTCCATAGGCCTGGGGAAGAATAGCTATCTGGTTTTAACTGGTAATAGGAAAACTGAAATATTCCTCCATTTCTTTACCATTGCCCATTTTCCCTGCTTTTCCCAAATTGAACAGAAAAGCAAAAACAAGTGCATATTAACTTTACAGAAAGACACATAAATCTGGGTTGTTTTTTTTCCCCACAACAGGACATTTCAAAACTATTCATCTCATGTATGAATTTTATAGAGCCACCGTTGCTCATTGTTGTGCGTTTCTCTGTTTCCTTAGATTGAAATTAAGCAAGGAATCTCCAGAAACTCATAGGTTTAAATTTTGAACTTTTACTCGGTGTTGGGCAAAACATCAGGACAAGAGCTGATGCCTGAATATATTTGGAGAGAGAGAAAGGATACTGGCCCGTTAGAGCCATCTTTCCAAGAGTTTTTCCACCTCCTGTCCCTGCAAATTGCCTCTGGAGTTGTTGTTCTAGCAACACTAATGGCAATTAGGATCTGAAAGCTCTCGATCAATTAAAGCAGGCAGTCTCAGGCAGTGGGAGACCTGCTGCTGGGCTGGCTGGCAGCATGTCTTTTCCAAAGCTGTCATTGTCCTTGTCCCTATAAACAGAGACGATGAGTAGAAATTATTTATAGTGATGGATAGGAACAGTATCTTTTCTTGATGTCTCATGAACTGCCTTCACTTTTAGAATAAATTTTAACAGTCAGGAACCACTAAGCATAAAATATAGACACAAAAGGCTTACCTCACTAAGTAACAATTATCAGATTCCTTTTTGCAGTCAGCAGAAGGCTTTTTCATGTATCTAGAAGTCTACTTAATATTTAATAGACTCCTAAATTATTCACAGGTTAAAGTGTTCAACTGTTGCTGTCATTTAAAGAGCAAGTGCCCAGCAGGAGTCTTGCATGAAGCTTTGTAGATCACGTCAAAGCGTAACATATGATTCATTAAAGAAATGTTATACTTCCAAAGGTAATAGCATCCAATTTTTATTCTGTTAATCCTGGCCTGACTAATAAAAGATAGGGTGAGATTTCCTGTTTTGAGTCTTATCTACCTGCTCAGTAAAACTTTTCACTGTCCCACAACAAATTTGGGATCCCCACTCACCTGGCATTGTTGCAAGAAAATCTCTAAACTCTTTGAGGTGGAGAAACTGTCAATTTTTTTTCTGCGGTCCTGGATAACTAAAACTATATGCTTAGTTTTGAGTGTAGTTTATAACACTGCTCAGCTTTCTGGAAATGGTATGCACAAATACAACATCTAGAACTTGACACTGATGTAAATCAGAGTAACTTCCCAAACTTTGTCAGAAACCGGCATCTGGTTTTTCTGTCTGCTAAGGAAATATCAGCCCTGGTCCTCACATTTCCTTAAGCTTTCCCTGCCCAAATAAAGTGAAGGTAGTAAAATTAAGTTCACATGATTCATTTTTGCTTTTCTCTGTCTGCTTAAATCCCTTGAAAACGTTGTTAAAAAGTGCTTTTGGAAAATAGAACAGAAAAATAAAAAATGAGGAATAGGAGGAAGGAAGTTTCTTCATTTAAGAGCCTCTTTGGCAAGGACCATCTTTCCTACTTCGCATTTTGGGAGCACCTTTACTACTGGATATTAGTTTGTGCAGTTCCTCAGTCCCATTGGTGATCTAAATAACTTAAACACAGTGAAAGTTTGATTATTTTTTTTTAATATAAAGTGCCTATCCTCCATATGCTCTTGCACTGTGGGGTGCATTGATGATGGTACCGTGATAGGGCACGTGTATTGAAGAACTTGGTGGTGATGGTTGGCAGCACTGGTGCGGTGGCTCTACCGAAACAACCGTCCTGTTTCCCAGACATGGCTTGTTTGCAGAAGGCAAAGCCGAGGCATCCCCCAGGTCTTTCCTAGTTGCTTTTGGGATTTTAGGAGTGTGGGGAAGACGCAGCTGTCCTAGGGCTTCCCCAGCAGCAGGGTGGCAGCCCCTGGACTTGCTGGGGCATCTGTGAACTTACTTGTCTGTAAGAGGAGCGAGGGAAAAATGAAAGGTTGTCCTACGAAGACTTGGCTAGATTGATGTTGGTTGTAATAAGAAGGAATTAAAAAAGACTAAGGTAAAGTCATCCAGGGATTTCATATTTAGTGTTCACAGAGGTCTTTTACCAGTGAGAGGAGGATGTGCACAAGCTAGGATGAGCCTTTCCATTTATACTGTGCATTGTTTAGTTCTGATTTTCCTCAAGAGAGGGAGTTTAATTTTGCTTTATGAGCAGGTTTCTCTCCAAACAATAATATTTTATTACTCTGTTTTACAACACAAGCAATCATATACTACCTAGAAATATAGAGCAAATGTAGAGGAGCAGGAGGCCCTTGCTACTCAGGGTGAGGGATAGTAACTGCAGTGCCAGGCCTGAAAATAGAGTCTTCTTGAGAAACATCAGAAAGATGGGCAAAATGAAGGCATTAGTGTCCATCAGTCTTCAGCTAATGTCCAGGGATCATTCCTGTGTGTGCTCACACTTGCCAGCTGACTCTGATCCCTGAGCACTGATTTCTTTTCAGTCCCCAGAGCTGCTGCTGTTCTGACTCTTCAAAGGGTACCAGATTCTCATTTGATGAATTACAGAGTTATCTATTCATGTCTATTAATTGCATGGAGAAATTTCTCAGTGACTTGTTTTCAAAGTCATGTGACATTATTCCTTGCTCTGCATCTGTAAGGTTTGGGGTGAAGGAAACTAAACTGTTCTTATATTATTTCAGATAATTTAGATTTTTGTTCTCATTTTTGGGGTTGGGGTTTCTTCAGGTTGTGTACTTGTTTCATGGATAAGACCTGCTGAAATGATTACTCTTCAGCATTTATCTCTATGAGAAATAGTTTCTTTAAGTACGTTCTGCACAGGAGCAGAGGGGCTAATCCCATGCCTCTGACTGAGGGTTATTTTTACATAATTACTTGTCCAGCCCCTCGGTAACACGATATCAGGAAACGAGAATGACGATGTGACAGTGTGGTAAATGAACCCCAATCAAGAAACTTAGAGGGCTTGGTTGGGATTAGAAACTTGATACAGTCTTTTCCTTTGTCACAGGAGTTATGTTTTCCAGCAGACAGACGTGTTGGATTTTTCCAGCAGTAAGGAGCCTGATTTACTGGGGACTCACTGATTGCCATGTTTCAGAGAAATAAAACGAGTGACAGGTTGGAAAGGGAAGACGAGGAAACAGGGTGTGCAGGGGCAAAGTCCAGCCCTGCAATCGGGTGAAGAGTCTGCAGGGCTTTTCCTTGGCTCAGTGTCAGCATCTCTCCCACACAGATTTTTAAACACACACTTGGACCTCAGCAGAAATAATTTTCAGCCAGGAAAATACTGTGAGATAAACACTCTGGAGTTGTGTAGAGCTGTTATTTGCAGGGCATAAATTTGGTCATAGTCTTTTTTACCTTCACTCATATTTTGATTGTGAGTCTAAAGCATGGGATACAGCCTGTTTGTTTTGGGCATCTCGTTTACCTCCAGCTGTAAGATGGCAAACGGGTCAGTCCTCCTAAAGTAGGTCCCCAAGTGTCTGTCCTGAGGCAATGGAGAGCTGGGTTTCTCCTGCCGGCCTCCAGCAGGAGGGTCTCTGGGTCACAGGAGGGACACTTTCCTGTGCTCAGAGGGTTAGGAGTCCCTCCCGCAGACTTTCGTGGGCAATTGCCTCTACTCAACAGCGATGGGGCACATGGGTAGGGACTCTGGAAGTGTTCATCTGCTGGATACGTGGCAGTCAAGTGTTCAGGCAACATTGTTGGATCTCACCTGAAGCATATATGATTTCTAGTTCCAGATTCTGCCAGAGGAACCTTGCTCTACACCGTAGGTGGGTTATGAGGTGCAACCTGCATTTTTCTGTAATGTATTTTAGACAACACAAGCGCAGCCCATAGGAGAAGTTGTCTGATCTGTGCTTTGCATTGGCATGTTTGGGTTAATGCTGCGATACCGTGTTTCAGCTTTGGGTGGTGGAAGGTAAACAAGGTATATGTGTATTAAGAACTGTTTCTGCTCTGGTTTCTGTTCCCCAGGGATATGAAGCTGGACAGTGGACGCCAGTGCTATTCTACTGGAGTGTGTCTCAAAGAGATAATTGGTCTTGAAGGTGTGGAGCTTGGAGCGGATGGGAAGGTGGGGATGCTTCAGTTCCTGTTAGATTTTTGTAATAAAGGAAAAAAATTTGTGTAACTAATAACAAGCAGAGATACAGAAATAAATTACTATGTGCAGCATAACACAATAGTTAGAGCACAGTATGTGTGAACTGAAAATCAGGAGGACTGCCCAAGCTGTCAATGCAAACAACTCTGTTTCCTTGAAGAAATTTGCCTGTGGCAACATCTGAGTCTGTAAAGCATAACTGAGTCATGCAGCCTTCCCCTGGCTCTAATGGAAGGTATCACTGCAGAGTATATTGTCAGAAACTTGAATTTCTGGTGAGAGTTGCAAGCTGTAATTCTGTTTGTTCTCAATGTTATTTAATAAAATAAATTCTGCTTAACAGTATTTTTTTTACAAATAGCAGGAAGACAGCCGTACAAATCTGATGAGTATTTCAAAATCCAAGAGTGTATTCCCTTGAATAGAATAAGCAATTCTGAATCTGTAGGGAAAGTGATCTGTTTTAAACAAGTATATAGAGAAGAGATGATTTTAATCATAAATTAAAACATTTTTTCCTGAAAGCTTGATTTACTTTCTGCAGTTCAGATTACCCAGTCATTTATGGATTTAAAGGCACTAGGTCAATGCTGCTACACATGGTGTGCTCACCTAACCAGGTGCCAGGCCAGACCACAGGCTGTAAATTCCTGAGAACAATCTGTCTGCTTATAAATAAAGGAAAGCTCACATGATTTATTTGATGCCTGTTCTGACCTCCTCGTAAACCAGTCTAGAGCCTGACTCATTTTTTTTTCTTTCTTCAATATAATGTTATTTTTGGAAAGCAAACCTACGAGAAGCAAAGCCAAGGGTGAAAGCAGAGAATTGGTACGCTCTAAAAATAATTTTGTCACAAGTTGTTCATTCACACTTAGTCCGGTTAGGAGGTAGTAAATAATATCCCACAACCACTGCTGTAAGCTGGTAGCTCACTTACAACACCAATAAGACTCTGCCAGACAAAATCCTAAAGGACAAAAATACTGGAGAAAGTGCTTAAGTTTAGCAACGTTCAAGTGTTTTGCCTCTGGCTGCTCTGTGCTGAGGGACACATATAGATGATGCTGTTTCAGGAAAGAAGCAGCTGAAACCTGCTACAGAGAAAGCCCACTGAAAATAAAAAAAGCTGACCAAATTGACACATTTTTAAATCTGACCCTTGAGTGGGATTTTGTAAATCCAGTGTATTAGAGCTTGTGTGTGTGTGTTTGTGGGTTTGTTTTGTTGAAGAATTAATGCCTTTGCAAAAGTGGGTTTTTTGCATGAATAAACCGACAGTACTGAAGCAAATGTAGGTGACTGGAGTTTATTCATCTGTGCCTAACTATTAAATCCAGAAAATCCTCCACTAATTTGCCTTCTCTTGCTTCCAATTGGGATGCACCAAAGACATCCCGCTGCGGCTGAGCTGGGCTGATAGTAACTGTCTGTCCGTTCTGATTTTCTTTTTAGACAGTTTCTTATACACAGTTCCTATTTCCCACTAATGCGCTGGGAACTCGGAGGAACACAATAGACTCCACCTCATCCTTCTCCCAGTTTCGCAATGCAAGCCATCGTAGCCTTTCTTTGGCAAGAGCTAACAGCACCCAGGGGAGCATTGATGCAGGTAACTTCTCAAGAAGCTTGTTTTAATATCCTTGGGTACCCTGGTGATAGGCAGGTATTGCGAAGGATGGACGTATGTCATGTTTTAGTCCCCCTTTTTGCTTAAATTAAGCAAAATACAGTCCTGTGTCATGGGTGAAACAGCTCGTCCCATGTTTATTTAGCAAAGCTGGCTTGTGGATGGTGACAAGTTAAATAAACAAGGCTGCTGGTGGTATTGCCTGTCCCCGATGGCACACGGCGAGCCTCCTCCTGTCACCAGAGTTGTTTGTTCCTCCTGCATCAGGCCCATCGTTGCCTTCCTTTGCTATGGAAAATTTACAGTGGCAACACAGTAGTCATAAACTGAAGGTGTAAATCATCCTCATGACCTTTATTAGGTTGGAGAGGATTGTGTTTATAAAACCAGGCACAAAACATAAGCCAAAGGACTATATGCTTAAGATACTTTGGCATGTTTAATGAAACAAATCAAAGTATCCACATAAACAGATGAAAACTTGTTGCTGGGAATAAAAGTTATTGTGGAGCTTCATATAATTTTGCAGTTCTGTAAGCCCTAAATTCATATTTAGCAGATAATTCATAAGCTGTAGTTCCTCTGTATGTTTGCAAATTGTATTAGTATAGAAATACTAGAGTTTTCAAGATTTAGAGAAATCTTTTGTCTCTTTCAAAAATCTTGCATGAATCTTATGTGCCTGTGCCACTTCTGTTCAGTCCAGAGATTTCTTGATGTAATGAATTCCTTTCTTATATTTACCATTGTTTTACAGGTAGCGACCTTGGAGACTTCGTTGAATATGACCCAAATCTTTTAGATGATCCCCAATGGCCATGTGGCAAACATAAGCGGGTTTTAATATTTCCTTCATATATGGTAAGTGGTACACAAAATTAAGCGTAGCACAGATAAGTTTTGCTAACAGTATCTTGAAGGGTGAGGTTACATTTGGGCATATTTTAAGAAGATTTTTTTTTTAATCTACTAATAACAGCTGTTTGGAATGCTTTGTTCTAAATGACACTTACTGAGACATGTAAAAACAAACTCGTGGGGGTATTAGAAAAGTGAACACTTTTATTAGCACTGTATTTCATAAATGCTGTAGATGAAAGGCTTGTTGGAACAATGCGTTCATTCTCTCACATTCAGAGGAGAACTTATACTTCCTCTAATTGGCATCTATTACAAAATAGGAGGATGCCCATTAGGGTTTTTCTGAAGTCATGAAGCTGCATTGTGTTTTGATGCTTATCATTCACTCCTTGGAACAGCGCTTCAGTGTCTAGTTGAACCTTTGTTTCCCAGGTATTTATTTCACCATGGGATAGTCCTTCTTTAATTGCAGCAATTGTGGGCACAACCAGTGTATTTTTCACTATATCCAAACCTCTAACAATACAGACGGGTAACTCTTCCTCGATCTGTGCTCTGACACAGTGTTTTCTCTGCTGAGAGACTTCTGTAGCCTTTTCGGTCGCACCAAGTCTGTTGACTGGTGTGCTGTTTTGGGAGGACAGCTGCAAGATGCGGTGCTGCCATAGGTGTGTGAGCACGAACCTGTCTGAATGATACATCCAAAGTGGTACTAGGCAGCAGGAAAAAGCACTTTTGTTTTGTTTTGTTTTTTTAAGTGGTGATCTAGTACTCTTATATACAAATAGGATAGGATTTGAAACACTGATGTCTAAAGTGTCATCCATCCCCTCACTAAACTTGGAACAGAGGTATGATTTAATCAACTACTAACATAAGTAAAGATATGGTCTTTGCAGGTTCTTTTCTCCCCCTCACCCTGGTCTTTATTTGATAATAGGGCTCTTGGGTGCGCCTTCTTCAAAATAAATGGATTTTACATGTTCCTTGTAGTCTGAAGCTTAACTTCTTGCTGGCAAGAGAGTTCTGCCTGTTGCACAGAAAGGACTGGTTGAGCTCTGAGCTCTGTGTTTGTGCTAAGTTTTCCAGTGGGAAGTTCAGTATGCCCTCTGCTCATTTTCTGCCAGGTTTACTTTTAGGGTTGGCAAGTTATTTTTTGGCTGCCAACCCACAAAGTGCCAGCCGTTCACAGCAGCTACTTGTGGGTGGGAAAATATTTGTTGGGTTTCAACGTGGTTACTGTCACGGACAGGGAACTGTCATCCCTCAAACGGAAGGATGTTGTTAACTGGCATCGATAGCGAACATAGCTCTCGCAGTCCCGGTTGCGTTTCCAGCCGCCCTCAGGCTGAGCCAGGCAATCCGAGTCCTCGGGGATCACCTGAGGTCTTTGATCCCTTTTTGACTTGGTGTTGAGATGGACGTTGTCAGGAGAGCCAGAACGGGTCAGGGGAGGTCTCTGCCCAGGAGTTCCATGCCCTTCTTTTTTTCGCATGTGGGTTAACCACAGCATTTTGAGGTACTTTTATTGCAATAAGGAGCTGGCTGGGGATTTCCACTGTGACAGAGGTATGATTAGAGGCTTTAAAGGTGACAAATGGAGTTCTAGGGCAATTGTTAAAATCAGCATCATTGTTTGGCTAGAATATATCTGCATTGACTGGGGTCTCCCTGCTTTTTTGTTTTCTGTAAGAGTTTAACTCTTAACTACTGCTGTGTCTGGAACAACGTCTCGTTTCATATCTGGGGGTGTTTTTTTGCCTGAGCTTGCCTTCCAGCTGTCACTTCTTCAGCACTGCCCGAGGATCTGCAGCAGTCACATCACCCTCTCTGAAAGCAGGCGCTAATCTACGGAAGGGCTGAAGGACATCAGGTGCTGTGTTTCTCTCCTCGGTGGGAATAACTGGCACGTGCCAAGAGCTCACTTGTCTGAGGTCCAAGGGTTCTGCCTGGCCCTGGTCGAAGCAGCACAGCTGCGATGCCACGCAGGGGCTGCACAGCTTTGCGAGAAACCGAAGAGTGGGTGGTTGCTCTTCGGGGCTCAGCTGAAAGATTTCACAAGGGGCTGGTGCTTCCTTCACCTGCAAGAAGGAGGAGAAGGTAGTGCCAGAGTGTCCCGGGAGCTTGCAGGTTAAAGAGGATTTTGCAACTCAGGCTGTGGGTAAGGAGGGGGGAATATAGGGCCATATTGGCTCTGTGGGAGACTTCACTCACATCCGTATTAGACTTTCCAGACGCGGCTGGCATTCCCCCTCCCTGCAGTTCACGTCAGCATCAACAGGAGCTCAACAGGCTGTAATTTCAAGTCATTTTCTTCCCCAGATATAAAAATCAGTGAACGCTGCAATTAAAGCAAATTGCAGTCTGAGGCCAGCAAGGAACCTGTGGGTTTTTTTTTTTTCCCTGACTGTGCACAGCCATCATGGTATGGACCGACCTCCGCCAAGCCACCGCGGAGCTGTGGGGCTGCTGCAAACCAGTCTCTGGTCCTGAGTGGAGCACAGCAGTAATTAACTGCCTCTCGCAAGTGCTGGCGCAGCTGAGAGCAGCTCTGATGTCAGTGCCCGACATTCCGTTGTGTGCCGAGAGCTGCGGCTTGTAATTAAAGTTTCGTTACTTGGCCAGCATTTAGCACTAATGCTTGGCAGCTGCGAGCTGGGAGATACTCCCCCTCCATCACCCCCCACCCCCCCCTATCCTCCTGTCCCTTATGGATGTGGGAGCAATTAATGGGGGGAAGGTGTGCGAGGGGAATGGGAAGACGTGGCGGTGCGGGTGAGGGAGGCTGGATGCTGGGCTGGCTGCGGAAGGGGGCTACGGGCACCGGTATTCCTCCCAGGAGCCCAGCTCCTGCTCTGCCAGCCAGGATCTCTCCGCCTGTCTGTGTGAACGCCGCGTCAGTAAACACTGCAGGCTTTATCCCGGGGCAGTGGGCGGGCAAAATGTGTGGTCCTGCTTGGATTTTCCACTGAAATACGTGCGGTCAGCACTTGAGCCTGTGCGAGATGCAGTTCCGTCCATTTTTGGGGGAGGCTGAGTTTATTATCATCACTGATTGAATTTAGCAGTCCTGTACCTTTACTGGGCTGAATTGGTCCTGACTTGCAGAGGATTTCTAACTACAAGTCCTCAGCTGTTTTCAAGGGGTAGCTGAGCTTCCTCCTTGAAGATAGCCGTGGGGAAGGAGAAGTGCTTTCTGTCTGGTCGTTGTTTTACAGCAAAGTTCCTAGTTTGAAAGGGTATGCACTTCCCTCTCCCATCTCTAAAAGTAATACCCACAAACAGCCTGCCAGGGGATCATTCTGAAAAAGCTGCTCCAATAGTTACCCAACACAAACTCTGCGGCTTCTAGTAAATGTGTTAGTCATATTTAAATTCTGGTCTACCCCAAAGAAATTATTTTGCTTTATGTTGGCTTCATAGGAGAGTCTACAGTCTCTACTGCAACATAAACAGTAAGAGGTAGAAGAATTTCATGCTGGGGGATGGGGGTGGGGGGAAGAGGGAAACATCGTGTCACAGTTAACAGATGTCTTCCTGGCTGATACTGCTAAAACAGGAATTCTTGCAGATTCGTAAATCTCTCTAGAATGGGAACTTTATCTACCAGACAGAGCAGTGATTTCTGTGCTAGAGTCTCATGGTGACCAGGGTACGTCCAAAGTCATTGGTGCCTCCCTGTGTTCTTGCCAGCAGAAATGAACTCCTTCCCTGCAGAAGAATTTTAGAATCACAGAATGGTTTGGTTTGGAAGGGACCTTAAAGATCATCGAGTTCCAACCCCCCTGCCATGGGCAGGGACACCTCCCACTAAGACCAGGTTGCTCAAAGCCCCATCCAGCCTGGCCTTTAACACTTCCAGGGATGGGGGATGGGGCACCCACAGCTTCTCTGGGCAACCTGCTCCAGTGTCTCACCACCTTCACTGTAAGGAATTTCTTCCTAATATCTAATCTAAATCTCCCCTCTTTCAGTTTAAAACCATTACCCTTTGTCCTATCACTCCGCTCCCTGATGAAGAGTCCCTCCCCATCTCTCCTGTAGGCCCCCTTCAGGTACTGGAAGGCTGTTATAAGGTCTCCCCAGAGCCTTCTCTTTTCCAATCTGAACAACCCCAACTCTCTTAGCCTGTCTTCATTAGAGAGGTGCTGCATCCTCTGATCATCCGTCACTGGGTATGCAGCTGGCGCCTCCTGTCCTGCTTTTGTTTGTAACACACAAATATGGGAACATCTTCAGGTGGCTGCTTTGCATTACCAAAATGTGCAGCAAAAGAAGAAAAGCCCATATCAGTAGCGTCTTGACTTTGAGTGACCCTTCTGTAACAACATCCCTGCGATATCCATCTATACGCGCCCAAGGGATGCACTTGGAAATTGGTTTGGGTACTTAACTACAACTTCAGTGTATTGGTTTAATGATGTCAAAATAAATTGGAATCTCGACACGGCTCATAAAAAAGCATGTTGCAAAATTTCTGCAGTGCTCTTACAGCGGACTGACAGTCAGCCTGCGTTTGCCAGGTACTGCTGTCGAGCACAGCCAGGCTGCGTTATTAAATATTAGTCCTCCAATGTGATTTTAAAATTAGAACTGCTTGCTGCCCTGGCCTCTTAGTCTAACAAGAGCCCTGCATGATGATGTAGCACATTCGGTCTCTCACCCCCCCATTCTGTATTTCACAAGGAGCATCAAGGTCAGGAATACTCCGCTACAGCCAGTGTCCTTCAGTGCCGTCACCCTGTTCTTCGAGCCGCTTCTGTAGCTGTAAATTAAGCATCTCCGGACTGCTTTTTAATCAGCTGCTGACCTTGTGCCCAAAAGTCTCAGGGAGCAGAGGATAACAGGGGTGGTATATATATTCCGAGTTAAGTCCTGTGTTCTATGCTATATTTGGCTGAGACTCCAATAAACAACTGTTTTGTAGCAATGACACGCTGCATTAATTGAGAATGATTCCAGTGTGTTAACCAAATAAAATAAACTGGCGTCCTTCCATGTACTTTAATTCAAAGAGGCAGCTTTGAGATTATTTGCTGTGTGAATTTCAGAGTCTTTCAGTTTAAGATACTTGAATGTTAATAACTTTCTAGCAACAGGAACATCTTCTTCTAGTCTTCTCCTTTTTTTTTTTTTTGGTTTGGTGATTTTTAAAATTATAAATAAGGTATCACTTGCATTTTCCATCACCATTTTAAGCCTCTGCTCTGTCAGGATTTCCCATATGTATGCATCTTCAGCTTGCATACTTCAGTAAGTGTGTGGATTAGGTTACTGCCAGTTCATAGCTACATAGCTGGTCACCTATGGTACGCGTTAAGGTAGCCAGGCAGTGCACAGTCGTGGACTTCATTTCTTATGTGGTTGAGAACTTACCATTGACCAACAGAAATTCTGGTAAGGGTATCGGTCTTCTGTCTGCTCGCTGTGATGTAGATTTATCAGGGATACACAGTAATGACAGCTGAAGAGAGCCTATATATATCTTTCATGTTATTCATCTATTTTATTCTGATTTTATCCTTCTTAAGCAGGAGATAGAGACATCCAAGGCTAGATCATCTTTTACTGGTAGCATGCCAAAGTAGGATTTATTTTCAATAATATTTCATCTTGCCAGTCTTTCCAACCATTTCAGGCATCCTCCCTCCTCCCATATTTATGAAACTATATATACAGCTTTCCAGTGAGAAAGCAGCTGCTTGAAAACACTTGTGAATAACACACAAGCTAACCTCCAAGTTCAAAACTGCCAGCCATGCAGAAAGTGTGCAGAGAACAGATTTCGGCCCAAGCATTCATCATGGTGTCCAGGCATCTGTCAGCTACCATATATCAAGGCTTTCATTTGTCTTGTGCAACTTCTATCGCCAAACTAAAATATACACACACAGCTTTGTATAGAGAGGACGTGAACAGAGCTCACGAAGGAGTATTGGCTGAATACTGAAGTGAAATGTGTTCTGTGCAAATAAGCTGTGAGAAACAAGACAGACGTTTCTGGATGACAGAAGTTACAAACATTTGAGATTAGAGTATGAGAGAGACGGTTTGGTAGTTCCCAGTGCCTTGCTCGTGTGTCTGACAGCGCTGGGAGTGCAGGGTGCCTGCCTGCTAGGGAGTAACGTTATGTATTAGAAAGCACATTTGGATAGAAAAAAGCTCTGCTCCTTTTAGGTGAACATTTGCAAACCCTTCATAAAATTTGGGGCATCAGTGCTGAACCATGCTTCTACATGGGCAGTACCAGAATTGTTCAAGATAGACAAAAATCGATGCTGTTTACAAACAGTCGGCTGAACTTGAGCCAGAAGTGTGCCCAGGTGGCCAAGAAGGCCAACAGCATCCTGGCCTGTATGAGGAACAGCATGGTGAATAGGACCTGAGAGGTGATCATCCCCCTGTATTGGGCACTGGTGAGGCCCCACCTCAAGCACTGTGTTCACTTTTGGGCCCCTTACCACAAAAAAGACATTGAGGTGCTGGAGCAGGTCCAGAGAAGGGAAACAAAGCTGGTGAGGGGTCTGGAGAGTAAGTCTTACAAGGAGAGGCTGGGAGAGATGTGGTTGTTTAGGCTTTTATAGAATCACAGAATGATACGGGGTTGGAAGGGACCTCTGGAGATCATCTAGCCCAGCCCCTCCTCTAGTGTAGCCTGGAGAAAAGGAGACTGAGGGGAGACCTTATTGCTGTCTACAACTACCTGAACAGAGGTTGTAGACAGGTGAGGGTAGGTCTCTTCTCCCAAGTAATAAGCGATAGGACAAGAGGAAGTGGCTCCAAATTGCCCCAGGGGAGGTTTAGATTGGATATTAGGAAAAATCTCTTCACCAAACAGGTTGTCAAGCATTGGAAGAGGATGCCCAGGGAAAGTGGTTGAGTCACCATCCCTGGAGATGACATGTAGATGTAGTGCTTAGGGACATGGGTCATGGTGGACTTGGTAGTGCTAGGTTAATGGTTGGGCTTGGTGATCTTAAAGATCTGTTCCAACCAAAACAACTCTACGATTCTGTTCTATTCTCCTCAACATGGCTGCTTTGTTTGGGACTCACAGGCACCTCAAGCGCAATGAAATGGCTTAAAATAGAGAAGAGAATCATAAACATTGAGCAGAGAGCAGGCGATGAAGAATGACATTAGGTCAGAGCCCTCACGTGTCAGATCCCAGCTGGTCCTTGGGGGTCACTGGGCCACCCCAAAGGTTGCCTCTGCTCCATCCCTTGTGGGCAGGGGCAGCATGGGGTGCAGGAGGTGCCCCAGGCAGAAGGGGGTCAGTGACTGGGGTTTCTCTGGAGCCTTGTGGGTGCTGAGTGCCAGACATGGTGTGAGAGCGAGTGGGGTGCTCGGGTGCCTGGTCAGAAGCAGTGAGAAGGGGTAACCGATGCAGTCACTCAACAGACGTGAATTCTGCATTGCTTTTAAATTACCTATCAACCAATTTTTTTATTTCTTTTTAATTTCTTTTTTTGCCCCTCTCTGGTGGGCAGGGTCCCACGTGCACACATTTCTATAGGCACCAACTGGGCAAACAGCACCCCACTGCAGCAGCTATGGGGAAAAAAAAATCTCAAGGGGGAAAAAAATAAAAAGTTGCACAATTCCTTTTCTTGAGAATAAGGGCAGTTAGCTGAACTCTCCAGCGTGGCACTGACAAGATGAGACAGCTGCCTTGGAGCTAGTGTGTTCAAACATGCTGCCGTTATCCTGTTACATGAATCAAAACCAGCACACACCAGCTTTCATCTGGATTTCATTATTGTGATTTATATCATAAGGACTGTTGTCTTGCAGGAAGCAGGAGTATAGGGAGTTGGGAGGGGGGAAGGGGGGGGCAGATTCTTATCAACAGGACAAAATTGACAAATCTCTCTGTTTAAAAATAGCCGTACCTCCTTGCCGGTTTCAGTTTTAAGCAGCCTGCTTATTCTCAAGCCTTTTGAGTGCTTTGCTTTAAATAAAAGTTTAAAAAGGCGAGCTTTTTCTCCTTGTAAAGGGAATTTAGCTGAATTCTGGCAAATCTCCCATGGGCTGGAGGAGTCCCAGGTAAAACAGGCAGTGGGGAAAGGTGCACCCCGGGCCGGGGAAGGCACGGGGGGGCTGCTGTTGTGTGGCAGAGAGCAGGGCTAATTTCTGGCATAATTCCTGGGCAGCTGAGACTGGAGGATGGCCGAGCCCTCCCTCCGCTGCCAAGTGGTTTGTATCGGGCAGGCGAGGTTCCTGCGTGTTTGCGTCCTTCTCTGGGCGAGGGAAGATGATTACCTGGAGGGAGCCAAAGGCAACTCTGCCAGAAAAGCCCATGATCACTTTGAGGGAGATAATTAAGATAAAACTAAGGAGCTCTATGGTGATGGAGAGCAAACAACGGGCAGTTAGGCTTGCAGTGAAGCACGAAATAAAGTGTCAGGTAGCTTTGCACAGTAGGACCGAGCTCACTCTTTCTAGGATTGCCCAAGACAACCAAAAAAGGCTGGTAATAACTAAAATAATCTTTGGATTTAATAGCAGGTAACCTTTATGTGCTCAGTGTCTCCTTACTCTGTAAGTGAGAGCAGCGTGAACTTCATTTGCTTTGAGTAGCAGATGGCACTAGTCTCAGTTATGTTGTGTGGCCTTTTCAATGGTCCTCTTACAGCAGTACTTAAAAACATGTAAAACTCCCAGCATATCTGTGTGTCAGAAGCACCCAACCTGCTGATGATCCTCTGCCAGCAAAACCAAGGAGCGGGCAGGCGGGCAGGCAGTGACCTCCCAGGGAAAGGAAGGAGAGGAGTAATTGTTAAGATCTTCATTCTTCTGCTTCGGAGGGCTGAACCCTGCCAGGTGGGATGAAGCACGGGAGAAGCTGTCTGGGACAAAGAGCCACGGCCACACGGGCACGTGCATATGTCCTCCCCAGCCTCAGCAAGACGAAAACCAGGAGGACCCACGCGTTCACTTGAAGCCTTTTCCCTCCAACCCTGGGCAGGGCAAGGTTTCTTCTCCCTGCCTTTCCCTTTCATTCCGGCATGGTAGAACGTTGCCTGCCTCAGTGTCAGGGCAGCGTATGAGTTTTTAACCCAAGTGGCAGTGCAATGTCTTCCCAGACCTGCGCTCGAGCTCCTCTGTAGGCACACAGGGCAGCGGGATGGGGCTGAAGAAGGTGGACGTGGATGTGGCTTTCTCCCTTTTGATGCTTTCTTAGAGCTGGCAGCTTTTCCATAATAGGGATGAGTTTCCTGAATAAATTATCCCCTTTGCTGAGTAAAAATTGGACCGTTGCCTAACAGGTTAACTGTGTTGGAGGGGGCTCACAAGCGTTTATACTTAGAGAAAGGGGCAGGCAGCTGTTCTGCGTGAGGCACCCAGCAGAATTACCTGCCAGGAGGTAGCGGAGAGCAATTTATCTGGGCAGATAATGCTTCTCACATTGCAAATCAGATAGCAGAATGGCCCGCATTTGAAAATGTGTGTATGACCATAACAACACCCCGTGGCAAGAAGTTGTTTTTTCGGTCTCTATTACAGCATGTTTACCTCAAATACTGCTGTGTGCTGTTCAGGGAAAGAGATGTTCTGCTTTCTTTTAAAATCCTATAATTATCCATTATTTCAGTACTATATCTCCTAAATGAAGTGCAGAAAAAGTTAGGTGTGTTTTGCTCCCCTTCATGCTCATTTCGGCTCCAGACAAGAAGATGGTGAGATAACAAGAGTTGTCCAATTGCTCTCTAGAGCCATTACACTCTCTCCTCCCCAAGGAGGAGATATACCATTCTTCCATATACCGTTTTAATTATTGGGAAAAAAAAGCCTGCACGCATATGCAGTCAGTCTTTTTGGTTAATTTAGATTCCCGTGAGGATATAAATACAGTGAGCCTGCATCTTCTATAAAGGCATAACATGCGACAAGTGTTTCTGCATGCCTCTTTCCACGTCTTGTTTAGCGTTAACAGCCCGTTGCTATAATGTAGGTTAATCAGAAACAGAAATTAGAAGGGAAAAATTGTTTAACTGGAAGGAGAGTGCACTGCACTGCAGACTGCTTGAAGCTGGCCAGGAGCTGGGTGCTTGGGCACCAGGTTGTCCCTTGGGTGCCCCAGCTGGGGCTTTTCTCTGCTTCTCTCCGAGAGGCAGAAGAGCCAAAGCCAGGAAGAGAATTGACACATCCCCAAAATGAATGTTGGTTTGTTGTTCAGCTGGTGGATTTTTGGCCAGGTGAGTGGTCACAAAGGATTTGGGTAAAATGCTTCCTGGAAGAAGACTGAAGGAATAGGAGAAGTGCTGCACAGCCCTAGATGCAAGCGCTGGCGTTGCAGGACTGGCCAGGAGGATCCTCTGCTGCTTTGGGAAATTCTTTAGGTTGTGACAAAAACGACTGGCAAGCTCGATGTAAAGGAAATAAACCACACACTTTGAATGTTGTCCTAACTCAATATTTTTGTCCACTTGTTGCCTAACTTATGACAGCATTACTGTCTTGCACTCTACTGAATGACCTGCTGTGTAGGCTAATTACCTGTTTTATCACAACTGTGAGCTGTGGCAGCCAAGAACTTGTACCAGCGTTTCCTTTGAGGAACCAATTTGAGAGAAACTCATGTCTCAGAACTGCATGGAGATATGCACACAAAATCAGGTCATCAAATCAGTTATTGTGATGATTTGTTGGTTTTTTTTTGTTTAACGAGGCTTCTCGGCTAGGTTTTTTCTAACCACATGTAGCTTAAACTCACTTTTAGCAATATTTGGAGGATCCTAATAAGGTCTGTGTTGTTCAGGGCACGTGCTGAACAGTCATCTCACATTTCAGGTGGCTTGTTCTGAGAGAGCAGCCACAAATTGTTGCCTTAATTCAGGCTGGATTTTCCCCTCTCCTGAAAGCCTTGAGAGTGACTGGCATTTGTTTGGCATTCCTTGCTTTTGGAAATTGAGCGATCTTGTTTGTTACAAACTAAAAGAGAAATTCTCTCTTGTCCATGTGTTACAGACCACAGTCATAGACTACGTGAAGCCATCAGATCTTAAGAAGGACATGAACGAGACCTTTAAGGAGAAGTTCCCTCACATCAAGTTAACCCTCAGTAAAATAAGAAGGTACGTTGCGAAGCTTGGTAAGGCTGCAAGGTGGTGCAGCTGTCTCATGTTTCGGTGTAATTGCTGCTGTACCTGAGGGGAAGCCCAGCACTGATTGATCTTCCAGGAGCAGTGACTGGCAGAGGTGCAGCATAAGTCAGAGGATTGCTTTGATTAGTGGGCCGAGTAAACAAGAGAGGGGAATGTACAAACACACACCAGTCAGGTGTCAAATGCGGCGTCTAACGGGATGAGGATGCGATCTGGGCATGCACCATGCTAAAATAGCCAGAAAACTAACACAACTGAATCTTTAAGCTTGTGGCACTTTGCTTAGGAAATGAAAATGCTGACTTATGTACCTTGTCCAGGGAGCGTGGCCAGAAGGAAAACAAGTGGCCAGCTTCACAGAAAACTTGTAGTATTTCATCACTCTTTCCAGTGTAGCAGGATAGACATATTGCTTCACTGAAGTAATGATAATTTCATTTGACTGAAGTGGGCAGAAGGCTACCAAGTTGTGTTGCTCTGTATCCGGGCAATAGCTGCAGTACGTGGAAAGACTGTTCGTTTGGATTTGACCAACCATAACCAGCAGCAAAGCTGCATATAGAGCACAAACAGTCAAGCTGTTATTACTAAATAAATTGTATGCACCTTGAGACCTCTGATGAAATATTGTTACTAAAAACGTCAAAGCTTTTCAGTTGCTTTTATAGTTTGACACAACTATCTGTTGGGGGCAGTGAGGGGAAAGAGTGAGGTCAAAATGTGCCATGAAATCTGTCCCCAAACAGAGCAATTAACGTAATGTAATTAATGTAAATTATGTTTTCCTTTTCCCTCCATTTGATCCAGTCTCTGAAAGGATGGCTCTTAGGGTGAAATGAGAAATGCTTCAAAACCCAGTTCACAGCATACACTATTTCTCTTTACTCAGCTTGAAGAGAGAAATGCGCAAGCTTGCTCAAGAAGAATGTGGTTTTGAAGAGCCTACAGTGGCCATGGCCTTTGTCTACTTTGAGAAGCTTGCTCTCAAGGGGAAGCTGAACAAGCAGAATAGAAAGCTTTGTGCTGGAGCCTGTGTTCTTTTAGCTGCCAAAATTGGCAGTGACCTCAGAAAACATGAAGTCAAGCATCTTATAGATGTACGTATCCATATGTTTCCAGTGTTCCTTCTACATGAAGTGCTAGTGTGTGGTGTGGTCTGTGCAAGGCTGTTTGTTAGTAGTCACCCACTCATCTAGGTTTCCAGCTGTACAGCCTTTTTTCCAGCTGTACAGGTTTCCAGCTGTACATGCCTTTTTTTTTGTTATACATTTATGTGGAAGTATTAGTGATCAATGTCAAGCTCATTTGGAGTGATTGAAGACCCTGGTGTCAGATACTGTGAGGTTTGAGAGGTATCTGACCACCGTTCTGTCAATACAAGTCAGAAGTTAAACCTCAGGAAATTAATTTTGCTTTTAATTATGTTTTCAAGAGTGTCAGTAAGGGCTCTCCTTTGAGAGGTAAATGCAGGTACTAATTTTAGAGGGAGTCTAATAGACAACCGAGTTTGTACTCCTTTCAACAAATTAAGTTTCAGGCAAGAAAACCTGAAGTGTTCCCATTAGAACACCTCAGCTCAGCTGTTGTTTTTTTTTTGGTAGAGTAAGGTGTTTGGTCTTCCACTCACTCCATATGAAAGAGTTAACAGAAGTGAGTGTTATTCCGTAATCTGTTTGCAAGCACCGAGACACCATTCTGATTTAAGGCTACAGAAAGTTAGGGCAAGTGGCCAGTTACATGGCTACGACAGCTCACATAGTTCAAGAAACGTGGAAACTTGGTTGGGGCCAGAACTAGGCTCATGCCCTTCTGCCACCGTCACAGAGCTGGATGGACAGTCAGTTTGTTATAAAGCCCTCTGAATAACCAGAAAAAGAAATCAACCTGGTGAGAGTTGGAAGATGTGGCCTTTCTTGCTACCATGAAAAATTGGTCCCTCCTTAAGACACGTTGAAATTTTCTGTAGATCTTCTGTGGGCAGAGAAGAATGGGGAGGGAAATATCGCTGAATAGCTGGTTGCCTACTCATAGTGTCCAAATCCAGTGAAAACAGCAGAGCAGATGGGAGGTTTAATACATTACAGCAGAAAGCCAACTACGAAACCCATCTCATCCCCCTTGAGGATAGTAATTTCTATTACTCACTGTTTTTATGGTCCTTGCAGATGACACCTTCTGCCTCTGAGGTATTATGATCAAATGTATCTAATTGTAGCAGAAGTAATTTCCCCAACAGGGTTTTGTAACACAGTCTAATGATGTGGAAAGGAAAATTAGTGATTTCAAGCAGCGCAGGAAGTTTGTGGGCAGTTACGAGATGCATGTCTCCCATTAACACCAGTGATTTCGGTGTTTGCTTGAAGCCAGGATTTTCCCCTTCCTGCAGTGGTAATCTCTATGATCGTTAGAAGATGTATCTGCTGGAGATGGAATAAGTGAAATGACAAACATGTCAGAAATAGCATGGCTGGCTGAGCTTTGTAAGTTCACCTTCACAGCAGGGAGTCAGTACATCCAGTTCATCCTGCTCTCATTTTCTAAACCTAGAGTCGTGCAAGTCCAGCAGGGCAGAGGTTTAATGACAGCAGCACGTGTGTCTTGAATAATGTCATCTGCAAGAAATTCACATCACATTCATATCACTAGAAATTCACATCCTCTTTCGCAAAGACTTTTTATTTATTTATTTGTCTATTTATTTATTTATTTATTCCTTCCTTCCTTCCCTCGGCTGTCGTTGCAGAAACTGGAAGAGAAGTTCCGGCTGAACAGGCGAGAGCTGATCGCCTTCGAGTTCCCAGTGCTGGTGGCCTTGGAGTTTGCTCTCCACCTTCCCGAGCACGAAGTGATGCCGCACTACAGACGCTTGGTGCAGAACTCCTAGCGCTGGCTGCCCTGCGGGGAAGGGGCTCCCGACTGTTCCCACTTGGCTCTCCTGAGCCGCAGTTACTACTGGAAATGCAAAATCAGACTCCTGACACTTCGCTCGCTCTCTCCCCAGGACAGTTTTTCTGGCAACCTACAGGAAACACTGCTTCGACGTAGGACTCTCAGCTTTGACAAATTTACGTATCGTTGCTTTCTCAAAGCAGGTGAAGACTGAGCTGTTGGTAAATGGTCAACGCGCTGAAACTGGGTGGTGACTGACCCTGCCTGTGGGGACTACAGCTATAAAAGTAGGCAGAAATTCGAAGGGCAGCCTCCGTGACCGCCCCTCTCCCTCCATCACACAAACCCTGGAAGCCCATGTGAGTGCATTCTCGTAGTGCTTTTTCTACAGACCTGCTGTAACTTCCAAGAGGACTTCTTAACGTGAAAAAGCTTTTAAAGAGGATATCTTCACTGTGTCAAAAAAGAATGTGCCAATCTATTTTTGTATCAGCAATTGAAAGTGCACTTTTTCCTGTGGGGTGTTTGTGTGTGTAGCCGTGTGTGTGTGCGTGTGCGACACCGAACTGATCTCCGTGCAGGTGGTTGGCTTAGCTGTTTCCGAGTGTATCAGTTACCAATGGCCAAGATCAAGGTGACCTTACGTGTTTACTTCTTGAAAAACATAACTACTGGAAAAGTGGTAAATGGGATCATTTCTGGACACTTGGTTTTTTTTATTCTCTGATCTTTCCAACATCGTACCTTTGAAAGGATTACACTACTACTACTACTACTACGAGAGGAGGATCAGCAACTGACCTGGAGTTTTCAGTCATGTTTGTGATAAAGATGAAAGCATTAGTATGAGATTTCCATGTCATGTTTTTTTAAAAATATCTTGTGTTAAGCCACATGCATATTTTTAACCTTCGCACTTTTCCCACTGTGGAGATGGTTAGACTTGCACTCTGTAGTGTTGTATTTCTGTGCTCTATGTTAGAGTGCGTAATAAGCACATTTATTGTGCTGTATCTTAAAACAGTGTTTTATTAAAAAAAAAAAAAAAAGAGTAGGGCTCAGCAGTGTAACAGGTGTCTTAAGGCTCCAACAGCAGGGGCATCAGCTCTCGTTAAAGTTTTTTTGGGTTTTAACTAGAATTGACGGTGCAAAACCTAAAATCAGTGCCCATTGAAGTTAAAGGTCCAGTTCCTTTAGACATTTCAGTACTGGAGTTTTACAGTAAAACTTCTCGCAGCTTCCCTGGTTCTGACTGGACACCCAGAAAGCCGGAGGGTTTCACCCGAGCTCCCTGACGCTCCATCCACACTAAGCGAGCGCCATGCTGACGGCATGTCCCATCATTGTTACCCTGTGAGGTTACACCCCTGTCCAATCTTCTCCTGTGCTGGTTCACTTAACAAGCCTTGCCCTTGACATGCCCCACACGGATCCAGTAAAGTCAAATACTTTCAGCTACGGTATTTCTAAAAATAATAATAATTTAAAAATATAAATAAAAAAATTTAAAATCTCACACATGAGATTTTAGCTGAAGCCTTACCTCTCTTAAGTTTGGGAGTGCTTGCTCAGAGTATGGAAAGGGCTTGTGAGCAGAACGTAGAGAAGTGGGATGTAGCAGAGGACGTAAACACACTAATGCTTACTTTCTTTCGCTCTTACTTTAATCAGTTTTATTATTTCCTTCAGTTAGGCCAGGAAACATCCAGTTTCTTTACCAGCTTTGACTCCTTTAAATTCTAGCACGAAAAACACCTGCGTTTGATTGCTCTGTAGGATCTGGAAAGGTTACACATGTCAGGACAAAGGGGAACTTGTTTGATGCTGTTTCTCTCCCTCCATTTTAAGGGGGAGGGTGACTGTGCTCGCTTACAGTTATTATTAATAGCTATCTAATTACTGATTAGATACATTCCAACGGGATTGGGAAGGAGGGGGTAAAGATAAAAGCATGCACTTACCTCCCTAGTGCAACGCCCCGTGTCTCAGCAACCCATGTTGTCATTTGGCCGGCTGCAGAGTGAGGGGAGGGGGGCCCTCCCTGGCACTTCTGCTCCCTCCTCTTCCTCCTCCTGGCCCCCACACAGCCAAGGAACACAGGAGCCAAGAGCCTGGAGCACGCCTGACGCCTACGTCTGCCCTGCCGGGTTATTCAACCCAAAAAGGCAGTATAGGCTTGACCTAGAAGCCAAAATGGTCTGCAGGTCTGCCAGGAGGGCTTCCGTCCTTGGCTGCATCTCTTCCCACCAAAATCGTGTATATACGTTCAAGATTTGCTTCTGATTGCAGAGATCTGTTTCTAATAGCGACCACTCAAGGCTAAGCAGAAGCTTTACCATTCCGTAAAGGCTTCTACGTTTTGCTTTTGAGTCTGATTTTTTTATTTTTAAATGTTGCTTTATAGTATTGCAGGGAAAAAGCAAATTGTGATTGCAAGATGCCGACTAAAGAATGACAGTCTTACAGTAGTCTTTAGAGACGCTATTGAATCATGCTGTCACATCTTTTGTCTTCTGTGCTGCTACCCAACCCTGACCTATAGTTTACACAGATTTCTGGGATGAAATCTGATTGCTGGAGACTCTCTGCTTTTTATTGTTGTTCTCATCGTTGTTGTTTTGGGGGCGGGAAAGGGTTTCGGAGTGATGTTCAGTTACAGTTTGAATGTGGAATAAACACTTAAGATGGTGATGATGTTGCACTGTTCACTTAGGAACGTATATAAAGCCATATGATGCTAGATATCAGAGCACAAAGCTTGGTCAGTACAATTATGGTTAGGACAACGGGCAGGATTTGCCCCCCTTTTCTCCCCAACCCTGGAAAAATTCAGGCTGAAGTGGTAGAGAAAATCTGTACCAAACAAAAAAAAACCCATGTTGATTGTTTGCCTTTGTCTTACATGGTAATGAGTGTTGATTTACAAATGATTTTAGATTCAAGTTTAAATAGTTTGGGAAAATTATCCATTCCATATCACTTGTTCTGTTTTGAAATTATATACCGTACACTCTACCATGCAGAGTTTATTCCTTTTCTAAAAAAATAAATAAAAGTTTTAAAAAAATTGAAAAACCCAGACTCTTTTCCACCAATGACAGTATGTAAAATTATTCCATTCTCTCATTTGTATGTGTCAAATGTTTTTGGTTTTGTCATCCTCTAGGACATAAAGCTGCTTATTAATAAGCCAGTGGTGGGATTGCCCCACGGCCCTTCCCATCTCCTGGCATTCATCTCCCTCACTTCCAGGGTCTTTCCTCCAGCACAGATTTTAGTCTTCTTTTTTCCCAGACCATTGTTTTGGGTTTGGGATTAATTTTTTTTGAACCCTTCTTTTTGGCACCAGCTCCTTTTCCTGGAGCTGCCAGGCCCTGATTCTCCCAGTCCAAATCATCAGCATGAAGGATGAGGCACAAGCAGGCTCCTCAGCATTGCTTGTGTCTTGTGACCACTTGTTCGCTGGAGAATTAGAGGTACGCCACTTTGGTTTAGTCCAGTTGGTAGTAAAATTTACAACTGGTCCCTGTACTAGTTGTAGTTCATAAGCAGCTGCTTCTGTTTGGGAGGCTGAAAGTTCAGTTTGGGACATTCATGTGCACACACCCAATTATTCACCAGCTGTTGGCATTCAAGCTGGTTTTTCCCCTCCTATGACACCCCCTAAATCCAACACCTATCTAGGTGGTCCCGCCAAACAACACCCATTTATTGTGCGTTTTCATTCCACATTAATAAAGTTATGCAAAAGGTTTGGCTTCCTACCCCCACCCATCACTCTCTGGGTTCTCCAGAGACCCACAGCTGTAAATCATATTTGTGGCTATACAAACATTAGCTGCATTTACACAGAACCCAGGATAAATAAATATCCAGAAAAATGCTTTACTAATCGTTTTCCAGAGCTACTCACTAACAGGCAGTGGCTTCTTTGGGATAGCCTGTAACATCTTTAAATGATACAACTTCAGCTAATTGCTCCGGCTTCCTAAAATACAGAGCCCACAGCATAAGCGCTCCCTGGAAGCTGGGAGGAGTAGTTTGTTAGGAGATGCTAACACCTTCCCACGAGGCTAAAGGATTTTGGCACCAGGCCCCACGTCAAACATTTTTCTTAAAAGAAAAGGTAAAAGTAGTTTAGCGAGGTGAGAGACGGAGCCATCACAGCAACAGTGTCAACATCACTAGCTGAGACTGAAATCTGTCCCAGGTTGAACCTTTGGGAACAGGAGGGGAGGGAAGGGGAAAGGAGTGTGGGAGGCAGGTTGGAGCTTAATTTCTTCATCTTCCATTTTAAACGTCATAGTGAAGGGGGGGGGTGTGGGGTGTGAGGGGGGGAGAAGAAAAAAAAATGAAACTCCAGGCACATCCCTTCAAAGAAAATTGCAGACAAGCAGAAAGGCCTTTCTGACATCCTGAGTCCTGTTCCTTCCCACCGATTTCAGCTTGAGCCCGAACAGCCAGAGACTCCCTGCCTCAGCCTGGAGCCTGCTGGTCAGGAGGAGAGATTTCAAGTCGCTGTAAACAAACAAAAACAAACCCTTGTCCAGACCCCAACAGCAAATACCAGGACCAACAGGGAGAGGAGAAGCAATGGTCATCCTGAGCTACTGGGAAAGAGCAGGAGTTGTGATCCTGGAAATCAGCCTGTATACCTTCAAAGCAAGCTGGGAGGGACCAAGAAGTTGCTGAAGTTGCTGCTGACTTGAAGAGCAAACACTTCCTCCCCTTATTGAGAGCTAAATATTGGCTACTAACATAAGTTAATTTGCCCTTTCTAGGCATTCCTGTAGCCTGTCACACACCCCTTTCCATAATCTTGTTGAACAGCATCTTAAACCAGCTAGGACCCTTGCCTCTCCAAGACCTAATTCCTCAAAGCAGAAGCCTTCCAGTTTGCAGTCAAATTTCCTTGGTGACTGGTTTATAACTTTTTGAACTTGTATCAGTACTTCATCTAACTTGAAACTGAATTCTTTTCCCTATCGGAATTCTGGGATCAAGGCGGGTGGGCCTCAGCAGCAATGGATATTCTTAAGAAAGTTCCGGCATTTAGTTAGACAAGACACTAAAAGGAGAAAGGAGAGGCAAGAAAATAATCCTCTTCCAGGAGCTTCCAAGCGCAGTGAGGTGTTGCCTTGGCTAACAGCAGTGGGTATGTCCATCAAGGAAGAAGCTTGTTAGCCAGCTTTTCAGAACCACTGACACAAGGCCTAGACTTCACAGAATCACATGGGGTTGGAAGGGACCTCTGGAGATCATCTAGTCCAACCCACCTGCCAAACCAGGTCCACCCAGAGCCCTTCCCTTGCAAGGAGCTCAGGTGGCCGTCCCAGGCTGGTCACGCTACACACTCCTGATGACCGCCTCCATCCTTCCACACTTCAACCTTGCCTTGGCTCAGCAGTCACTCTGGATGTGGAGGGGAGATCATGCACCAGGAATAAACTCAGAAGAATTTGCAGAACCAAACGACCTGACACAAGGGAGGGAGGAGCCATTCACGAAATTATAAAAATGCAGAAGACAATGGGAGCCTGTGACTTCCGGCCATATTTTCTGCTAGGAACCAAAGAAGCCCAATTGTATTTTTTGTTGTTGTTGTTAAAAAAGATAAAAACCTAATATAGAAACAAAGTAGCGGTAAAGCTTTTAAAAGATGGATAACAGGCTTTTATTTCTAAACTGCTGTCATCCCACTCAGACCCAAAATGACTGAATTGCTACCATCCAAGTTGGATTAATGGTCTAGATCGTGCTATTTCCCATGTCCCTCCTCACATGCCGGCAGCTAGATGTCCCTGCAAAACGATGCACTTATGAACATCCCTAACCAGAAGCCTGAATCCCAGACACCTTCCTCTTGGCCTCCCGCTTTTGTGGGTGAGAGCACAGCCTGCGAGGCAATCAGCTCCTGTCAAATAAACTGTCACATGCAGTCCTTTTTATTAATTGAGAAAGTTATTGGCTCTGTCTTCAGTGCAGGAGAGGAGCACATGGTGGGGCAGGATCCCACCTGTGTACATTGGCTGCCCCTTGGCTGCAGGTAAGAGCTGGCTGTGCACCCACCCATTCAGCTTTCCTTGAAAAGGAAACCCTTGCAGCAAGAAGGGATGCAGGAGCCATTGCCACATTTGTCCTCATGAGCATCCCTAGAGGAAAAGGGAGAACCGAGGCTTGTTAAAAACATGCCCAACTAAAGAAAGGAAAATTGAAGCAATGCCTATCCACTCATCATCATCTTCATCTTCATCTCCTCTTAAGAAAAGGGTCTCTCTTCCCCCACCAGCTATGAGAGGACTAAAAGGGTACTGAACAGCATGGCTGAAACGCAGTCATTAGCAACCTCCCTTCTGCCTTCAAGGCCAAAAGTGAGCTGTTGAAAGAGCACTAGGTCTGTGCTCTGACCTCCCATGATGCAACCCACAAACTAACTGCACTGTAGCTCCTTGTGGAGCACAAGCATTTTAATGAAGCATTTAAGCACGATTTAGACATTTCAGATGGACAAAGTCCAACACATTTCCAAACTTCACTAGGTTGTTCCAATCTCAGCCTCTTCTAGTTGTGAGCACTTTTTCAAGCCAACACTAGACCAGCTCAAGCTTATAAGTAATCCCAGGGTATTTAAAAGCACAGCTCAATATTTAATGCCTTCTTCCAGAGCAACATCCTCCCAGCTATCTTGAAACATCCTCCAGTGAGCAGCAGAGACTGGATGCCAATCAGCATCTGGGGTATTTCTGTGGGGCAAAGATTACAATGCACACAAAGCCAACACCAGAATTTCCAAGCGCTCATCTCCCATGACAGCCCAAGAGGTTCATCAATGTTTTCTGAATCTAAGACTCCACAAGCTGTTGTCTGCCTTCCAGGGTGCCTTGTATCTCATCTAATTTCTGTGCAGAGCGAATATGAATTAAGACAATAACCTACACAGGATTAAAAAAAAAAAAAAACAACACTTTTTTTGCCCAGTACAATCTTTCATTTCCTCTAACCTGAGAAAGACCATGTCAAGTAAGACCTCTACCAGTCAGTGGAGCATGCAAGGCATTGCATTCAGAGATACTCCCTAAGGAACATTTCAGGTATCACAGTTTTAAATTATGGATCATGTGGATGGATTAAGAACTGCTGGATCCTGTTCCCTCTTTTATTCCTTGCTGGATGGTTTTCACTTAACTGCTGCTGTTTAAGTGTTTTGCTGTTGAGGGTTTTTTGCTTTTATTATTTCAATGAAGGCAAAGATAAGCAGAAAGAAGCTGGTGCAGTGCTGGGAGTTGGGTCTGGCTGACTCTTTCACACGGTGCATCCGGAGCTGCAGACTCCACCCTTTGTCTGATTTATTTTAAAAGCCTGCTGTGTCCATTAATGGAAAATTGGACTCTGTTCAGGCTGTGATGGTGTCCATGGGCAGGAAAATGGAAAGTTTCAGATTAAAGCTGCAGGAGATCAGGAAGAAAAATATCTGGTGAATTTAATTGATGGTGGCAACACAATTATTAGGGACAAATATTAAAGAAATGGCAATCTGTGACCCAAAGAATCTTATTAGTTAGAAAGATAAAGAAGGGTAGTATGGAAGTCTGCAAGGCCACAGGGCTGAGAAACTGAAATACTCCTCATCAGGAGGAAGTTCAGACACTTGGCAAGATTGATCTTGTGAATATATATGAGATGACATCTACCAATGTGGCATTAAATTTGCATTTACTAACCACCCAAGTTATGGTCTCCTTAATTTCTTAGAGATCTGAGGCATATCTGATGATACTTGGGCCTCCCCTGCTCACTTTTGTACTCATCACTAGGTTTGAGAAAGCGGTGGGAGTCTCAGGGACATCATGCTATAGTTTAATTGAAATAAGCAGCTGAGTAGAGGGAAGAAGTGGTGGTAGCATTCTTCACTGAAGACCTGATGGAGAAGCCCATCAAGGCACATGGAAACCTATCTACACTTGGGTTACTGCTGTACGCAGAGCAGAGGCCAGTAAATCACTGAACAGGCTTTTCAAAGTGCAACTGAGCTTCGATCCCAGCAATGGGATTCTTAAGGGGAAAAATGGATAACTAAAAAGCTGGAAAAACAAGTAGAATTTCTGCTCTTAAACATACTGATTGATTTAATAACAATACTGTGCTCATATGACTATATTTTTTTTTAGTTAACAGTGTAGCCATAAAATAAAATAAATATTTATTTTTAGCATAAATGTAACTATGGTTATTTATATAAGTCTACTATAGAATATAGGAGGAGATTAAACCGGTATGATGACATGATAACTTAATGGATTCTACACCAAAAACCCCTCCAAAATTCCAAAACCTTAAAGAATGCTCCAGCTGAAATCTCATGCCATGGCTTGCTTTATTGTTTGTTTTTAAACTATCACATGGAAAACGATGATATAATTCTATAGCAGGAATATATTTTTGGAGTGGTCAAAAATATTTCAGAGTACTTTCTACCTTCCTATTAAGGCAAGAGAGCTGAATCTCCGGCCCATGAAAGAATTTGTCATGGAATTCATGAAGTCTCTCAGAGGGACCAACATGAAAGACATCGGCTCTTTAAGACTGTGTTCACTTCTCTCCTTTCCCTTAAAAACATAAACACTTGCAAAATCCTTCCAGTCTTTACCTTTGGATGAAATGACTGAGTGGACTGGGAGCTGATGCAATGTAATATTCCAATACTTTCCATCTCCTCGCTGAAGTCACAGCTGAAGACATTCCCATCAGCGAAACCATCTGTTCAAGGGAGCTGCATCTAGCCTGCAGCCCATACGAAGTGAACAGAGTATCACGATTCATTGATAAGCAGATTTAATTTGCATCAGTTTAAAAGAAGGTGTGGTTATTAATTCACAATGCAGAACAGGGTAATAGCTCCAAGCTTCTGCTAGTCTAGAAAACTCTCCCCATTTTCCTGTGAGCTGCTGAAGCCCCAGATGCTGGCAGCAAGAGGTTACACCATCATCTCAGCTGTTTTCCACTGCATCTACTTCTTTAAAACTGACTTTGCATGGTTTCAAAGGGGAGTTTGAACCAGAATGGTGCCCTTGTGTCACGTTTTCAGAAACAAGAAGAGTAAAAAACACAAGACAGATTTTGAAGGGAAAGGGGAAGCTATTTTCTAGATTTTACAATCATTTCTGCTGCTCGAGGTTAAGGGTTCCCCTGTCAAAATTTTCAGTGGCGCTGCCTCTGCAATTCAGCATTTGCTCGAGTGAACTACACTGCTTTTCTCCAAAGATTTCTTAATCACAGAAGGTTTGTTTTATGGGTTTGTTTGTTTGTTTTAAACCAAAATAAAACAATATAGTTGAGATTTTTTCCATCTGAGAGGCTGCGGTAAGCAACTTACCCATACAACACAGCTATTCACAACATGAGCCATTCAATTCTTTGCTCAGCAATTTTAATATTCCACTTTGAATACAGCTGAGCCACATGAAATTCTGTTGTGTAAGGCTCGCCTTGGAAGTAGAGATTTATTTTCTTCGGTTACAGCTCATGAAGTCTTGAGGCTACAACCATCTGTGTTAATCTCTGCACAGTCTGTTCTTATTCATCATCAATAACAAGCGCAAGGAGCACCCATGCTGAAGACAGCACAAACAGACAAGTATAATAAAGAAATAAAAGCCTTCTCGCTGAAAATTTTAGCTTCTGTGTCTATCTTACATCTTAGTTCTTTGAATATAACTGGAGACATTAAACGAGAGAAAACAATTAACTTCGCCCTGAAGGAGCATCATATTTGAAGGAAAGTTCAACCCTGTTTTCTGAGCAGCCCTGGCCAGAGTGACTTGCAGATCTCAGCCTTTGGCAGTGGGACAGCCAGAAGCAGGAGGGCAGAGGGAACAACTTGGATGGTGTTTTCTTCTGCCCGCTAAAATTTACCCTGTCTCTCACACTGGAGCTATCGGGTTGTTCTCCACTAACTGCTGAAGTTTGCTACACAAGTGAGCCTGGTCGTTGGCAAGAGAGATCCAGGGCAATGCCTGCAGAGCTGCACACAACTTTACATCTGGCTTCATCTCCTCTGACACCAAAACGGCACTTCTGTCACTCGGCTCAAACGAAGAGAGTCAGTGTAAGGCTGATCACGCAGAGAGCTCCTGGGCAGCCCCTGGGCAACGTGTTGGTAATCTTTTTGCTGGCATTGGACTGCCCACAGAGTTGCAGGCTCATGGGGAGGGAGGGTCTCAATTAAATTTTCTGACTGCTCTAAAGTGAGTGAATTTCATTTGTGAATTTGTGAACCTGTGCAGGCAACTGGAACAGAGACAAGGGGGCCTCTCCCCTGGGAAGGCAAAGAACAGACTGATTTTCAGGCATCAGACAGGGAGAGATGACTCCTTGAGGGAAGTTCTCCATGCCTTGTTTTGAAGCCATAGCACATCCCTTGGTGTCCCAGAAGGTGTGTGACAGATAAACAGCAAAAATCCCTTTAAATTCCCGTCTCCAGCCAGGGCTGGAGAGGATGACCAGCTAGACTGGCTGAGCCCCTGCAGCTTTCAAAGGGAGGTCTGAGAAATATTTGCCTCATGGTGTTTCTCACCCCAGTCAGTGACCACTTTCTGCTCATGCAATGTGACTGCTAATTACAGTAGTGCAATTCTTAACGTGGGCATTCGCAAATCACCAAAACATTTACTTCGTGCTTGAACCATAGTCCTCTTAGCAGACTTAGCAGACAACCCTCTTGTGAGGGTTAGTGATACCCCTGCATCTAGGGCATGGCAAATGGTGTTCCCAGCTCTCCACCTTTCCTTTCCATCTTTGTTGCCAAATGGCTTAAGGAGGGTAACTCCAAACTAGCAGTTTCTCAATCCGGGTACCCATTTCCTCCAAAACAAGACCAACCTTTCCCCTTATCAGTTTTGAAGGGGTTGTGCTGGAGGCTTGTTTTATTCAGCCAGCTTGCCACAGGCAGGCGTTGGTCCTACGCAGTATGGCAAGGCACTGGGTGCCTGCAGCTCCAGCGTAAACAAACTTGTTGCTGCACCAGCTTTCCTCATCAGCAAGGGGTACGGAGGTTCAGGCGTAAACATGGATCAAACTCCTACAGGAAAACGGGCCTTACAGAATCACAGAATCACCTAGGTTGGAAGGGACCTTTTAAGATCATCTAGTCCAACGAATAAAAAAAAACAAACAAAAAACCCCAAACAAACAAACAAACAAAAACCCCCACAAACAAACAAACAAAAAAACCACAAACCCCACACCACACCCAAAACAACACCAATCCACTACTAATCCATATCCCCAAGCACCATGTCAACTCGTCT
>JAOTQQ010000012.1:105452184-105478895 GCA_026546715.1 Gallinago undulata
GTGTTCAAGGCCAGGCTGGATGGGGCTTTGAGCAACCTGGTCTAGTGGGAGGTGTCCCTACCCATGGCAGGGGGGTTGGAACTTGATGATCTCTAAGGTCCCTTCCAACTCTAACCATTCTATGATTCTATTCTATGACAGAGGAGCCCAACTTCCCTGTTAAGCCTGCTTCCTTGACTTGCTTTTGTGGCAAAAAATTTAAACCTGCAGCATTTTACTTTCATCAAGCAGAGCCTTAGAAACACGAGCACCTTGTGCTAAGGCACAAAAAGGAAAGCAGAAGCAAACAGCTCAGTGTTGCATGAAGTTATATAATATACATATATAAAAAGGTAGTGGGCTTAAATATGCAGGGAGATACTGACTCAGCAGCTGCAGAGACTGAGTTGCCCAGAGCCCAGGTGCCCGAATGCCTGCTGCAACCCAACCACCTTCCCAGAGCTGCCCCAAGCACAACCTCTGCAACCAAAGAGCCGCAGCAGCTCCCGCTGTTGATTTGGCCACTGGCTTTCTGCTGAGACCACCAGCAAAAAAACAAATGGTTTTGGTGTATTGCTATGAACAGCACAGACAAGAGAGAGGAAGAAAAAACAAAACCACCAGACCACAGCCTACCCTTGAAAGTTATGCAAGAAGAAAGGTACACGATGAGCTTTTCCCACAACAAAGGTTCCAGCTACAATTGCAAAACCTCAGCTATCACACAGGGACTCTTTCATGAGGTCTCCCAGGGTCACCAGTCACTTCAAAACCAGCGGAAAGCTGGCACAGCAAGGATCCTATCATATTGCCACGACCAGCTGGCAGAGCCAGTTGTCTGGGGAAAGCCAGTGTGCTGCAGCCATCACTCCCAGCACTGTCTGAATTTACGGACGGGAGGGTCCGTGGCTGGCTGTGTCTTGGCTTGAGTATGAGCTCAACTCCCCGTGCCATGTGGCTCATGTTGGTTTCAAGACAAGTGCTTGGGTTCATGCAAATGTTCCTTTTCATGCTTCTCCCTCTCTCTCCTCCTTTCTTCCAAAACCTGAGGTTTACTGCCTCGCAAGAGAATTGCTTACTCCAAGCTCAAACCAGAGCACGACCCAATATAGACGGACAATATGCCAATGTAAACAGACCCCTTGCGATTAATTGGGATAAGCTTAGGTACAATACAGGCCAGAGTACTTCTCTGGATGTTCTTTTTTAAAAACTAAAGCATCTTTTTCTGAAAAACAACTAATCTTTACCTAAAATTCCTCAGTCATAGAAACTGACTGCCGTCCTTTGTAAATTTACCTTCTTGTTAAACTACAGTGTTTTATTTGAAGTTAAAATGCAGCTATATTTTAAAACCCAGCTGGTGGAATTCGTTAGACTGAAGCAGATATGCCCCCTGCTAACTTTAGCCTTCTAAAAGCCATATGTCTTGTCGAGACGAGTCACCTCGTTTCCATCTACAGAGAGACAAGCACTTCCAGAGGGTCTTTCAGTCATATCAACACGGCACTCTATTCAAGAAGAACCATCTCTGTGAGGGCACCTCTCTCCTTCCATTCACACATATGAAGCAAACTTTGTCAACTTAGATTAAGGGACTACACTTTAGATACCTACTGTCATGTGAGACAAGTCCCTCTCCTCATTGAAGATTTGTTATCAAGCTCCTTTTACCATGTAGATCTTCCCCACAATATTATCAACTCATCATTTAATATTTCACAGAGATTGCTTTCCCACAGAGAGGCACTAATACATCAAGACTAACTTCTAACAGCCATTAAGCAACCAGATATGAAATTATTTTAAGAACTCTTGAGATGAATTGCCTTACAGTCTTTATGACATTCATTCAAGGTTCATAATCTTTGTTGCCTCTTGCAATAATTTAAGAGACAAACCACTGCTGGGAACAGTATGTGTCCCTCCACCCCCTCCAGCTGACAAAAATTTGCAGAGTTCAAGAGAAATCTCGGAGAGAGGAAGAGGAAAAAAAATACACAAAGAGCAATCACTACAGATATTGAGATTTATTGCTGATTTCCCCATTCTGCAAAGCTGTCAACCCGCCACAGTTCCAGAAGGGAATTATCTCCAGAAGCCCCATGGCCTCGGTCACCATGCCAGTTCAGACGACGTGACTACAGACCTGAGTGCAGCAGCTTGCTGCTTACAGAACAGTTGGAGACAAAATCCATCCTTCCTGATCCTGAATTCATGGCAGGATCTGGGCTCTCACATTGTTTGGCACAACCTGCCGTCAGCTTCCAAGAAAAGAACTGGGGGCATCCAGTGGGGAATGTTGCTCTTCCTGAGTTCGGTTCCCTGCCCAAGAAGCTGCTACTGAGAGGTTCTCACACAGAGCCATCAGCATGAGACAGTGCAGTTTTTCCTTTACCACATCAATCAGGAATAGTTTGTCTTGTGCTTTGAGGCAAAGGCTCCTAACCATCCTGCCAACTATGCTGTGCTCTTACGAGCACTATTAATAGCATAGTTTTTCTTTCTTAATAGAAAAACAATAGGTCTCTTTCCTTGTGTTTGGTTGCACTTCTTCATTTCTGCTGCCATATTTTATTCAGAGATAGGGTCTCTAGCTGCAAGTCAGCTCTTTTCCAGCTGGTGAGATCTGGTTCCTCTTTATGTGCCTGTCCTTTCAGTGTAAACAAGCAAAGCTTCTCCAACTCCACTGATCACAAAGCTGTAAACAAAGCATACCACAAATTTAGCATCAGGCAAGTCTGTCTACTTGATACAATGCCAAACAGCACAACATTAGGAGAAAGGTATTATTTTGTCTAAACACATTTCAACCTAGAGACAGTAACCCAGGTGATTTTTTTTTTTAATTCATCTTGCTAAGAAAAGGCCAAACCCAGAAATGTCTTATGTAACTGACTTTATCAGAAACTACCCTTCCTATATTTTAGGGCTGGTGGTATTCACATGAAAATACAGACAGAAATCTATATAAGAGGAGGTTGCACCTACTTACAAGAATAGCTAGACAGCCATACACCAGCTAGAATAGGAAAGGAAGGCCAGAGAGTTTGAACCTCATTAGGTTAATGATTCCCCCTTGCAATTCCTGTTTGTGTTCTGACCTGAAAACTTGCCACAAAGTCAGGAGGAGATGTCAGGTCTAAGTTTTGGGGACTGGGGAAATCAGGAAAAAGAATTTTGGTCTAGGGAGATCCCGCTTGCAGTGAGGCTGGTAGAAATTCCCATCTTTGATTCTTTTTGTGAGGTGAAAGCATCTGCCTGGCACAGGTGCCCAAGCGCTTCCTTCCTGTGCTGCTCACGGCACCAGTGGTGGCACTAATGCCTCTCTCCCAGGCTCAGGCTAGAAGCAGGGTTCCAAATCAGGATGAATGGTTTTACAAACAAAACCTTTCACTGAAATAAACTATAGATTGCACAGTCAATCTGTACAACAGTTAATAATCCCCATATCTCCTCCGCTACCTATCACAGCTGACTGCAATATGGTAGGACACCGACTCATCTCCCCTTTTATAACATTGCAAAGCTAAGTGTACTGACCTTTCATCTTAGCCTCATAGCTTAGCTTATGAAACAGAAAAGCTCCTTAATGAACTTTATAAACAAAACAAACTTCTGTTAAGTTCATTTGTAAGGCAGCTCTTTTTTTTTTCCCTTGGGGAAAAAAAAAAAAAGGCATGCAAAGCTGAAGGCTCCCTGGTCTTTAATAGCATTACAATCACTTAAATCTTAGAGCTGTTTTAAAAATCACATAATTGCCCTTGTTCCCAAGAGGAACAAACATTGTATAACAACAGGACAATATCTTAAAATTACACAGGAAACAGCCCTGGAAACTAGGTGCTACAGACAGTCTGTAGACAGTCTGTGGTGGAGACAGAGTACCTTTGGGTGTGGAATTATCAACAAGGAGCAAAGGGCTGCAAGCTTTTTGAAAAGATCTAAACCATGTGATTCTGTTCAGCTGTAATCACTAACAACCTCTGAGTACGTATCTCTGGAGAGGGTTAACCCTCACGGCTTGCCTGGATTTCAGCTCCAGTTATAAACATACCCTCTGCATTAATTCCTTCAGAAGCTAAGGTTGGACACAGTATTCTTCCTCTTTACTACAAGGATAAAGACCCCACTGACTATGGGAAGAACTAAACCTAATAGAGTCATAGAAATGACTCAATTTCTTTTTTTTTTCTATTTCTATAGATGCATTGCTTTCTACAACATTTTAAATGGAGACTTTAAGAAAAGAAACCAATGTTTCTTTTCTGTAGCATTCTAAAGATTAGACTGGCAATTCTGCACAAAAATTAGTAAACTGTACATCCCTGTTCTATGAAAAGGTGCCTGTGTCTAAATTGTTCTTTAATATCTTATGTCCTACTGCAGAGAAAAATAATTCCTTTCTGAAGGATGTGAAATCTCAGGTACCCATGTGCACATGCAATCTATACTCACCAGATTATGAAGCCAATAAAAACCATCATTATAACTTCAAAATGAAGCAGAGCAAAAAACATGGCTAAATGCCAACCCTTGATTTACCTTCAATTTACCATCTGGCAAATCCTCCTACTTCTGTTTATTGTGGGGTGACAGCTAACTGCATTTGCCTATCACTCAGAAATTAACATATGATATTGTCCATGACAACACTGGAGCGACATTAAAAAAACCCAGTGATTAATGATCTCACGAGTGCTTTGCAGCTGCTATCATCTAACAAACTATTTCCAGAGCTTTGCTGATAGCCAAGGCGCTGCTGATGCACAAGCAATAACAGAACTCAGACACATAAATAAATAAATAAAAGAAATGGTTCTCTTTTGGAATTATGACAATCAAAGCATAACAGTGGCCCTAGGGCTAATGCGATGTTTCTTTTAAAGATACAGATGTGCTCATCCTTCATTTTACTTTCAGTGCATATAGGGCACGTAGTATGTGTGCAACTATATGGGCCCATGTGCTCACATTAACAAGGGTACACATGATTTATAGTATACATGTCAGTGAATACATACATATTATAAAAGCCTACCTCTATCACGCACATGATAGACCTGCACAAACACATGTAAAACATGATGAAGAATTGCAAGTTAATGGTCTAGACTAGGAGTGGTTTAAGGGCATTGTTATCAGTTCAGCCTCTTACACACATAGGCCACATAACTGTATTCCGAAAGATAAATAAAAAAAATTACACATTATTTATTTTAGCATTTGAGATTACAAGTGCCTAACATACATATGGAGATGCATATTCACACATATGTATATGAAGCTACTTTAAATGGAGATTCTCCTTCCTGTAACTTATTTATCACACCTGAAAAAAGAATACGCTGATTCCATTCAATGCAGAGCTGTATCTTAAGGATGGCAATCAAACTGGGGGGTGGGGGAGAAGGAAGCTTAAAGCTTTTCAAAAGCAAGCAGATTTTTATTTCCAACAACAAATCTGTCCTCAGAGACACATGCATAACCCCGTATTTAGTTGTTACTTGCACGGCTGAAGCATTTAGGAGCATCAGCTGTGGGCTGGGATTCCCTTTCACTGGATGCTGTACAAAACACAGACCAAAACCATCTTCTTTGGCCAAAGAAGTTTGCACCCCAATCCTTTATATTACTACCTAAAAAATTCAGGTTAGGTGATTTGTAATATGTGACCACATATTACAAAGTCCAAATACAGCTTTGGAAAAAGTTCATTATCATTATTTTTCTACTGTTTTCATTTTATGCATTCATAGTACACACTGTGTTAGGGAAACTTGAATGCACTCTATTGGTTAAAAAGATGCTGTCACCAAACCATGACTCTTGTGTTTTATTTCCAATTCTGCCACTAATTTATAGTGTGACTTTGAATGGGTCATTTATTTGCCTATTGCATCCATTTGTCTCGCTGTAAAACATGCTGAGTGAATTGTGGTGAGGCTTAATGTCCAAAATGTCCATGTTCTCCCACAGAGGCAGAAGAAACACTCTTCTATTTGTATTACTGTACTGCATCCATCATTGCACACCTGGTTCTCCTTAGATGGAAAATATTACTGGCACTAACAGAACTTGACATGTAAAAAGTATTTCCACATGAAGCACTGTGTGGAAATTCATTTTTACTGTTAAGAAAAAAGCTCACGCAGGCACTTACCAAGAAATTGTAAGTACATTGGCAGTCATGACAAAGAAGAAGGGTGATAAGCCCGCAGTGATAACCTGTTAAATTGAAAGGGAAAAAAACAACACTTTGTGAACTTGCGATATAACAAATGAAAACTGAAACGCTTTTGCTGAAATTCAATTTCTGCATGTGCAGTCACATTTTTGTCCTTTTCTTTGTTTCCTTAACCATTAGATGCAGTACCCAAAATAGATTGTCAATGGACAGGAGAAACCCAATGAGTCTATGCTACACATGGAGCTTCCACTCCAGCCCAGCCTCCCTCCCCTATGCAAGTACAAAGACTACATACAGGTACCCCCTTTCCCTTCTGGACAGTGGGAGCCAGGCCAGAAACAGCAGAAAAAGACTCAACAGAGAAGGACCCGAGAGCTGTGCAGACAGCTCGGAGCAGGAACCTGACTGTGGGGTTTTCCTGGGAAAGAACAAGCAAAATATACTGCTTATTCCCAGCTCAGGCTGGGAAACAAATGGAGAAATAGTCCAGCGGCCACACATCGCAGTTCAGTTTTAACTCCTACAGAACCTGGAACACAGCAGAAGCAGGGCAGGGCACCAGAGCAGAGGGTCCCTTATCACACATCCCAGCTGGCCTGGCCTGGAAACCTGCTGCCTTTGTTTGCCGGCAGCAGACTGGGGAGAGCAGTCAGGTCCCGGGCTTGAAAAGCCTTGCATTTCTGAGGAGAATGAGAGCTTGAAATGTGTTTGTGTGTGTAAGGAAAGCCAAAAAAGGAAGAGGGTATGGGGTAAACAAAAACAACGCAACTTTAGTAGGTTAACATTACAAATCTCTCATTACACCAAGGTGTCCTGGGCAGAGAAGCTGAGGGCAAATGACTTTATATTTTCATGATACTGATCCCAGAAACAGCTAGATCCCAACATACAGTTGTTTTTAACAGATTCCTGCCTCAACAGCTACGGAGCTACCACATCTGCAGCCTGAGCACAGTTTTGGACATTTTGTTGCCAGATACATAATGTAAAATGGAAAGAGTTCAGAGAACAGTGACAGAGTCATTAGATGGAGGGATTGATTTTCAGTCAACAGTTAGGATAAGCAATGCCTGTGGGAAAGGAAGACTTGGTAGCAATTTACAAATACTTGGGAAACACAAGCACTGAGGAATGAAGGGAACTATTTAGGATAATACAAAATCGCCCAAGGAAAAAGATGAAATTAAGAAACAAAACATTTAAACAATTATCAGCTAAGATTTCCTAATCGTTGTTTGTCTAGTTGACTCCCAGGGGAGACAGCAGAAACTTCATTCCGTAATCTTATTACTTGTTAAAGCACTACTACATGTGGGGTAGGGAAGCAAATGCCATTTTGGAGTAGACACTGTGCATTAACAGTTTGTTACTCAATACCCACTACATCTGTAACAGCTGCATTTTAAAGGCAGGGTTCTGAACCTACCTGGAGCGTAATCAGTGCAGGATCACACGCAGCAGCGGATGAAGAAGAGGTAGCTGAATGTCACTTCTCCAGCCCCACTCTGAGGGGCAATAACCTAAAGCTGGCAGTGAGGCCACACAACAGCAGTGAGCACCACAGAGGAGCAGTGCTTCCACGGGGACTATACAGTGAGTGCCTCCTCTGACCTATCTGGGGATGTTCTCTACTTTAGGGAGATACAGGCATGCAGGAGATGGCTTATTTCTTCCTAGCCATTACCATAAATCACCCCCTGACTGTTCTCCATTTGCCTATAGCATAGGCACCTTGTAGAGGGAATGAGGCAGGAGATAGACTTGATCCTAGGAGACTGCAGATCCACTCCATTCCTGCAGAGCAGTCAAACTGCTGGTATCAATACAACCACAGCCAGAGTGTAGTGTACAACTGTGTGCAACATGGTCAACGCTCTAAAGCCCAAAGCTAACAGAAAAAGTGAGCTCCCACTCCAGGGGAAAATCAAAAACACATGGCTAAAAAGACACACTCAGAAGAGACTGACACGGGAGAAGGATAAGTCACCAACTCAGAGTTATTCTTCAAAACTCAAGATGATATTGCAACTGCCTATGTTCAGGTCATACCTTGGCCTGTCTCAGTCATTTGCAGCCAGAGGGAGCTGACACCTACTGCAAACAGTGGAAATTAACCATTCAGGAGCTGAATCTTTCATGCACTTTACCTAAATACAGCTCCCGGGCTGGATATCCATCAATTCAAATGCAGCATTCTAAGATACATCTGTATCTTGTTCTAGCAGGCTGGATTCTCCCCTTACACACCTTGCAGCAGCTGCACTGACCTGCAAGGAACTATTTCTCATTTACATCCATGTGAACGATTGCAGAATTAATTGCACTGATCTTATGTTAAGCTAATACTACTTTATTACATAAAAATATACAATATTCATTACCAAGCACGTAAACAGGAACTACTGAAGGATGGTAGCTGAAGGGCTGTATTTGAGAAGTGACACAAGTTAAAGTTGTGTCACCCACTCCCTTGTAGAGTCCTGTTTATCAGAAACTTGAGAAGAGGCCAACAGCAGAGAAAAAGGCATTTAAGAACCTTCCAAAACCAGGCCTTATCAAAAACAATACACCATTCTACTGCCATCATCCCAAACCTCTGCAAAAATGCAGGCTGAAGCCTTTTGGACTACTACAGCAGAACACTGTTGTATTTTTGAAAAATTATGTAAGAGTGTGTCAGTGCCAAAGAGAAACAAAATGTGGGTTGGAAGAGCACATGAAGTACGTGTGTATAAGGAAAAAAACGCAAAACAAAACAAAAGGAAAACACATTGCTAAAACATCCACCTTTGATTGTTTATCTAATAGAGGAACACATTCAAAAATAAAACCCCCAAGTTTTCAGGGAAGCTAACCATATAATTTGTTCCAGGGGAAGACTCTAAAATCTAGGGACATGGTTCAGAAGGTAATCTTCCTTCAAGTGCATTTCAGCATTTGCTGAAGTGTTTTAAGCACACATTTAGTTTTTAAAAAACCCACCTACATTGATGTTCTGAACATCCTTTAAAAAAAACAAAATCACAACAGGCTAAATGCAGTAATCTCTCTTTCTTCACTTTAAAGGTCACAGTTGTCCTCCTAGGCATTCAGATGCCTTAGGAAAAGGAATGAGCTTGCAAGACAAATGAAAGCAATTAAAAGGGCAATCTAAAGTAAATGATTTCCAAATATATTTTGGTGCTGAAACTTTAAAACAAGGAGGTGGAAAAGAAAAAATTAATTAGCTATAAGCAGTGTATTTTTTAACAAAGGTCCCCAAGATTCAGACACGCATTCACGAATTCTACTCAAAGATACAGAGTGAATGGTTGAACCCCAACAATTTCAGAAACAGGAATAGCTCCATGGACTCTGCCTACTTACTTGCTTGAAGGAACTGTGACTAGGCAGTACTGCAAAAGCTATTTTTAAAAACATTCATACTGTGACCATTTCTACAAAATTCTGACAGAGCTTTCAGTGATTAGGAAAAAAATCCAAGTGTAGCATCATTTAACGAAACATTTCCACATAAGCGGAAATCATTCCTGAGAAATTACTGCAAACACTTCCCTGTACACAAGAAAAAAAAAGAAAAAAGGAAAAAAGATTGTATCTTTGTATCTTTTGTTTCTTAAAATTATCACTCTAAATTTAATATGTTACTCCATTATACTGTGGAAACAAGACCCACTTAAAGGAACACTTTATTAACACCTATTTGCCTTGATGTCAACTGTTTTTATAATTCTGATCACTGAGTTATTTACATGTAATTTTATAAATAAACAAAAATCTTGGCATTTCAGATGGTGTTTGTTATTTCAATAAAAAAAGAGTGCTAGCTCTTTACAATGTGTACCAGCATTCAAGGAAATAAGTGTATCCTTGTGATGGATACTTACCTGGGAAAAGGTCTGTGCAAAAGAGGAGAGTGGGCTGATCTCCACTGCTGGAGGAGATTGCAGAAACTCATCAGCCCAGCCCAACTTACTCTACGTGAAACGGCTTGTGTGGTAATGGAGACAGCCTGCTTGAGCTAGGACTGCAGACTCCACCAGGAAGGAGAAGAAAGAAGATTAGAGCAGCATCACCTCAAGCACAAGGAGAATGCTGCAGGACTGCTGGAACAGAGATTGGGCCTGAATAGTTAGATAATGAAATAGAACAGATGGCACTTCTTTACACCGCTACTCTAGTACATGAACAAGAACCAGGAGAGAAAACAGAGGGCAACCCATCCCCATGGCTGGATTGTGCCACGGAGAAGGGTCTTAAAACAGCAGCCCTTTTAGAAGTTTGTACCAGAAGTGGGATGGGACCCACCTAACAAAGCATGGTACAGCAGAGAAATACAGACTCATTCATCACCTTACAACCTAAAGTTCCTAAAGAAGGTTCCTAAAGAAGGAAACAAAGCTTGTGATATCCCTGCTCCACTTTCTGAATAGAAGCAACATATTTCGAGGAAGTTCAGTGACAGGAAAGGCGTGCTCATTGTAAACACTGAAACAGAAACAGCTGAGGCTGAAGTCATGGTACCTAATGACCACGGACATGTGAAAGCACTAGGGTTTGTGCATCAGAGAAATCCCAACCATCTAAGATAACTCATCAGAAGTTGGTAAGGTATGAGCTATGGTGAAGCTTTAAGGAAGGATAATGAGGAATCACTTAGGAGGGAAAAAGTCCTTGCTTTTTTAGCAGTGAAATTCCTGTGAAAGGCTGAGCTTTGGGTACTGGTATATCACAGCCTGGCAAAGCAGAGGGATGCAAGGCCCCACAAGAAGTAGGACAGTCAGAGGTTTCAAACTTCTCAGTTAGAAGAGATTCCCAGATTAAGATTCCCCACAAAAAAAGGGTGAAAATTTCAGGCATTCCCATCATTCTGGGAACCAAAGACAGGCCTGGATGCCATAAAATATCCTGCACACTGCTTACGTTGTCATTTACATTTTAGAAGCTGCTCTGAAGGAAAACACAGTGCCCAACTTCAGGATCCAAAGAGAAGAAGGGAGACAACTCCACAGGTCCAGAGTTTGCTACTCATCAGGCTCAATTACCAGCAACAAGAACAGTGACAGCATCATTGAAATGCTGCGTAGCAGACCAAGATTAATAAAGTAGAAATATCCCAATGTGTGGAAGAACTTTTTGCACAGTAGGAACAAATCCAGCACATAAAATCATCCTTGCACAGGCAAAAAGCAAGAATAGGAAAGAATGTGCTCTCATCATCTGCACTCGTAAACTTGCTTTAGTGATTCATGAGTGGAGGGAAGTACTATTATTACTAGCTTTAAAGAGTTCCCAAGGAACTTTGACAGACAGGCCACTACACAATTCATGATATGAATGATCCCCTCCTTTCTCCTCATCACATTATCGTCAGAAAAGAGAAAATGTCCAGAAGAGAAAGCAAGATTTCTTTCATAAAGTTGCTTTTAAAAAAATAGAAAATAAATAGAAATTAATTTAGAATTAGAAATTAATTTAGTTTTATAGATAATTAAAACATAAAGACCTTTTGGAGAATTCTTTGCTGGAGGACCTTAAGAACAGGCAAGATCACTGCTGAGCCAGCTTACCTATTAGATCTATTTCTTGACCACATAACATCAGAAAATTCTGGTAATTCTGATATATGTCTTGAAGACAGGAGATGGCAATGGCATTCATAAGGGTTCCTGGTCCTTGACAAAGGGGAAACTTGGATCCTCGGAGATACAGAAATGTGGGAGTCTACATTCTTTGCTGCCTTGCCTTCACCACTGACCAACTGTGGTTATCCCACAGCCCCTACTGTGGCAATTCTTGATCAGTTCAAACCAGCCAGCACTGGCTAGATGAATGTGTCATTCTTGACCAAGCTATCGTTGATCCCTTCCATCTCTGACTTTACAATAACATTAGAGAAAGATTTTTGAGCTGCAAAAGCTGGCTGTAGATCGAGCATTTCTGAGGTGTTCAGGAACATGTTGTTTATATACCTAAGGACAAGGATGAGGACATTTTAAAAATTTAGATTCTGATTTAATCTTCCTATCGGGAATGGAAAGATAGGGGGGATTTAGTCCAGACATGACCATGATTTGTTAATATTACAACTACAGTTGTACATACCATACAAAAAGTATGTTTCCTCTGATTCACTGTTAAACTGCTAGAAAGTTAAATGTCATAGTTCTTGCTGTAAGTGAACACAGAATACTTCACAAAAGTTTTCCTTAGTTTGTGTACACAGAGCCAATCCTTGTAACCTCACTCCCCCAAACTGCTAAAGCCTCTGTCCTTACAAAAACATGTATTTTTTCCAAAGACAGTGTTTTGAAATGGCTCATCAAGTTCACTCACTGTTCAAAATAAATAATTCTATTTATCATCAGGTCATCTTCTCAAAACATCAGGAAAAAGCTTCTGATGTACGTAACCTTTGTTTTCATTCTACTGGTGGAATTAAAGCAATGTCAAGCTTTTTATAGACATAATATTTGTTTTGTCCCTCTTCTGCATGTTTTAACCAGTTGCTAAGATAATCATCAAAAATTGATGGGGAAATGGATCACTGTAACAGTGCCACTGAAAACTGAAATCCAGTACTACCAAAAAGGCAAAAATGACAGCAGGCATACATCAGCAACAACACATACTCTCTTGTTTCTTGAGGGAGAGCCACTGAAATAGGTTCCACAATTTCAGAGATACATCTTGTTTGTTTATACATCTACTTGAGAGTAAGCATATGTACATGTGTGCACATAAAAATAAAATGCTGGAGATCTAGCAAAAATGAATCAAAAATATTCAGAACAGGAAAAAAGGAACAATTAATTTTTAGTGCCGTCTTCTGTATTCATTAATTCATATGAACTTGCTGAGCTATTAACATGATTCCTCCTTGTTTACATACATTTCTCCTCTCGGACTACGAGCCATTTCTATCTAGCCATCCTCTGCTTTGGTACATCCAAAGTTAAGGCAACCAAACAACTGCCAGATGGGTAACTTCTCTGCACCTTGGCAAGAATACTTTGCTTCAGAGAGATCCAGCAGCTCCTGAAACAGATGAACAAGGCATTGACTGGGACAGCCAAATACATGAAAGAACATGGAGAGACCCCGCTGTCTAAACTCTGACTGAAGTGGTCCAGCGTGCACTGACAAGCCTTCTTGAAATAACCCAGACTTGAGAGGAGATCTTCATAGAGCAGGGGCTGACTGTGAAGTTTCACAAAGTCAACAATGAACAACGAGAAGCTCTGATGACCACCAGTAAGCACACCGATTGTGGAAAGGCTGGTACAGGCATTGGAAACCTGCCATAAGCAGGCAGCAAAAATCCCTGCTGAAGATGACAAACATGGTATACATCCTTCCTCGCAAGAGGACTAGAACTAAACTCAAGTACAACCAGACTGCTTGTGAATGGGACAGCGGAAAAAAAATCAAACAGGAAGAAAACATGGAAGAAAAATGAATATGCTATTTTCCTCCCATTGTCATCAGTCAAAATGAAGCACCATTAACAGCTGCAGACACTGTGCATGGAAGATATTCCCAGTCCTGCACAGTACCCAAATTGATACTGCATGCAGAACCAGACCAAAAATCAAACAAGCATTAACTGTTTAATTTCAGGTCAACTTTGGGAATGATCTATCATGGAAATAAAAACTTCCCTGGAAGCTTTCAAACATACGCCTATTGCAATGACAAGGCTTTCCATGCAATCTGGATCATTTCTCTTTCTCAAAGCTCGAAGGCTCCTTTAAACCAACTTTAAAGTGCCAAAGCCAATCTCTGGTTAAAAGAGATACAGCAAATGGGGGCAAAATTCCTCCAACCAACTCTCCTGTAAAGCCTCCTTCCCTTAGATACTGACCCAATTGCATTAATCAACACATTGAAAGGACTTGTGAGAGTTTTTAACTTTGTTCTGAGGGATTGTTGTTACCAATTAAAAGGAAATACAAAAGATGCTGCTTAACCTAATGGCTTCAGATGATAATGCAGACCCCTGAAGGAACAGTACTAATAAATCCATTGACAGGGAAGGATTTTAAGCAGAGAAACAGCTTTTTCCAAGAAAAAGTAATGAAGCCTTAGGCTTGAACCACCAAAATAATGGCTATTCCCAAAGGAAACAGCAATGTCACGATGCTGCCTGAAAAGCTGAGCAGCCCAAAGAAGTGAAAGAAACAATCCAAAGTGAAATACACTGGAGAAAGGCGGAAAGCAAACCAGGTTTTGCTCCCAATTCCGCTCATTAGTTTAAAGCTAACTTGAGCATGTCTACTCCATCACCCTCCCTGCCTGAGCAAAGTGCAGACATGCCCTAAGGGTTTTTGTTTCCTGACAGACTTAACTGGAGCCTGTCAGTCTATGAATTGCCTGACAGTGCAATGAGTGTGTGCATTACAGCATACTTAGGTGCACATTGCTCACAGGTGGACTCTGCTCAGCTCTCCTGAAGCACGAAAACCCTTTAACCCTCCCTGACACACACCCTTGATCGAGAGGTGCATGGGACTGGGCAGCATTGTTGCTTAAATGATAAGTGATGCTGGCACCATGGCAACGGTGGCACCATGGCAACGGTGACAGTAACTTCATGATCCACACAGCTTTGATCCAGCCACACAGAAGTTTTACCAGGTGCTGAAAAATTATTTGAGATCCTTTATTTCATATTTGCCTAGATGCCTGCACAGATCTCCAGCTTCCCTAAAGCACATTTTTCTCAAAGGAGGTTTGGGTCACTCTCTTCTGCCCATTCTTTATGCTTTATTTGTCTTTTTTTTTTTTTTTAGCATTATTAAAACAATAATGGTAAATTCCAGGGGTTCTTTAAGAACACATCTGGTTCTGTATATTGTGACTCAAAAGCAGCCAGTGCTTAAACGTGCCCTGTCAGTCAAATGGCTAATGATAAAACGTAGTTCAAGTGCAAATTAATCTATCTGGTTTTCACAGCAATTAACTTCTGATCCAGCTTAAAATCAGCTACACGTTGGATTTAAAACATAAAACATATTGGAAAAGAGGGGGAGGATAGATCAAATGACAAATACAATCAACAACCCGCCCTCTAAAACGTTTTCAGAACAGAACCAGTATAACTGTTTACCGCTAGCAAAATCATCAGATATTTTAAGGTGGTTTGTCATTTGTTTTTTTACTTTACCAATACCCAAACCAATCGTCTCTATATGACAGAGAAGTATTTCTATATAACAGCTTTTCAATTGCTATAAGAAAGCAGATTTCTTAGTTATCCCGACTACGCTTTTAAAGGGCAGACAATCCTCTGCATTTCTATGCCTAGATAGATAGACCAATACAACCAAGACGTTGATGCTGCAAGTGCAAGACTGAGGCAATAGGTGGTTGTATCAGCTTCCTCAAAGTCAATCAGCATCCTGTCTTATCAGATTCATACATTGTTAAGGATTAATGTATAATCATTTCAGATTAATATGATATAGTAACTACTTTTTAATCCTGAGCACCATGTGAATGCTAAAAGAACTGCTGGATTGTTGTCTAACTTCATTATTCTTTTATTTCTCATAAGACAAAAGGGTGACCAAGCTATTGTTCTTGCACTGTATGCATCTCATTAGCAGTTTGGCTGCAGGAGAAAATGAGCCATTGGGGGATAGCAAAGCTGCGGTTACTAGGTCATTCTGGAACCCAGCTGTATGCCCAGCCCTGTCCCACAATGCAGAAAGGACTTCTGTCTCTTGCATCTGAATCACTTCTAGAGAACCCTCCACCTTCGCTTCTTTAAGGCACATGGTACCTGCCTCACAGCTCTCAGCCATACAAAGATTTAATGTATAGCTAATGGATAATCTTGCTGATTCTTAGCAATACCTTAATTTCCTTGGTTCCGCCCTGTCTCTTTCTTTTTTTGAACCTTACAAGAGTGACCCCAGAGAAATATACAGCAATTATTTTATGTTGCAGAGACATCTTACAATAGTTAAGTACAGAAATTAACTATTAAGAAGGATATGTGGGTTACTGAGTATAATTAATAGAATTTGTGTAAGAAAATGCCCCTCTTAAGAGAAACAGCATATCAAGGTCCTATTTACAATAATCAGACATGAACAAGACAAGACCTGTCTTTTCAGGAAGGTCTACATCTATCAATGTATAAACATATATCTATATCTGCATTCATATATAAACACATACAGTATATAGCATAGAAATATATAAACATACATCAGTGATGAGATAGGACTGAACTATTTCAAGCACATCATAACTCATTTCGCTTTCCTACAAAAAGTGAAAAATATCCTGAGACTTTGAAAGAAAACCAAAACTCTTTGCCCCTTGTGAAATACTAGTTTGGGTTGAAAATTATGGTAGCTCTGTCTTTTTGAATACCAGGTGGCCACTCCACCCTGCCTTCACTCAAACACAAACATCAGACTTTCCCTCATGATAAAGAGAAAATAAAAAAATGAAGCATTTGCCCTCCACTACTGGAGATAATGGCCACAACATACATTTCCCCTTCCTATGACTAATGAGATAGCTGGTGAAGTGCTACCAATCTTCAGCCTATGAAGTGTGGAGTGGTTATAGTGCAGAGCTCAATTTTAACAGTGCCTCTGTTCATATTCAAATATTTCTCTTAAATGTGACCACTGAAAACATAATCCAGATACCGTAACTACCCTCAGTGTTCCAGTTCTGTTTTAAGGACACAAAGGCAAGACCCAGCACAATCCCTGAAGCGTGCTTTGCTGATGTGGAAACACCATCAATCACGATTCAAACAGGTGCGCGTAGATGCACCCGACTAATTGCATCTGTTCAGGTCAGTTCTGCAAGTGAGAGGCACAATCCATGCAGCTGAAGCTTTGTCAAGCAAGGACAGCAAAAGTCATTTAACGAGGGATACAAGAAGGCTTCTTTAGGCCAAATAACTTTATATTGTTTCACTCTGGCAAAAAAATGCTTTGTCCATACTTGCTGGTACAAGATTGACTGCTGCCGAATTGACCAAAAGCTGAAATCCATTTGTATTTCCAGGTTATACCAAACGCCTTGTTTCCTGTAAATGCTTCACGCCTGATAATGCTTAACCTTACTTCTCTGTCATTTCAGCCTGTCCAGGAGTCTCTTTTCCTTATATGCTGCCCCACTACTGCAAAGGCCTTAAACTGCTCCTGCCGTTTAGTCTCTACCCTGAAGCATCTGAGCTCAGAAAGCTCTGACAAGGCAATGGGATTCATCATCTTGTTCTTATTTTATGAATTATTAAATATTTGTGTAATGGAGTAAGCATTGGAACAGCAACAACAGCAGTGAAGTGTTCAGCCTGTTAGGATCGTGGGCACCAACTGGAGTGGACCAAGGGTTTGTTTGATCAAGTATTGGTTGATGGCAGAGAATTGAGGAGAATTAATGATCCTCCCCTAATGCAGCAAGTCTGCAGTCGATGTCCACATCAGAGAAAAGGAAGGATTTGCATCTTGACCTTTATTTGATACAAAACCATGGCATGTAGTTTATTAATCTTTCCACTTTTCCACATGATTTACAGATCATGGCTGCTTCTGCTGACATTACCAGTGACCCAGTCACTGAAACCTTTTGAGCAGATCTGAACCCGTAAAATATACACACCTCTCTCTGTTTTTACTCAATTGATTGTCTCCGTATTATCTTCTGTTTGATGCCCTGAATTTTACTGGCCAGTAAGACGGTATACTGTGTTAAAGAATTATTTTTTCTATCTGATTTGAAAAGTATTGCTTTTCAGTTTTGGAGAGCAGCCAGCTGTTCTAACACTCTGCTACAGTAAAAAAATCTGCAATAACATACATACACTTCATCTTATGTTGAAAGTTCAGCAAGAGGTAGCCTTTTGGCATTCCAAGTTATTCCTCACCTCATTTAGACCTTATGAGATCATGAAATAGAGATTACCATAAAGAGACGGAGAAGGCTGATAACCCAGATAAGATGACCATGCTTTTCATTGTCATACTTAAGTGGTGAATTTAACAGGCAAACTGAGAGTTTGCTACATGTATCTGGCACAAAGGAGTTGGCTCCTTGGGAAGGACCAAGCTCATCATCTGCCTATGTCTATCTTCCTCCCAAGTGCTAGATGCCAGAGGGTGGGCCAGTAGCCAGATCAGGCAGGAACTGCTACTATAACTGCCTTGCAGTATCAGGACCTCTGACTAAAGGCAGGAGAGGAGGCAATTCCAAACTCTGCACAGGTGGACCATGACCTCCCATAGCAGTGGCTCAGCTGGCATCCAGGAGGAAAAAAAAGCTGGTTCCAGCAGGCAGGGTGTAAAGTTCCTGGCTGCTGGGGTCCATGAAGAAAAGGAAAATTGATTTCAGTTTCCTGGAGGCAGAGTACACTGGGACTGTGGTGGAAGACAATATTTTTAAGAATGGACCGCTTAGTGGCTGTGATAATTCTGGAGCATTTAGATATTTTATGTGCACCACTTCATAGTTCTTACCAAAGTCCAAAGTAACCAGGCTGATACTTTCAACCCCTGTCAGTTTGTTCTCTCTCAAAGTGCAAGAGAACATTATTGAAGAGACCATGACTTCTGAAAGAGAACTTCAACAGTGAAAAGACTAAGGCAAAAAAAAAAGGGGGGGGGGGGGGGCAAAGGCATATATGTTACGGGCTACATAAATAAATGTGTTCCCAAGCGTCACAAGAACTGAATGTCTTTTCAAAAGTCATCTGGACTTTTCAAAGCCATGTGCTTAGGTGTTGCTCTATACCAAAAAATACTGGTATACTTCTATACATCTATACTTCCCAAAGCAGACCACAAGATTGACAGCAGAAAATATCCCCTGAGCAACCTGGGAAGCCAACAGTGAACTTTTCCACATAGACATCAGTTAGGTGAACACCCACCCAGCTGTGCACTCTGAAGCCACCTCCGCAATTGGCTCAAATGACCCAGCTGGAGACTGGCTCACTGTGCCAAGACTGATCATATCTGAAGTACCTTACTGTAGAGGGGGCTGCTGGGTAGGATGCTTCACACATTCTCAGCGACCGCTCTTTCCAATCTGAAGGTCTCAGGCTTAACACTGCAGGTTGAGACCACTGTCAGTTCAAGACCTGTGTGGTTTTTGAGTGTGTCTTCAAACCTCTTCTTGCCCCCCGTATCACTGCTGCAAGAGAACAGATCCTACACATGCTGTTTCCCGTATACATGGAAAGCACAAACATTGCTGAAAGGGTTCAAGGATATTGTCGGAACCAATGAGGACACTTAGCTTAAGGGCAGTATTTTAGTGAAAAGCAATATAATGCACTTTTCCACTGTTAAAATCTATAGAAACACCTGAAGTGCTTATGTTCCTTGTCAACATTATCAGATGTTAAACATTTTTCTGTCATGACTAACTCAGAACTCTATGGAGGATATCACTAGTATCAAAAATAGCATAGGAAACTTCAGGATGCGTAATCAAGTATTTTTAAAAAATCTGTTAGCAAAAATAGCAAGTTTCCATCAATCTCTCTCCCGCATGACACTTAAAGTTTTGGTATTTCTGTGCATGTATAAAGTCCATTTCCTATTGTATTTCCCATCTCACAACTCCTTTGGGAAAACCTAATTCATAAACAAATAATTCCCAGACCAGATAACTACATCTCCCTGCTGACCCCTTTCTGTACAACCAAACAATAATAACACAGTCTCTGCATTGCCATTCTCTGGTGTGTTTATGCTGTTTAAGTAATGATGTAATGGAAAAAAATCAACATGCTATTATTATTATTATGCTAAGGACTGCAAGGAAGAATTGGTATTCTTTAAGGTTTTATTTTTCCATTCAACAACAAAAGTCTTTCCAGGGCTTTCTAACTCTGTTACAAAAGGTCAAAATATTCCATCAGAAACCTTAAAAAACGTGATACTTGGGAAAAAAAAATGCTTTTTAAAACATTAACATAGCTAATCCATTTTGAGCAATGCCTTTTATGAGCAATGACAAAAAGTTACATACTTAGTCCTGTGGGCCTCAGTGGTCCCTGCCTGTCCCGTGCATGGGAAGGCAGTGACAAAAGTGACTATACTCTTTGGCCTCCTGTTTCCTCAGAAAAAGAGGGGAAGACTCTCCAAGAATACCCATTCCCTTCTGCCCCCCATCCATAACAGCATGCATGGAGAGAAAGCTGGACTCCTCCTCTCCATGCTAGCCCTGGATATGACAAGAACCGCTCACCATCACCTCCTAAGGTTGTTTAAGACTATGTGAATTCCCAGAGGACCAAATATTTCAGGGACAGGAGATAAGCCATCCAGTCTGCCTCCCCCAGAGCCCTATGGCTATTTGCTGACTTTTGTTGAAAGTCAAAATCTAATCCTTAAACAGGTGCATAGATGGGATTGAGAAATTAATGCACTTGAGACTTTGCAGAGATTGGTTCTAAGTGGAGAGGAAGAGAAAGACAGGGAGCCCTGTTTCAGACAGCAGCAGCTCGCAAACAAGGGAAGCTTTGGAAGAAAGGGACCTGGAGTGTGACACCAAGTGCCCATCAGAGTGGTCACTGATCAGGGTCAAGATTTGTGAGGCAGACAGGGGTGATGCAAAGGCTTTTATGAATCAAAAAAGCAGCTAGCAATCCTGAAAAGAACAGGGAATCAGCAAGGAGGAGAATGTGGCTATATTTGCTTACTTTTGGAAGCCTGGCCTTAGCTAGCTTTGAAACCTTCTACATTTGTATGTTATATACATACATGGTTCTCCCATAAAATTTTGGCATTTACATCAGTACATTAGGAACGGAATTACTTCCCAAACAGTCCTCATTCTTTTGTCTTCTCTTTATCACACTTATGATTCATCTCCCAGCCTCAGCTCTACATACGTAAGTAACGCTAGGAGATCGAATGAAAACATGGGAGGGTAGGAATCGGGAATCTGTTATGCAGAGGAACCAATGAACCTGCATCCTCTGCAATTTAAGTTTCTGTTAGATTTGAGAAAATCTACTTTTAAATTGTCATTTTCTACTGTCAAATATATAGAGAGGGCTTGTCCTCAGGAAAGGTAAAAAAGTACTTTCCAAAGACACACTCCAAGGTAGTGGTTCTGCAGTTAGCTTTATGCTCAATAGAATGACAGTGCCAAATGTACATGATGCACTTCAAATGGATATCATGATGGATAAAAGGAAACAAACTGATTCAGAGCATCTCTTAGGGCTCAATCTATCAATCTATTAATGTCTGCTGAGACTGGATTTATTATATTGAGCATAGATGAAAATTGTGCTGCTATACTATGCCCAAGTTGCAACACATAACTTTAGGTACTATTTGTGTGACCAAGTCCTGCTCAAAAACTGTGTGGCAGCCATTTTTAATTTACACCTCTTAATGCACATATTAAAATTTTCCATTACCCAGAGATTCAAAACCTCCAAGAAGTCTCAGCTATTCTTAACAGACAGCCTCCTTAAATTGCGTCAGTGCTCCTGGGAGCCTGTGCCACTCAGCTTAGTGGTCATGTACCACACAAAGGAGTTGTTATGGAGACTGATGTCTTCCCAACAATTATATGGTGTAATTAGTGTTGGATGCTACAACACAACGTGACTATCAAGCCATCTCCATGGAAACTACCCCAAAACCTATACTTTTAAGGTTTCAGCAACTGGTCTTTTTTACAGACCCTTAAGATGCAGTTAAGAGCATGCTGATTGCCTCACCTTGTTAAGCTCAGCAGAGAAACACATTTTGTTTTCCAAGGTATTTGCTTGGTCCCCATGGTGACTCACAGGAATCAAATAGACGGGTCAAGAATAAATGTACATATTTCATACAGTGAGGACCAATCACAAATCAATAAGGATTTTCATAATTTTTAATTATCTTTATGCATATGTGTGTGCATATCCAAGTGTGCGTAAGAATACACAAGGTGCATAGATGGAAGAAGCTGACTTCTACTTTTATGAGCCCCTTCTTGGCATATTTGAAAGCTTTAGGATCACGGAAACTCCTTCTGTTAGAGATGCACTTCAAACCACACTGGTGCCATGGAGAGAACCCACCAGCAGAGTCCAGGCCTGGTCTAGAACACAATTCTCCCTCTCTCCCAGGGCTTTGGCACAGCTTTTCCAGGTTGGGCAGATCCTGAGACAGCCTTGCATGCAGTGCAGGGTCTTTGCTGAATGCAAATACACTATTGGGAATTTATGACATTTTTGCATAAAGCTTTATGAGGTCCAAGCCAAGAAACCAATGTGATTTCAGACAAGAATTTCACTGTCACTTTTGCCTGAGCACTGCAGCATGCAAAGAAGAGACTACTTCAGTCTGCTTTATAACCAAGCAAGCAAGTGCCGCAAAACCAAAAACATTCTTGTTCAAGTTATGACATACATATACATTTTTAAACAGATTTTTTAATCCAGAACTCTCTCCCATTAGGGCAGAGATGAACAAGGAAAGCCATTTGCTCAGAAGCTGCCAATGGCAGGACTCTCTTAAAGTGGCACCTATTTCTGCAAGTAAACAGCCCTCAGCAGAAGCAAGGAATTGATACTCTGGACCAAAATATTTTAGAATCATAGAATCATTTGGGTTATTTTGTAGCACTTGCATGCTAAGCAGCAGTGAGAGAGGAATTAAGAGTTATACAAATAAAGCACATGCATAGCAGAGGCTTTAAGACTGCAAAAATGTGGAAAAAAATATGAATTCATTGTATTTCTTTTGGTTGCTTTGCCCCTGGAATTAAAGTAGATAAAATTCTCATGTGAAACACTATCTGTGAAGAGAGGTGCAGTGAGCATAACCAGGCTAGGAGCCCCAGAAGACTCGCAGTTGTGGCCTCTCCATTTTATGAGAAGCAGGAAAAAGAGAATTTCTGCTTTAATAAAAAACATCAGTACTTTTCCAGTCTTTAAGAGGGATATCATCCATTTTTTTTCACTGACATGAAAATGGATCTAGCCTATTCACTCTCTTCAAGACCCCATTGGGACCAAAGAAGCAGATACACAGATACAAAATATAAAATCAAAAACTACAGGAAACATTCTGAATAATTATTATATATTTTGGGGGAGGATTAAAACTGCTGGGATATAAGTACAGTGGGCTACAGTTAGGTAAATAAGACCCATGGATAAGATACACTTTCAGACACTCCTCCGAAAGTACTTTCGCAATGTCTGGCAGCCAGTATTAAACATAGGGTGACCTGGTGCAAGCACTTATAAGTTAACAAACAAGGAACCAAAGCAGCTGTCAGGGAATGCTTTTCTGTATCAGGGAACCTCCAACACTTTTCAGATACACTACAGACGATAAAATGGTGCACGGGATGGCCATATAGAAAAGAGCTGCATACTCCTGATCAGATTAATCTAAAATTTCTTCTCAACAATGCATAAGAAGACCAGTGTAAAACTCAATGCAACTTGATTTCAGTTATTCAACTTCAGAGTTATTTCTTCAGAGGCAGGAGGAAGAAAGAGAGAATCCAAAATCCACTTTCCACTGACCTTCCTGTTCATTCTTCCTTTTTATAACAAGTTGTCTTAATAGGTTCCTGTTGGAAACAAGCTGAATTCCTTACTACAAGTTTATTGGGATAACACTAAACATGACATGGGAATATGAATTCATGAGTAACAAGTGTCTTGCTGAATAAATGTTCTCAAATACCATTTCCCCCTCCTATTCATGATTTAAAATATTTCTGCTGCTTAACTTTTAGAGACACTAACAGGTTTCATCACCAGATATAGATTGGCAGCCTTAATCTAAACAAACTCACTGACAGCACTGTTACAGCTCATTAGCGTTCTCACCAGATGCTTCTGTCTGTATATATGAGCATCTCCAGTCTTTCCTTCCAGTACATGACCCATGATACTAGCATAGCTTTCAAATTAAAACAAGAAATCTCAGCATAGCTTCAAATCCTTGCTCTTCTGGGGATCAAATCTGTGCAAGACTGTGAAAAAGCATTCCATATTTCTCAAGCTTCTTAAAAGCTTTTTTTGTTGTTGTTGTTTCACAGATCACTTTAGTATTTTTTTTGGCATTTCTCACGAATCTACACAGATATGACTAACACACACACTATTTGCTTTCACAGCAAAAGTGCAGAGAGCATTTGTCACTATAAATATCACACAGGGCTATATATACAGATGAAACCTGTGCTTCGTCTGTCTCTGCACAAAGTGATGCTTTGACACGAAAGCTGTCAGAAATCATTACAGGGAAGAATTTAAAAACCTCATACAATGATTAAGGCACCATAGCCAAAGTAAGTATCGTAAAAACAAGTTATGACCCAGCTCCAGTTTTTAAGTGAATGAAAAATTAGAGGGCAGGGAGGCCAAATATGTGGACTTCACAAAGAATGTATCTTTGAATCTGCAAAACAGGCCCAATCACATCTCATGGTTAGTTTGTTGGTCTATCGGCACTTAACAAGAAATAAAGTGGTGGCAACGATCTCAGTCCTGGCTCATCAGCCACATAGGTACAAAGCATCCAAATGGAAAACAGATTTTCAGATTCTCTGCACCTCCCTAGAGGCCTGTGCTGCTGTCTGAGGACTACAGCGATCTCCTTTCTTGGCTCTTTTGCAAGATAAACATATTCTGGCCTCAAATGCTGCTCCTTTCCAACTGCGGGTGAAAACTCCAGTCAGACTGAGAGATTAAGAGGATGATCTAGGCCACTACTCAATCCAAGAAAAATGCTCATGTGGGAACGCAAAGCTGTTGTTGGTTTTTTTCCAGTGTATCTCATTCTGCAAGTCCAGATTCAAACAGTTTCTATCTTTATTCTTCATCCACATTAACTTCCTTCCTTTTTCTTTTTTTAAAAAAGGAGTCACACACTTGGATTTAAACAGATTTTTACAGTACTAATTAAATACTGTTTTTCTCCACCTCTGATGACTTAAGATGTGATTGAGACAGTTCTCATACCCTGGCAATGTTGGACTGGATCAGTATGTAATTTTAACACTTCCAAACACCTGCAGGAAGCAACTTTAGTGATCAGATAGACAGGACTCTTCTTAACTACCCCATATATAAATTCATGGCTCCTTATAGCTACAATATGCTTTGTGAAATATTAGTAAGAGCTGGTAGATCAGCCCATACCCTTGTAGGCAAACTCTAGTTCAGCTCTTGCATTCTTCCTATCTGTGTCTGTCTCTGCAGTCTGTTTTGACCTCTATTCTAAAACTGATGTATGGTGTTTCTGAATTTTTCAAGAATTAGAACTGACTTCTAACCCAAAATCATCTGCATTTCAGCACTTGGAGCAGCAGTTCCTCTGTGTTCCTCATGCTGCCCTCAGATGCATATTACAGAGCTCTAAAAGCATTCTTACAGCAGGTCTTAAAACATTAGAGAAAGACATTAGGGAAACTGCTAGTTTTGATAAATTTTTTTTTTGATAGGTCATAAATACCACTTGTAGAACCATTTCTGCTTATTCGCAATACCTACTAGAAGAGCCAGCTATTCCCATCTCCAACCCAGAATGCTAAAAAAGGAAAAAAAAAAAAAGGAAAAAAAAAAAGGTGCAAAAGCAGGCTTTAGACCAGCAAGTTGACTTACTACCAGAGCAAGAAGAAAGCAAAGGTACTAAAATCTGCACAGTCAGAATGTTTGGAAGAAATTCAAACTGGTGAGAAACTCTGTGACTTTTACAGTGTGGAACAGCTTGCAAAGCACAAAACAAGCCATAGCACTCCCTTCTTGTTATCCCCAGAAAAAACGAAGACACATTTGTCTACAGTTTCTAAACAAGCATATTATGCAAGTCTACTTTTTTTTTTTTTAAAGTAACAGCTTCATTCACTGTAGTAGGAAAGCTGTAATCACAAACCACATAGGAAAGCTGTGGTTTTCAGATGACCTAGCTGAGAGTGATGAAGCAAAGTAAAATCTCACCAGGCAGAGTCTGACAAGCTCTTCTGACTTCATTTACCACTGATAATTTAACAAATAAGCTGTTAGTAACTTAAATCAAGTACAGCCAGACCCTAGATCTGCAGATCATAGGATAATTCCAGTAGGAGTGGACTTCAGGACATCAGCCCAGGTGGCTCAGGGCTTTGTCCAGTTGAGTCTTGAAAACCTTGGAAGATGAAGACTGCACAGCCTCCCTGGGCAACCTGTGCCACTGCCCGACTTGTCCTCACAGTGAAAAAGATTTTCCTTATACCCAATCTAAACCTCTCATTTCAACTTACACTTGTTATCTTTCACCTCACCTTACCCCCACTCTGCCCCATGCACCACTGCAAAGAGCCTGGATCTGTATTATTTCACCATAGCTACTGGGTGGATGCTGTTCATCAGGTGCTCCCAAAGCTGTCTCTCTTCCAGGCTGAACAAGCCCAGTCCGGCAGCTGCTCCTCGCAAGAGAAGTGGCTCCAGCCCTCCAACTTTCTTGGCAGCCCTCTGCTCAACTCACTCCAGTTTAACGATGTCTTCCTTGTATTAAGGTGCCTAAAACAAGCTCCCTATTCCAGATGGGGTCTAACAAGTACT
>JAOTQQ010000012.1:105478995-105506252 GCA_026546715.1 Gallinago undulata
CATCCAGTCCCCCCTGTATTATTGCCAGAGGCTCTTCCTTCCCATGTGCAGGGCATCACATCTGTCCTTGCTGAATTTTGTAAGATTTCTGTCAGCCAACTTCTTCAGCCTGTCCAGGTGTCTCTGGAAGGCAACCCTGTCCTTCAGTGTTATTGACTGGTCCTCCCTGTTGGGTGTCCTTTGCAAATGTGAGTGATCTCTATCAGCTCTGATTCTTCAGTAAAGAAGGATGGGTCCCAGGACAGACCCGTGTGCTACTCCAGTAGTCACAGGCTTCCTGTTAGAGTAGGAATCACTAACCTCTACCTTCTGAGCCCGATCATCCCACCATTCTTTTATCCATTGAATTGTCTGCCCATCCAGATTGTAACAGTCTAATTTGGGTATAAGAACATTGTTGGAGATCCTGTCAAAAGACTTGCTAATGTCAAGGCAAATGACATCCACCACTGTCCCTTGCAACAACAGTAGTGGGAGTTCTGGTACTGAACCTCAGGGTTAGTAGGTTTAATTAGTTTTAACTCTTGGCTCTGAGAAGACACACTGTGCACAATGGCTGGTGCACACACTCTCAGAAGGAGTATTCTTCTCCAAAACACCTTTGGAAAGTATAGTTCTGTATTACTGGGATTCAGTATGCCAAATTCTTAGCTGCAATAATCAGCCCAGCTCCATTAAACTCAATCTATATACAGTAATTAATCTCTGTTAACAATCCTGGCTTATTATGCACCTGATATTACTTGCCTCAAGTCTACATGCAGGTCGCACAGATAGGCCTTAGGAGCATTAGATAGGAATAGCAAGGGAAACTAGAGAAATGCAGAAATTCCTTAGGCTCTCCTGGGAGAAGCACAGATCCACTGGGTTCCTGTGACAGTCTTGCTCTTACCTTTGCAAGGAAACTCCATGCTGCATATTGCCCTGAGGTTGTGCTGCTTTTTAGCTTCACTGTGTGCAACATCAGAAAGAATCCCAACAGTCCACTGCAAGGGATGGGGAAAGTTTGTTAATAAAGTCTCTTAATTTCAACTCAGCAACCTCTTACAGGCATCTTGGTTTTCCTAATGCAAAACTGAACAGTCACCCTTCAAGCAGTGTTAATCCCATTTTGAGAAAGAAAGCCAGTGGACAAAGAGCTTACAATATGTCCAGTACATCTTGGGTTTTGTTCAGTCAGTGACTACAGTCTGAGTAAAGTAAGTCTGACATTCTTATGCCTGGTCTCTAATGCACTTGCATAACCAAAAAAGTAGAGATTATTGGAAACATGAGGTGAAATATTAACTTCAGGCATTGAAGTGGCTCCAACTAAAGGCATTGCTAATTTCAACAGGAGCCACACGTTTGGCAATAAACTCACTTCAACCTTCTCAGAGCCTTGAACTGAAAGAAATAACCACTGGAAAGTTTCTGCCTGAAGCTTTCAAGCTGTTTAAACTTCACGAAGCCTAAACTCCAATTAGGAAGTCAAATACACCTCTTCTGTGTAACACAGGTGACTCAGTAGTGCTGCGAAGAGAATACTCCAAAGCTCTCTTTTGATGATTAAGTGAATTTTGATTCTCAAGTCATATAGGACAGTAGTCCCCAGTGCTCCTGTAGCCAAGACTACTTTTAAGGAAGCTCTGCTCCACATTTCACTGGTTATCACAGAGCCTCTAAGGTTCAGCTCTGGATTTTGTTTCATTTGTGACATACTTACAACCCACTGGTTGTGAACCAGCGGAACAGCGTAAACCAGCAAGCAGGGAACAGAAAAGGACTTCAGAAGATGTAAGGCATAAATTGCTGTGTGGCTGGCTGAGAGGAATAAGAGGTTACAAAGTACTGTGTGAAGCTGCATGGGAAAGGAGATGATAGGATCAACACAGCTCTCAAGCAGTGAAGCAAAAAGCTCCTTGGTATTCAAAGAAGGTGTGCTCTTCTGGATACGGATGCAATGCAGTCGGTGCTCTCTCTGCAATAGCAGGAAAGGTGGAAGGTGGTGGCTCCCCAGGTCAGAAGTTCCATGCTGGGCTCCAGCACCTCAGCCAAGTGCTGTCCCCTGCTCAGTACATGTGGCAAAGTAGCGTCTCAGCTACATGTCAGTGCAGGTGTTTCTGACACACCAAACAGCGGGGTAACGTAACTGCCCAGAAGTAGGAGGTACTAGGGTTTCTTACACTGAGCCATAACACGAGACCCCCAAAGGCCCGCTGTGCCTGGGGCCAAGAAAGCAGATGCTGCTTTGATGATAAAAGAGAGACCCAAGCTCAGCTCCCCGTTGCAGAGGATGAAGGGCTGAACAGGGCATTCCACTCAGAGAAATCAGCGAGTTTAATGAAGCAGCTCTGCCCATATTTTTTTGTTCCACATCTTCTGCCCTGCTGAGATCTTTTAGTCAAAGTGACTTGAAGCTGTTTAGTGTAATTCAAAGACAAAAAGTGAAACAGCTAATTATAATACCTGAAATGTTGATGTCACAATTTACATTGATTTACCTTGTGGTAGATTTCACCTACCTACCATGGAACAACTTATTCATTAATACCTAATGGCAAGTTACTTGTAGTGTGGATATCCCACCCTTGAAAAAAGTCACTTTCATACCAAAAAACTATGTACACAGGGAAATTATTTGACAGTCATTTTTAATATCACCTTTTAATGGAAATTATGGAGACTATTAAGAAAATTCCTAGCAATCAGGAAATACTTTTGCCATCAGTTAGCATGAAAATATTCCCCCCCCCCCCAAAAAAAAAAAAGAAATACTTCCATTTGGCAAAAGACTGGGGGGAAAAGACAGGAATAAGTTTTTTTGAGATAATGAAGACCTATAGAAAACATACTTAACATTGTCCTGTGAGAATTACACTAATGGGCAGTGAACTCTTGCTACTCAAAATAAAGGAATGCTTGTTAAAGCCTTTCCCTTTTACCCCCAAAAAGCATTCTGCCAAATAACAAGATGTACAGGCAAATAAATCCATGTACACCCATATACTGCTGAGGACTAATACTTTGTAATCACTGGAAACAGCAAGTTTTACAAGGGCTAATCCGACTTGAGAAGCATTTAAGAGATGCTATTTATCAAAGCTTTGCTACATTAGGTAGCAAAATTGTTTTACTGGTGACCGGGAACTCTCCTGACCAGAATTCACTCACTCAAACACATATACTTCCAGCATATTTGAATCTCAGGCCGTCAAATGCATATCCACAGATATGCATAGATACATATTCTCTGCAGTTTTACTGGCTTAGCTGGCAGAAACTAGTATAACTAAAGTTTTGCATGCTCCAAAATTTTTAACTGAGACTCAAGGTTGGAAGTCAATGGGATCTCTTATTTTGAAAACATTCACATATCCTGTTATAGAGAGATTACCTGGCGCAGCAGCTGCTATGAAATCTGTAGAAGTACAGGAATGGAAAGTCCAAGGCACTGAAGAGATCACCTGAGGGACAAAGCAATATACTCAGTGGAACACAGGGGAAGAAAATTACCCACTGTTACAAGCAGGGGAACAGCAATTATATGAACATTACTAGTCTAACATTCCTTTGAGCCTTTACAGCTGGCTGACTTTTCATTTATGACACTTTCCACATTTCTAGTGTGTTTAATGATTTCTCTCTGACCTTGCTTCTAGCCAGTTCTTGCATTTGGTTGAAAAAAGAGAACGGGATATGTAAGAGTATTCTTTGCTATTATACAGGCAATCCTGCTTAAGCAACAGTTGCTGGTGGACAGACATGCACATATCCACTTCTTTTATTGCAAAGCTCATGATAGTTCCTACTGAAGCAACAGGAAACACAGACATACGTTGGCTGTTTCCCCCCCTGGCATTTGAACGCTGTCACACAAAGCAAGTTGAGAGATTTAACAAAGTTCTCCCAAATCCAAGCTTGGCTCTCGAGGACTTGAATTTCCAGGAACCTGGGTGCTGGTTGTTCTTGGTAGCAACCACTCCCAGGAGTTCTCTGGACTTCAGGCTCTACAGATTCAGAGGAAGGTCCATCTTTCACTTTTTGAAATGCAGTACTATTTTGCCTAACATGTCTGTCTATCCTGGTGGGGGAATGCTATATACACAATAGGTACCACCAGGTAAAAGGGGGAATTTACGTTTATTTAAATACTTTTTCCTTTGTTTTCTGAGAAAATGTCTAGTGAAAGCAACAGATCTTTATCATTCTAATTAATTAAACACCAGTATGATAGGAATATTACCCACCATCAAATATTTCATTTATCCATTTTTAGCCTTTTAATTTTTGCTACTTCAAATCCTGACATGGGCTTAAGTGCTAGGGTATATCTTATGAAAGCAACACAATTAAATCTCTGCATAGCATTAAGGGCAGTGCAGAGAAGGAATCAGTTCTACATGGACTGCTGGGACACTGCTGTGACGAGGACACCTTCTCCCAGGGAATAATTGTTTACTATGGACCATCTCAAAAGCTGTTCTTTGTTTTCTGTCCTATGGTGCTTCATTGCAAAGGGCAGGTAAGAAAGATATTAGTAAATATTATATAAATTACACAGTGTTATATAACCTCCTCTCTTCTTCCTACATGGTATCATATTATCAGTCATATTCCTCTTGAATTCCAGGGCTAAAATCCAGGGTTTGGCCTCTAAAAACATGCATGGAAAGGAAAGGCAATATGGAAAGCTGAAAAAGGAACAACTCAGTCCACTTTACCTGCTGGGTGGGAGGCAGAGGCCAACAGCACCACACTAAAAGATAAAAAAAGATTAATTGTATACTACAGAATTTATGACATGGCCTGAACATTATAAATTGACAGGTTTGTGTTTGATTTTTCATGGTGAAACTTATTCTAATTAAAGTAGAATAACTGAGGCATAAGTATCAATATTAAAAAAAAAAAAAAAAATTGGTTGGGAAGGAATCTCCAGGGTCACCTGAAGCAGGACTACCACCAATATTTGATCATATGTCCTCTGTGGCTCTGTCTCAAAACCCAGGTCTCAAAAAACCTCCCAACATGGAGATTCCACACCTTTCTGGGTAAATTGTCCCAGGGCCACCCTACCTGCCAAGCAAAGAAGAATTTCCTGATGTCCCATCTTTAAACCCCCAAAGCAGGAATTTATGGTTGTTGTTCAATGTTATACCATCTGCCACTCCTTAGAAGAGTTTGGCTCTGTCGTCTTTGCAACTCCCTTTCAAGAAGGTGTAGGCAGTTGTTAGGTTGTACCTTGGTTTTGTCAGATGACTGGACTGGTTTGCCAGTCTCAACAAGACTAGTTCCTTCACTCTCTCCTTGCAATAGTCCACGTGCTCTAAGTCCCTAACTATGTCAGTAGCCCTCTGGTGGAGCTTCAATTTCTCAGTATCTTTCTTGAATGGGGAGGCCTCAAACTGCACGAAGTATTCAGGCTGCTGCATCAGCAATGCTCATAATAACTTCTCTCAATCTGATGGCCACGATCCTTCTAATGTAGCTCAATACATGGTGTGCCTTAATTTGCCATGAGCATGCTCTACTGTCTCATATACATCTCAGCATTCACTCTTACTCCCAAGTCCTTTTCAACAGACCTGCTGTTCAGCCAGCTGATGACACCACTGAGACAGAATCTATACAGAACTGCACTTGTCTCTAGACTAAGAGCGTCTCTCTGTCCGAGGATTAATTTAAGCTGTGTTCATATCAATGTCTGCTTTATATGGATGTGCATATATTGCACATAAGAGTCAACTATAGAGTCTTATTCGCTGCACACTCATGCCCAAAATGTGAGTCAAAGAAAGGACAAATGCCACAGTTTAAGCAAGTTTTTAAAAAATTCATGAAAATAAAACCAAGTACCAGCCCAAATGATGCAGACTTCTCCAAAAGGTAAAAGTGAACAACAAATCAGCTGCAATCAACTCTTTCCCTATAGAATCACTTAAGATTTCTGAGGTCCTACAAAGACTTCATCCTCTGTGTTTCCGGTAAAGGCTGTACAGTGCTTTTTTCAGTGCTATCAGTTCTTCTGGTAAATTTCTGGGTGTTTTTTTTCCCAGCTTTCATTTCATGATGTTTCCAAGGTTAGAAGACTACAGAAACATATTCTGGGGCACTGTAAGACAGGAGAAGCATCCATGTCTCCAAAGCAGAGCTATAGCTTCCTCCAATTACCAACAATGTACATCCATGACAAGCACAAAGGACAAAAGGGAGAAGGAGAAAAGAGTATCTGGAGAGTTTGCTTCTTGATAAGCACCAAGCACCACAAAGGTAAGAAGACATTCATTAATGTTATGAATACTAAAGCTAGGGTATTTTCCCTGGCTAATTACCAGTGATTCTTAGAGTTCACTGAGCCCAGTAACAGCAGTTAAGTGCCAACCCATCCAGTGGAGGAATGGAAGCCTGCACAATGAAAAATTCAGGCAGAGAAAAAGTGGAAGAGGGTCCCAACACACAAGGTTATAGCTAGAAAAGTGCATGGAAATCCCAGGGGCCCGGAAGCCTCGGGGAGAAGCTTGTCACTGAAATCAGCTGTGGAAGACAATGGGCTGAAGGAAGAAATGATCCATGAGTGACAGGAAGGCAGGTATTTTAGGCTTAATGTTTTATACAAAATCTTTGAAAGGCATCAGCTGGTATGGTGTGTTCACACTGTCAATATTTATACATGTTTTAAAAAGATGTGGTTGTCACAAAGATATTAAACAAGGCAAAGCAGATCACTTACAGTAGGCAATTCCCCCCCACCCCTCCTCCACACACACACACACTCTCCCTGCACGGGACGCCAAGAAGAATTCACAATAAACAGGTCTAATTCCTCAGTTTCCTGGTAAAGAGAGAAAAGGAAGCGAAGGCCTACTGCTTTTGACTGAGTAACAGAGAAAACAGGAGACTGTCAGGGCAAGTGAAACTGCATCAACAGTGATGACAATTATGACTAAGCCATGTTTCTCCACTTTTGCTTTTTGCACTATTAATTGTTAAACAAAAAAACAGTGAGATTGGGAAATTCTCAGAGAGAAACTTCCTTCTGCAACCAAGAGGAATTGATAACCCTACCAGACATCCCAGGCCTTTTTCCAAGGAAAACATAGAAGGAAAACAAAACCTTCTTTGTGAAATGCGGGGCAGGTTAAGGCACATGGGTTAGATGGCATTAAAGCTGTCCCGTAACTCTGTTCTGAACAGACCACCAGGAGAAAAGAAATGATGATGCTGTAAAACCAGATTAGGGATTCAAAGTTTTCCAGCAGGACAGCCTGGACATCAGGCTGCAGCAAAAACAAAATCCCTGTGCCAAATTTCTCTGCTCCTCTCTTTCCCCTGTACTCAATATTGAGGGCCGGGTCACCCATGGTTTTCTTCCTGTCTAAAAAGAGGTTTTGCCAGCAAGAACAGCAATTCATGCCTGCAAAGCTGCCCTTCTTTATTTCAGAAAAACTACTGCAGATTTTTTTAATTCACAAAAGTGACAGGTTAGCAGCTCTTCCAGAAACCAGATGTAGTTCAGCTGCATAGAACAGAGCCTTTACCTCATACCTTTTTCAGTGCCATTTATTCACCATTTGAAACTCTCCCGCTATGAGTCTTTGTTTTCTCCTCTCCAGTGACTGCTTAGATATCTGGCATGTCCTGGTGAACAAATATCAGACAGTGTCAGATATTGGGATGTACTGAAATTTTCTTCCAGGTTCTCCACAACTACCTGCCTCAGAATAGGAGAAAGCCCAAGAGGAGCCATGACTCACTTCTAAGCCATATTACATGCCAGGTAGACATTAATACCCACCCCCCACTTCTAGCTAGCTGGGGGACCGGGGGTGGGAAGGAGAGAGGAATCTGGCTCCCTCTTAGATAAAAAATGGGGAACTGGAAAGGAATAAAAGAAAATTCAAGATTACTGGAAATACGTCTAGGAAGTAGAAAACTAACACAGAAGTCAGAGTGTAGGGAAATACAATACTGCAGTAAAAAATGGTGGTGGGAACAAGAAGAAAGATTAGAGTGAGGTTCTTGGAAGTACATTTCCCCTCTTCTCTTCCTCCCCCTCCCTGCTCCACATGCTTAAACACAAGGGAGATGGATGAACAGGATGGGGTTGGGCACTGAGAAGCAACATTACCCCTCCCTGCTCTGCATAGCATGGCTCTGCTTTCCCTCCTACACTTATTCCTGGTCTGGCTCCTTTTTTAAAAGCCATTGAATAATTGTGCTTTAGTGATGAAGTGAGAACACCACACTTTCAACATCAGCAAATATTTCTTCAGATCTGTTTGGGTCTGGAAAGTTCCTGTTCATGTACATTTGCTTGAGATGTTCTCTCCTCCCAAACCGTTCCAGATTTTAAAACAAGAAACAGTGCATGGTACATAGAGAAAGCATATGTTAGGAGACCTTACTAATTTCAGTTGCACCTCTGGAAGTGTCCAAAAGAGCTAACACAGTTAATGCTTCTTTTTAATCTCTCTCTCTATATATGTATTTAATCTAACATATTGGTACATTCTAACATCTAACACTAGGGCAGAATTTTTAATCTGCTCTATCCAGGCAGTCCCTACACTAAGTGCAACTGTGCTTCGTATCAAACAGAAACACTTTGAATGGCCTCTATTGTAACAAACCTATATATTTTCCTGTATTTTCCTAGGAAAAACTTCTTCACCAAAAGAGTTATCAAGCACTGGAACAGGCTGCCCAGGGAAGTGGCTGAGTCACCATCCCTGGAGGTATTTAAAAGATGTGCAGACATGGTGTTTAGGGACATAGTTCAGCAGTGGACTTGGCACTGCTAGGTTTACAGTTGGACTCGATGATCTTAAGGGTCTTTTCCAACCTAAATGATTCTATGATTCTAAACACTATCTGGCTGTGCCCACACAGCTGCTTTCTTTTCCCTGTACAGCCGCACATCAGCTGCCTAATCCAGGTTAGAAATAAGAAGCTATGAAAGTCTATTGATAATAGTGCTTAGAGGAGAAAGTTGCACTGATACCACACTAGGAATTTCCTTCATAAATCATAGAGTCATGCTTATTCAGACAACACCACCAGTACGTGCTAGACTGTCCTGCTCTGGAGATGGAACTGGGATGCTGTCATCGCTGATGCAGTCCTCAAGAAGCCCTGAGAAGAAGCAGCAGCATATACCTTAACGCCTCCTAAATCACAAAATTTGTGCTGGGCACCCTCTGACATAGATAAGCACACATTTACATTAATTCTGACCTAGAAACTGCTTGTAAGGAGTTAGTGCTCATTCAGAGAACGTTCAGGGTAAAATCCTCTCTACTCAGTGTTATTTAAGAATATTTTTGATGGTTTTCTACAGAAATTAAGCTTGTGCGATAAAGCTGTATGCACACATACGTACATAGCTCTACGTAGCTTTCAAACATGCTGACCAGCTTCATCCAAATTTGGGAAGTGGCAGTCATCTCCAAGATAACTACATGCACAGAGGTCTCACAAATAGACAAATCTTGAAAGTGCCCTCTGCAGCAGAAAGATTTCAGCCCCATTAGGCACTGGAGGACCTTCACAGCAGTGGCAGGTCATGGAGGTCACAAACGAGGACACAGCTTCTGTCAAATTTCACACCCACTCAAACATCATCCACTATTATGACAAAACAAAAATCAGATGTCACTTATTGCATTGCCAATAGTACTATTTATTTTCCCTAGAAAAGATGAGGTTCAAATGCTATGGACTGCAAGCTTCTCTTACACATAGAAATACATATATACATATATAGATACATGGACATATAGATATCCACAGATCCAAGCTAAAAAAAATATGCAAAAATATTCTACTTCCTCTAAGCCACTTGTTTTCCAGCAATTGCTTTGCACCATTATCTCACAAGCTACACTGACCTTTAAGCCCCTTAATGGTGAAAATCTTTGCAAGCTTTGATAACATATTTTTGCTTTTAAGTAGATACCTAATTGAGATAGCTAAAATAGCTATCTTCCAATTTGCACAATTCCATTGTTGTTTTGTTGTTTGTGTTTGTTGTTGTTTTTTTAATAAAAAGAACAGTTTTGAAATATATACCACTGCACCTCTCAGTTTCTCAGCAAGAAGTTTCCTCCTTTGAAAAGCCTATAAATCAATAATCATACTTTCCATATAACGTGGAACTCCTGCTCTCTGCTGGATGCAACTTCACAGTCTTCAAAGGATATCATCAACTAACACAGCAGGAACTCGGCCCTGACTTTTCAATCAAAGCTGCAAAATTAAGACCTTCAGCCAAAATCCAAATTTAAAGGCTCAAGCCCAGATGCAGTTTTCAACTAAAATGACAACTGAGAGCCACAGTGAGGCAGCTGCCAAATGAAAAATCAATTGATTTTATTGCTTGTTTCATGATTGTCCCTTCAACGCAGGATAGCTACATCTTATTCATGAGTTGCAAATATGCTGCTGTGTGCAGAAGTAAGTTCCATGACTAATTTTTCAAAACGCTTTCAATAAACACAACTACCTTCTTTGAGCAAAACTGATTTGCTTTGCGCTTCACAGTAGATGGAAAACAACAACTGACTTAAACAAGAGCCTACTTCAAGCAAACTGATACTCAGATATTGTCAGCACATGGGACTGTGATGAATAGACACTGGAATCATGTAAATGCAAAATCAGAGACCTGTATTACTTACTTATGGAAATAGGAGATTTGATTAAACTAAGATAGAAGGAGATACACGGTGTTACCATATTGATGATGCTCACAGGATAAATGGGAATTGGAGTGAAGTAACTGTGCTCCACTGGTGTCCCTGATGTGTTCCTACTAAGGATCTTTAATGTGGTCAGTCAAGAGCACACATCCATCTAATCAAATGGACATGCACAACTTCACTTTTGTTGTGCTTATTCCTAACTTCTACTCTCTTTTTCATTCCTTTTGACCATTCATTCTTATAAGTTAGCATCCGTGCTCCATGGTGTTCCCAGGTACCATGCCAAGAAAAAAGGTCAACATATACAAGGTGTGTTCATTGATGGAGGAGAATCTAGTAAAGTCTCTAAATGACTTACTTCAAATAAAGCCTCACAAAAATCAAGTGAAACTGATGCACACTGAATGTTCTGGCTCATATGGCTCCCCGAGGAAAGCAGTGACTTTTTTTTTTTTAATTAAAAAATGCAGGGGAGTCTGGTCAGTGACTCAGGCTCTTTCACTAACTACAAAATAACAAGCTACTTCTATATCTCCAAATCAGAACAACAATTGAAAGTTTGAATTACTCAATCCCACTAATGGCACTCTGAACAACCAGTTGCTGCTCATGTTCTTTGCACATCATACTTCTGTAATTGCTACCTCCCCTTCTGGCAATTTTGTACAAGTTCTATTTTCTAAAGTGGGGTATTGCCAGGGAGTTACTCTGTAAATATTATTTCTGGAAATGATAGATCACTTCTGCACACAGTGATTAAAAAAATTCATAATTAACACCTCGTTACCTCCCTAGGTGTATATTGGCATGTCCATCTATAACCAGAGCCAAAAAATTCAGCTGCTAAGCCATTCAGCTTAGCACTGTTCCTTCGGTGAATGTCCTGCTAAAGAAATATATTTAAGTAGTGGTAGCTGTAAGTTTCCTAAACAAGCCATGGTTGAAAATGAAAACATATACCACATAAAACCAGCTATGGTGTATCAAAGGCTTATTCATTTTACCTGAATACATAGTTGATGTACTGTTGCTCCAGATCACTGGGAGAGGAGGGAAAGAAAAAAAAGTGTTCTTTTGGAGTTAATATACTGATCTCGTATACCGAATTAAGTAATATAACACTGTAATATCACATAATATTAATATTATACAATATGTGGCACAATGTTATAATTAGGTAACACTAAAATTCTATTATAATTATATACATTCTAACCATAATCTATTAATATTATAATATTATCAATATATTAACCAGCATACTAATTTACACATCATTTGCACATTATTTCTGTTGTTATTATGTCAGTGGGAGTCTCATTTAAAGTGAAGATAAAGTGAGACCCTTTAAACAGAGATGGAAAATGGCTTTGAAATAAATAAGCTTATGCGTATTTTATACTGGCATGTACTACGTACATAATATGCAGTGGCAACACATCCATTTCCATCCACACAGCCAACTGCAGATTATAGACACTGTGAACATGTAATGCCACCTGCTTTCAAAACAACTATTGTCTGGCTGAAGTTCTAACACATACATGGGATTAGTGCAAGGTTTCAAGGTTTTTAAGGTACTCAGTCATTCCAGTCCTGTGGCAAGTCACTGGCTGCTAAACTCTTAGGAGACTGTGTCACAAAGGGAGATACTGACAGATTCAAACCAAGGCTAACACAAACTAACATTTCCTCTTAAAGCCTCTGCCAGTAATTAGGGGTTCTTTTTCCAGGACTGAGTCATCATCCTTTGATAACACACTGTTAAAAACTAATCTATTGTTCAAGTTCACAGTATAACTATCAATAACCACAGCTGTTGTTATCAACAGTAAATAAGGCTCCTCTTGCAAGAGAAGTCATTAATGATTAACCAAGTGGCCCAGCTCACACGGATAACGCAGAGATACCTACAGTTTACCTGACTGCTAGACAGATGTGTCTCTAACCCTCTTTGATAGCAATCTCTTTCTTTTTAAAAGAATATGAAAACACATTACCTTAAAGAGCTAGGTTTCCATAACTTGTGAAATACTTTGTAAGCCCCTGTAATTGAAATGACATGTGTAATTACCATAACATACAATCATTCTGACAAACAATGACTCGTTTGGCTGTGGTACCAGCAGACGCAGATCCCCCCTGAATTACAGTTCAGCAACACGGCACAAAGGATGCCTAAACCATGAATAAAATGAACCTATCGCTTCAAATTAATTGTTTTCAAAGTGTTATCTTCTGAGAATACTGTAATGCTATGTGTTTCTGCCTGTCCTTCTGGAGACAACTCCTAGCTCACCGCAAACGCGGTGTGTGTGTGTTTATGTACATATGTTTGCGAATACACACAGAAAAGTGTCACAGAATGGTTTCTTCAGCCCACTCCATTTTTTTGAGCAACTTCTATGATATGTTCATCTAGCAGACCCCTATAGCTGTTGGCTCTGAGGTGTCTTTCCTGTTTAGAATTCTCTCAGCGATAGGGTCTCCAGGTTCTTTACATTCATGACCTACCCACCTCTTGGTTATCTCCCATTTCTATTCTGGGAAAAGCTTTAAGCACTCAAGGAAGGAACAATGCAGCTTCATGCGTCAGGCTCTGTTTTTGCAGACCCTTTCTTCAAGGCTTTGTTGTTTGGGTTTTTTTGATTCACAAAGAAAACCAGAACATGAAAAGCAAATCCAGTAGAACGCAATGTAATAGATATCCTCAATCCCGCCTCTGTTAGACAAGCTGAAGGGTAGAACACATGCCCTTTCTCTAATGCTCTGTCTTGATTAACTGTGCAGTAAGTTAGTTCATCTGTTTGCTCTTTCATGTAGCATCTTTATTCTGTGTCAGTTGATAGGAAATCTTATTACACAAAAAGACACCAACAGTCGTGTCAACAACTTTCTCTCAAAACCAAGAGGATCAGAAAGAAGTTATATTCTGAGCATAAACATTATATTGGCACTTCCTACATATTTCAAGCACATAGAAGAGGCCTTCTGAAGACTCTCTAAGCAGTTTCCCATCTCCATGCACTGATTTACAAATGTGACCTCTTGGCTTTGAGAAAGAAATATTATCACTTGTAACAGCAAACAAGTATTTGAAGTGAAAAATGCTTAACTTTTTATTTTATCTAAATGAGCAAATGTTTACCCTATAACATTTCCTAAAGAAAAAAAAATTATATTTTTCCTTATTCGTATGTTAACATTTTAGAATGGGATCTCTAGACCTCCCTAGGCACCAATACATATAAACACATTACCTTTGCCCTGAAACTTTTACAGTGTGAATACCCAAAATAAAGAAGGAATCTTCCCTAATTTGTAGACAGGACTCAACATACGGATGAGTCACTAAGTCTATAGAACAGCTAAGAACCAAATACAAGTCCCTTATTATCCAGTCTAATGCTCCAAAAGACACAAATCTCTTAGTTAAAAATCACTACTCTTCTTTCTGGGTCTGAATTATGATTTATCCAAATCAATGTTTGGTTTGAAAATGACAAAAGAAAACCTGACAGGTTACACAACTCATTGTTAACTTTTTTTTTTTAAATGCATATGATTGCATAAAAACCCGCAATATTTCAACATCCTTCCTCTGGGAGTATATTCCATGATATTTTAGAATAATTTTGTCAGTGTTCTAAATAAAATCAGTGTGTGCAATAAAGCTCCAACTACAAGTTATATTGCTTGTGTTTTTAATGTTTCTTCTCCCCTCAGAAAGAAGTATCTCTTAGTGGGCAAACATCAAAAACTCCCAGAAAAGCTTAGTGCTGATTAAAATTGTATGTGCATTTCCTCATCCTCTGTTAACAGACTGCAGTATCTAGTTTATTCTGTTGTTGTTTTCAATGTAAAAGCTATACAAGGAATGCACTTTCTTATATTTACTTATTCCAAGGATTTCTTACATCAAGAACCTTAAATATCAGTAATTTTGTAATAAAAGCTCATTTCTCCAACATATTTACTGTTCCTAATTATTTTTTTCCAAAAGAAAATTACTTACCAACACAGACCAAGTGAATTAGAGCCCATAAATAACCGTTTGGATCAAACTGCAATAAAGAACATCTACATAAATAAAAGCACATTCATGTAAACATACATATCGTTATTTCCCTGCAGTTACTTTCAAAAAGCAAGCTATGCCATGCTACAAAGAAAGAGAAGACTACTAAAGAAGGTTAGGAAGACTAAAGTTTTTCCTGTCCCGCACAGAGATCTGGCATATGCCTGTTATCCCTGCTCTCAGCAAGTCTTGGTGAGAATTGCTGTTTCTTTCAGATATGTACACCATTTTTTAAAAAAAATCTGAGCACGTGGCCCCCAATCTGTTTAGTCTTGCACTGGCTGTCAGGGAGGGGCAAGAGGATCGGAGGAACATCAGTAAGGCTTTTGTCTTGTCTCCTTTTCCCTCTCGGCCCCTGCAGCAGCTAAGCAGTCTCTCTCCCCAAGGCTTCAGAGAACCACAGAGTACCCAAAACTGTGCTTTAAACAGGTTTCTGTCTCTGAGCAAGGTAGGCTCTCTTCATATTCAAGGGGGAAAAATAAACATTTTTGAGAGGAATTCACCTGGCATATTTTAGATATCTGTTTTCAGGGGAGACAAATTACACACCACAAATTCCTGCTCTGAACCACAAACTATGAAGGGAGGTAGTGGAAGTGCAATGCTTCTGAGCAACCTGCTCTAGTGGGAGGTGTCCTTGCCCATGGCAGGGGGGCTGGAACTTGATGATCTTTAAGGTCCCTTCCAACTCAAACCATCCTATGATTCTGTGATGGCTTCATTTGATCAGATACATCCAGATACGTCCCCAGATTCATCTCACCTGACTTCAGATATTAACTGAAGTATCTAAAACAAGAAAGCAGCCTTCCTAATTCTCTAAAAGAGAAAAGCCCCTCCAAAAAGTAGATCTTTGCTGGACTGAGCACTCTCTGGAGGTACCTCCTTTCTTTCTCTGGTAACCTTGGAAAGCATGTATAGTGATTACAAGCTAATTTAGGAACGTCCTGAAAGTATGTGCATTTAATGCAAATCTAAGTGATTTGATCTAAGCCCTGTAAGAAATTAAACCATGGTTTCCCCAGCCACCACCTTCACCAAAGTGCTGTACGTCCACACTGCTCAGAGGCTTCACCATGACGCAAACACACTAAAACCATCAAAACGACCACATAGCAACAGGCAACATTTAACAATTCCCTCGCAGGAGTCCCACCCTAGCTTACTAGTAAAAGCCGCATCCCTCATATGCTAACAAGTCATCAAATACCAAGGTCTAACGAGAGCTGCTTTACAAAGCAGAGCTCACCTGTGTGTCACATAAAGGGAGGCACACGGCTGCTACCAGGAGGAACAGCACACTGTGGAGAAGAAAAGAAAAAAATATAAACAATTCCAGAAGCTGGAAACCTGGGTTTGTACTCCCAGCAAAGTATAGGCAGTTCCACTCAATTTCACACTGACATTTCATTTGTTTAATTTTTATTTCTTACTTAAGAAGTAAGATGTATGAGAAGAGAAGCAGCACAAAACGTGATGAAAACAAGTTTTTTGGTAGGCTATATTATTCTTCACTTCCCATGTGGCTTCTCTAGGCTGCTTCAGAAAGCCAAAATCAACTAGTTTCTGGATGTGAATGGCTAGCAAAAAATTTCTTTCATTGAGGTGAATTGTTTATTACAAAAATTCCAGCAGAGGTGAGTCCATTAACAGTTATGGTGTAACTCCAGATCACAGAGCAAAGTGGGAGTGAGTGGAATTACAGTATAAAAGGCTTAAGGATGGCACAAATCCCTAATCCGCTGGCTTGGACAAAATAAATTCTTAACCCGTGCCTGAGTTGGTATTTCTAGAGACTACACTAAATACAATGATGTGGAATTTCTGTGGACTGTTGCTGTTAATAATAACATTTGCTTTTGCAGCTTATTTTCCTGCTCTCTAGAGGCATAGGAAAAGACAGAATAAAGATGATAAAAAACCTGGTATCCTTGACAATAATCCAGTGGTGAAAACAAGGCCACAGTAATTCAGATAATGGAAACAACAGGAAGAAATAAGGAAGATGGTGCCTGTAAGTACACTAAATAATAACCCAATTATCCATTATCCAAGTACAGCTGAAAGATTACAGAATGTGGAGGACAGCAAATATGCATTCTTCAAGGAGATGGGGGGATGTATGAAACTTCTAATACATGATTGGGTGACTTCAGTTTGTTCCTTTTTATCTCCTTTTTGAAGCCTAAACAACTAGGGCCAACAAGGTTGTGTAGTTTAGTATGAATTACTCTAGCAGAACTGGATACCACTCACCTTTCCTTTCTTATGAAAGGCATTTTTAGCTATTTTCTATCCCATTAATTATCTTTCTCTTACCGTATAAGATTACCCACTGGAACTTCAAACCTGATTTTTATCTCCTTTCCATAAACATACTTATAAGCACTGCTTTGTTATTCAGGAAGACTGGTGTTCTAGCTTTCTTTTTTTATTTTTATAAGGAAGAAATATGTATCTATTTAGGCAATTGTTAAAAAAAAAAAAGAAAATACATTTTTAAAATATTTAATTACTCCTATGTTGCAATTTAGGCTAACCACCACCCACGGGAATGTGCCTTACATTCTTCATTGTTTTGGAGTGCCATTATCTGAAGCAAATACAGAAGCTGGAGCCAAAACAAGTCTGAAGCTGAAGCTGAGCAGTTTGAAAAGCTTACCTACAGACTTTCAGATGAGAGGTCTGCTGTAAAAAAGAACGTATGATTAAAAAAATTAGAATTTCAAATTTAAAATGATGAAATAGTGCTTTCTCCTTCAAAAACAGGAAAGTGATAACAGCTGCTCTTACTGTAACACACACGTTAAAAATCCAGTAAGCAACATTCAACAGCCCCTTATGTTTGAGTTCCGCTTAGCAAATTTAATTTGAAAAAAAGAACCAGAACTACAGATTAGCCTATTTGAACTCGATTTATATTTTCAGATTACTTACCAGCAGGTAAACCTAATACCAGACATGAACTTTATACGTGGTCCTTAAACTTAACTTGAACTATACCAAAAGTATGTATTGTATGTACTCAAATATTGATATTCTTAATTAATTAGGTAATATCCCAGCCAAATCAGTCTTAGTCTACACTCATGAGAGTTTCCCAATCCTTTGGTCCAAAATTATTCTCCAGAAGCTTCCCAGAAAGACCCATGTGTAAGAAACGTGTAGACGTGGCTCTTCAGGGCATGCTCTAGTGGCCAAGATTATTGGTTTGTGGTGGGGTGTTGTGTGGGGGGTTGTGGGTGTGGGGTTTAGTTGGTGGGTGGCTTTTTTTTTTTTCTTTTGTTTTTGTGTGGGTTGTTTGTTTGTTTGTTTAATGTGGTTGGACTCAATGATCTCAAAGGTCCCTTCCAACCACTAAGATTCTGTGTATGTTTGCATTATTCTTGTCCATAGTGGTTCCCTGTCCTTCCAAGAGAGGAGACATAAAAACGTGAACTAGAAGGAAAATATGAAACGCTTTGACAGCGACACTAACCAGAAGACAGTGCCGCAGGGCTATGTCCCTTAGGCATAACCATAGTGACCTCTCTGGTTTGTTTGGAGTAGCAAACACGGGCCACTTATTTGTGTTCTCTATACACAACAGAGGTTATGAGAGGAAGATCCCTTCCACAGCTAGCCAGGGGCCACTGTAGAAATGACTCTGTGATGAAAGATTTCCCAGTGTTACCTCACACAGGAGCTTTCTGGTCAATTAGAAAAGGATTTCATAGCCTAAAAAGAAGGATCCCCAATGCAGTTTGTGTGAAACAAACCCAAATCTTACTAAAGAGAACAGGAATTACTCTCTTGAATTCCATAAGTCTTGGGAGAGATTCTCAAGCATTCAAAACAAATCCAAAAATGCATTGTTTTTCTTGCATTTCATGTGGAGATGTGATCAATCTGTAATCATACAATACATCAAATACTAGATATATTATACTGCTTAGGTCTAAAGACCCAGCCCTCCTCCCTCTCAGCTCAAATGAGATTCTTACATGAGACATGAAAGAGAGGCACTATTAATTTTCAAAAGGAAAAAAAGCAAGCAGGACCAAGCCAGTTTTAAAAATGCAGATCAAACTGTCAATACACATTTGCAGTGTATCATCAACTGAAGGGGAAAACATCAATACGGATACTTGTGAGCAGCAAAGCGCTCTCTGGGTCTTATTAATGACTAGCTATCACAGCCAGACTAGAAAAGCACATGGCACTAATGCCTGTATTAAAAGAAATTAGTTGTCTAAAATAGGACAATTACATCACAGGAGGTACCTTGAATGTATCAATTAATAGATGGATTACCTCTTTCTGTACAAACTTCTGGAACCCACAGGTTATAACTTCCGCCGCGTTGTGCACGGTGAGGAACACTGGGATTGGCTGTCATTGGGAGAGAGCAAAAATGCCCAAATCAACCCCGAACAGTCACACACATAGAAAGAGGCTCTCCTCTTTGGGACAGCTGTCCCACATGTTCGTCCTATTGGGTTTTGGTTTCGTTTTTTAAGCTGTAAACCCATGACACATCTCCTAAATGGGACTTAGACCCATTCCCCATCACTATTACACAGCACAGACCATCTTTAAATGCAGACCTTGCTTGCTGCTTCTCCCGCTTTCAAGTGCTCAGTGGGTTTGTTTGTACACAGCTACCTCAGTGAGATTTGGCCCAGGTTTCTGCCTCTAGTTTTGCCTCTCCGTTCAAGTATCTGCAGCCTCCGCAGGAAACAGTTCTCATTAGTTTTCCCATCTCTGTCTACTGGTACTAAGAATATAGTGTGACTCCTAGCAACAGAATTGCAGGCAAGATGATTTTAGGTGATTGTTTTCAGTTACTGCTAGGAAGAGCTGCCCAAAATTAGGGTAGACACATAATAGTTCATACACAAGTGATGTTGAAATTATACCCACTGAGGTACCTGGACACCATCCCAACATGAAATCATTAAGAAACAAACCTCAGTGATAACAATAATGAATCAAACACTCACTGCCCCAGGCAAACCCAGCCAGAATTAGTGGTTCATAATATTTCCTCCAAATCAGATCCATGGTCTCTCAGGCAGCTGAAACAGAAGCAATTCCCTGCTCTGATTAAGATAATCTAAAGTTATCTAATCTAAGGCAGTTTTAGGAAGCAGTATTTCTGCACTTGTGTATAGTATTTAAATCACACAAATAGAGAATGAGTTAATTTCTCATTGATATCCATGCATTTTAAGTATCAGGTGATATAAGCAGCAAATATCTATCAAATTTGACTTTGTATTCAGAAACCTGTATTTTCTGGATTTTTCTTTTCATCCCCATAAAACTAGATAAACATCACTAATTAAACATCCACTTGGGTGGATCCATAAACACAACAGTTACACCAAGATAACTTTTAACACCTCTAAATTAGCAAGGAATGAAAATCACACAAACACAGCTGGCATGAAGCTGTCAGCCCCAGCTTCACTGGTTCTGAAAAGGAATTCTCAACCGTGTTGCTGGACAACTGAGAATATAAAACCAGAAGTATCTAACACAAGCATCCTGAGACTGACACAATAGGAAATACAAGAAATAACCATACACAAGGAAAGTTGACAGCAAAATTTACATTCTTCCTTTTGTGAAGCCAGTTTATTGGGTTTTTCTCCCTCCCCCCCTACTTTTGGCCCTTGCAAATATGTTTTGGAGCCAACAGTGGCTCCACTTTGCCTAGCCCAGTTAACCTTCTCCATATGTCTATGGTCTTTGATGTGAATATTTCTTAAATTTGTGAGTGGGCTTAATGCTTACAAAAAGAAAGGTTTACTGGTTGGGCAGGCAGGGTGAATAGACTCTGTACAAACCTCCCCTCGCAGCTCTGCATACTTTTGTTAATGCATCACAGTCCAGAGCTAAGCAGCCCTCCTCCACTTCCAGCCCTCAACTCCTGGGCAGGGGAGACTGCCAGCACCTCTAGGGAGAGGCACAAACAGAGATTAAGATTGTAGCCCTGCCAGTACACAGGAGCATTTTAAAGTGGGTCTCCTTGGCTTTGATCAAAAAAGCACATGTCATTTCTGCATTTCTGCTTAAGGAATAAACCCACTTAACTCAAATACACTGCTGAGGTGAGGCAATTCAGGTATAAGCTTGGGATAGTCCATTTTCACAGATTGTTGTATGCAAAGTTATTGTAAGTAAAGCTTCTACAGAAGATTGAATTTAGCCCCAGTAAAAGGCATCACATAGTAACTGTGGCCTAAGACTACTTATCCTTTTGTCTTTCCTCCTAAAATGGTCACAGAACTAGGCCTCTAAATCCCCATTCAAGTAACACAAAAAGCCATTCAGAAATGGGAGATGCTCCTTAAGAAAGGTTTGGGTTACAAACCAAAACCATTCAGAGCCCCTCTGCGGCTCCAGTGCATCTCACTCTTGAATGACCAGAGCAGGGGCAGGAGGGAAACAAGGCAATTTCCTTGATGACTAGGAAGTAAGAAGAAATAGCAAAGAGGATGTGATTCATACCTCCTCCACCTCCCAGGTGAGCAGACAGAAAAGATGATGCTGCCAAGGCTTTATTGCTGTTTCTAGACAGGGCTCTCCTTAGGGATCTTTGCTCAGTTTACACCAGGGAAGCCCAATGGAACTTGCTTTGACAAGGAACCAAGAGGAAATAAATGCAATCGCCCCGAGACAGAGCTAATCTGGAGGCACAGGGCTTTTAAGCACATGCCTGTGCTTCCTGAAAATCACTTGGGTCCGAGATGAGGCCCCCAGCCTTGTTTGGGAGGACAGAGACTTTCTGCCCTACCTCTCCACTGGGACACTCAGGGGATCACTACAAGCAGAACCTTGCCAAAAATTTCCTTTTGATCCTTCTTGGGCTTTAGGAACTGGCAGATGCAAGCTGGCTCTGGAGTTAGATAAAGATGCATTGACAGAATGCAGAAGGGAACTAGTGCAGAATCTGGCATTGCAGAACGCATGACAGCAGTAAAACATTGCTGTTTTTTAACAATTCATGTAGCTGCTTTTTTTGTTGTTGTTGTTGCTAAGAAAGACTATATCATTTAAGTAAAAAGCATTCAACTTCTATGAAAGCAGATTTGAGATCCTCTAAACATTTGGTAGGTTATTGTGAATCATAAAACTGATTAATCTAACCCTTCCCATAATCTCTTTCCAAATTTCAATTTATTTTTTCAAATCCTGCAAAGCATCAGAAGCCTCTCACTGAAATGGTCTTCATCCTTTTCCTGGAAGGATTTCCCACACATCCCACAGTCATGTTCCACCTTTTTCAAAGTTACAGCTAGTAACTTCTTCAGCTTCTTCCGTACTTGCACGTTTCAGACCACTGAGGATCTGTTCTGCAAAACACTTCACAGGATTGGACTTCTGCTCTAGCACCATTAACAATCCAAATGTTATTTAAACCCCTTCTCCCGTCTTTTCCCCCAGCCCAGCAACAGCACTAAACACCTTGTATGAAGAGAATTTTCTTTGCTTATAGAGGTAATAAAGAACTGACTTCTACTTAGCTGTTTCTTACCAATCTAGATAGTGCCCTAGAGCCAGCATAAATAATGCCAACAAACAGTACTGAAGCAGGAAGCCATGACAGGATTTCAGACCTGTGAAAACAATTAAAATCCCATTACTTCACCACATTCTGTTTACATACAGTCAGCAACAGCTGCTTGCAAGAAATATAATAACACATATATACACACATATATTTTTCAAACGTGTGCATATTAAATTCATCGTCTGATTGTTCAGTATTCTTTCGCTGTAGTAAAGAAGTCTGAGAAAGAAATTAATCTAAACCCAGATAGGAGCTATTTACAGATATATTTTCTTTCTTTTACCTTTTCCCTGCCTCCTCCTCCTCCTAAAAAATGTTTGTTTCATGGCAATTATTCCCATTGGTTTTAAGGGAGAGAAATTTCAACTAATTTCCTTGATGCACTGTAAAAGGAAGGAAAACCGACAAATGAAGGCATAAAATGGCGTACTTGCACAGACAGCCCACATTTTCACTATGTACAAATACACTTGCCCACCCACACATTCATTTCTCAGCCAGATTTACAAAGAGATTCTTCCTAAAGATCAGATTGTCTCTGTGGGAGCCTGTCTCTTGAGATTTCCTAATGATACTCCTTTGACTAAGCCAAATTCCCAGAGGCAGTTTGACAACTAATGGAGGAATGAAGTCATCACAGATTGATCTGATATTTTTTTTTAGCCATGGCTAGGTCAGGTTTCAGTTCTGAGAAGGGGCTTCTGAATTTGCACTTTTCCTTTTTTTGATCTTGGTACTTAAGGGAATAAAGGGATCAGGTAGGTGGTAAATTTCAGAGACAAAGTAAGATTTTGAGCAAGGGAGGAAAGGATCTAAAGTGATCTAAAGGCCTGATCCAAAGGCTTCCCAGGACCAAAGGCAACTCCCACTCACTCTTTCCAAGCTTTAAACTAAAGTCAAGAAATGTTACTGCATAATGTTGGTTGTCAAAAGGAAACCAAACTGCTTGTAGGTTCCTTATTTTGGATTACACTTCCATCTAGCATGTAAGAATTAAAACATAATTATAGGTTCTACTACACTACTATACTTAAGACAACAAGAAAAATAGACTACTAAACATTGACATCAGAACAGTCTGAATGAAGATAAAACATGCTTGAAGATTCATGTAAACACAGACAAAGAAAAAATCTAAACATCATATTTCCTCTTTTTTTTTTTAATACATGATTTTCTATGATACTTGATGAAAACCCCAGGGTAATGACAATAGAGTAATCTTTAGATCCTTTCACTGGTGTAAATATTTGCTCTGGTTTTGGGAGTAGTCACCATCATTTTGTATAAAACCACTGTTCCTTTTAAGGTTATTGAATTCAACTGGAATCTCACCAAGACCAGGGTCTAAAACTGTCATACCTCATTACCAATGAGTTTAATCAAACACCAGCAAGAATACCCCCACCCTATTGGAACTGAAACAAATGGAAGAAAGGGGGAGGGAAGAAAAGAAAGGAAGGCTGGGAAGATGAAAGGAAGACACAATGAAGACTGAATTTTCATTTAGAACACAACACTCTTTCGTGTTCCCACCACTAAATTCCAGGAATCCCAATTATATCTTCATCACCAAAGCAATACTGCAAATTGCAACGGAAAAGGACTTCAGACGCTTTTTCCATGATGTAAGGGTAAAATTTTATGCTGCCAAGTGAGAATTTCAGGACTGGAAAAAGAATGCATGGACGTTTGGTGTAACGTGTCAGCATCAACAATCTGTCTTGTATGTAAACCACTTAGTAGCTTCTTATGTTGGCAACACACTGATGCACATGCGAAACGCAAAAGCTCAATGATGAGCTTGTGGTTGTAGGGCTAGTTCCAAAGCCCAGTAAAGTCAGAGGGTAGCTTACCCTAAACCACATTTTGAAGCTTCAGTTTACAGCAAGGCTCTGAGCTGCTGCTTAGCTGTGGGGAAAATTCAGCCCTACAAGAAATGCCAACCAGAACACATTGGACTTCTGTGCCTTCAAGGCTTAGACAGAAGCTGGGTGGCAGATCGCAGCACTAGAAGCATTATGCAGATGCTACACATATTGCCCTGTGCTCCACAGAGCCCTGGCTTCGGATACGAGTTTTGCAGACAGTCACCATTCACCCTTCAGAAGCAACGATGACAAAGTCCCTGGCAGCTGGGAACACTGGATGGGGGAAGCAGATCAAAAGCAGGACATCCACAAAGCCTAAAAGACAGAACTCTGAGTAACATGTTTTTACTTGGTCTTTATTGTGAAGCAAGTATTCCTGAATTTAGACAAAGGGCGATGATCTCTATGTAATACAATAATTCTGCTAAGACACTTTGGGACAACCAGAACTGTCTCAGAAAGCATGAGAGATCAGTCCATATGACAAAAATACTAAGACTTTGTGGAAATAAACAAACAAATGGGTAGCAGCTTATTACTTGAAGCATGACAAGAGTGGGGATTGGGTATGGTATTGTTAAGCATCCTACACACACACCCCCAAAAAAATGAAAAACAGGTAGAGCTTGAGAGGAAGTGATAGACAGAAGATATGAGACATTATGTTTGTTGGGGAGTTTTTTGATTGGTTGGGTTTTGGGGGGTTTTGGTTGGGTTTGTTTGGTTTTTTTTTTTAATATAGGAGATTTATGCTACAAGTCCAGTTCAGGAAAGCATTAAAGCATGTCCCTAATCCTTCTGAAGAAAGATTTAAATTCATGCTTAAGGTACTTGGCAGAATTATAGCCGAAACATTTAAATTAATTCTGGTAATTTCATTTAGTCTATTCTAGAACAGGCGTTCTGTATTAGCTAAACTAATGAAGAGGCTTCTCAAGATGTATTTTAATGACTTTTCCTATAGTGTGCTGACATCTAGCGGCCTGAAGTCTCCATCGTCAAAACACGAACTAAGTTTTCCCCAAAACTTTTCTTAGATAAAAACCACCTCTTAAACAGCAGAAAATCGTTCTTGTCTAGTATTTTCTTTAATGTCTTCCAAGTTTTGAAAAAATGAAAATATCTTTTCCTTGCTGGAAAAAAAGGTTCAACTTCTTTAATTTCACAATTTAAAGCAAAAGTAACCATCTAGTAATGAAAAGTTGAACTAAAAAAGACATTATTGATGGATGTATTCCTTTGTCCTTTACACTGTTTTGTGAAGACAAAATCTACACAAGCAATATACATTTGATAATATATGTATCAGTAACTGCCACTAAAGCAAAGTTTGGACCTTAATCCTGCCTCTACCTTTATCATTGACAGCTTTTACACCAATATCCTTGTTTGCCTACACTGCAGATAAAAGATAGGAAGTTGAATTCTGTTCCCATTTACAACTTCACTTAAGTTTCAGTGGTGATGTAGTCACCTGCATGGACATGACAATAGAACTTAGCCTGACTCTTCTAACATGCAGGATTTCATTCAGTTTTGCAAGCCAAGGGTTTGAAATTCAAACAGAAAATTCATCAGTTGTCACTTGCTAATACAGAATCACAGAAAAAAAGTTACATCATAAGGGAAGTCTAGCAATCATCTAGTCCAATCTCCCACAGCTTCAGAGTCAAATCACATTATTCAGGTCATTGTCCAGTAAAGTTTTTAGTATCTCCAGAGATGGAGATTCACCAATTGCTGTGTGAACACATCTTCTAAATTATAACATTTTGTGAAATATAAAAGATATGCCACATTGCATACCACAGAATGGATCCACCTGAGCAGAGTACAGTGTTGTCTCTACTGAGTTGCCATCACACTCAGTTCAAGCAGATGATCTTTGTCTACAAAGGACCTTTTAATTTGGAGTTTGATTATTATATCAATCCTGTACTGCAATGGCTGGTCTTGCTGGGCAGTTATAAATGCTAGAGTTATGCAAGGATGAATGACTCCCATTTATGGGACACACTTCTTAGAGAAAAAAAGGAATCACATTTGTTGACTTCACTGCAGTAAGTTTTGGGGAAGCATGTGTCGATGCTCTTAACTAACATTACCAAGATTTCTCCTATAATACTCTAAAACCCAGGGAAGAGATGTGAACACACAGTTGGATAAGTTATCCTTATAGTTTTCATTAATGGCTATGCTTTTTTGATTGTCTCACCAAGGTTGAATTAAATCCACTTTACATTAGTGATCAGTTGAAGTGTGTGTCATTGAACATTCATTAGACTAAAACAGATGTCTCCTACACTTGTGAAGCAGAACACATACAAACAGACACTGACTTCTGTTTTAGCAACTTCCACAACCAGTGTAGCTACGTCATAAGCCAGCTACAGAAAATAAGTATTTAGCAGATACTGAAAAACCCACAGTACCTTGAACACAAGTTTATCTCCACCCATCCCAGCTTCCAGGATACATGAAGCAGAAGTCCACCCACTAATGTCTGCCACCTAAAATAGAAACAAAACAACAGCTCTGAATTGTTTGTCCTTTTTAACCATGTGGAACACAACCTTAGAATCCACAGAATTTTGCACAGCTCACCCATGGCTCTAGTTATCTACTCTTTCTCCAGGTTACCAGGGATGCCACTATTCCTCCTTGAATATTTCATTTTTGTGGGCCTTCATTTCTTCCAAATTTTCTAATACTCTCTCTCGTCCAGCTTCTGTTTCAAGTTTTTTTGACAACTAACATGACTAACTACCTTAGTCATGTTACTGAATCTCCGCTGTATCCCACACAATGTTTACAATAATAATAGTGATGTAACAGCTGTGATGATCTGAAGATGCAAGTGAGGCAAGGTTTGTGACAAGAGATGAATATCTTTTCATACATAAACTCTTATTTTTAGAACGAATAAACATGATTTCAGAATTTAAAAACTCGCTTCAGCTGAAGTAGTAAGGCTGAAGGATGATGTGTGTAGTCCTAGTGGCTTCAAACATTAGCTCTGTGACTTCTCATGGAGCTGGGCTTAGAGTACAAACTCCCTCAAATTCAGA
>JAOTQQ010000012.1:105514599-105586871 GCA_026546715.1 Gallinago undulata
GGGGAGACCTTATCGCCCTCTACAACTACCTGAAAGGAGGATGTAGAGAAGTCGGGGTTGGTCTCCCAAGTCACAGGTGGTGGGACAAGAGGAAACAGCCTTAAGTTGCGCCAGGGGAAGTTCAGGTTGGATATTTGGAAAAATTTCTTCACCAAAAGGGTTATTGGACATTGGAATGGGCTGCCCAGAGAAGTGGTTGAGGCACCATCCCTGGAGGTATTCAAAAGACAAGGTGACACGGTGCTCAGGATTATGGTTCAGTGTTGGGGTTTTTATGTGTTTTTTTTTTTTATTATGGTTGGACTAGATGATCTTAAAGGTCCCTTCCAACCCAGGCGATTCTGTGATTAAGTATTTAAATTTCGGATTTACAGCGAGTTACGGGATAGGGAAAACATTCATTTGTTCGCTTGTGCTGTGCTGATTCCACCCCCCCCACCTCAGCGACCCTGGTGACATCACCGGAAATGGCGGGTGCGTCCCCCAGCCGCCGGCCAATGGGGAGCTCGATGGGAGGTGACGGTGAGGGAGGCCGATGAGGGGAGAACCCGGAAGGCTCGGCAGTCGGAGCGCTGCCGCCCTGAGGAGGGAGACCCCCGCTGTCGTTGTCACCGCTGTCACCACTGTCACCTCTCTCGCCCGCCGTTTTGTGTGCAGATGGACCCGGTAGGAGTCGCCGCCGCCCCTCCTGAGGCCGGACCGGGCCCCGCCTGGCGGAGCAAGGTGAGGGCGGGCTGGGCGGGGGGGGCCGTGGGCCCAGTCGTCGCCGTTAAGGCCTGCCGCGGCGGGCCTTAACGGCGACGGCTGGGCCCTGTTGCCCTTCTTCTCTCCCGCCTCCTTCTGAGGGGAGCTGAGGCCGTCGGGCGGTGCCAGCAAAACAAGGGTCACGGCTACTTGGCAAACCCAGCGCTTTTGGCTCGGCTGCCGTAAAGCTGGAGGGGGGACATTGGTGTGGTAGGCTGCTGCTGGTAGTTATCTTCCTGGCGGAGAGAGCTGCTGTCAGATCCTGATAAATGAGTGGCTTCTCTCCAACCTCTGCTGGTGAGCAGGGAGTTGGGTCTCAGTGAGTTTGATTATCAGGAGAGTTGAGCCACGGCTTGGTTGGATCTATCGTTCTGTAACCCTCCCCCCCCCGGCCCGCCCGCCTCCCTGGACGAAGTCGTGTGCCTAATTCTGCGTTTTTGAAGTGATGTTTATGATGGCTGTCCTTTCAGTGCTCTAGAAACCGGGGGGGCGGGGGGGGAAGCTGTGCCTAAGCCATTAGTGTTGTGTTATTCCCAGAGAAGTTTTACGTAGTCTCTGTGTTACACTTGTAAGCAAGCTTTCTGGGGAGTCTTAGTACATGTCATCAGAAGGTACTGACAAACTGACTCTTACTTCCCCCTCCATTAGTAAATGACCATCAACATCCTTGCAATTGCAGTTCTCCCTACTGAGTTTATGAAACTACTTCTGTACTTTAGTTCATCATATTTCCCTAAGTAGAAGGGAAGTTTCTTCCCATCTGTAGAAGACAAGCTCTTATACGATTACATGAACTTATTTTAGAGCCAGTGATTGCTAATTATTCTGATTATTGCGTTGCCACTGCATTTTTTATTGACTTGAATAAAATTATTTTTTACAGTGTCCGTGGGGAGCCCCTAACACAACATCAATATCATGTTCCCTTGCTGATGTAATGAGTGAACAGCTGGCAAAAGAGCTGCAGCTGGAAGAGGAAGATGCTGCTTTTCCTGAAGTGGTTGCGTAAGTTTAAATCCTGGATTAGTGATCTCCATAGTTGTGAAGCTGTCTTCTATCTCTTATGTGTTTTCTGAGAGTGTGCTTAAGGTGTAGCAATATAGTAAGTGCTCTGCCTATTGTCTCCTAACTCTGCTTCTTCAGCTCTTTTTAAGTGAAGATTACTTCCCCAGTTAAAACTTTTCCTTAGATTCTATTCTTTGTCACCCTTCCTTCTTTCATGGTATTTTTATTCCACTTTTTTTGGGTGTTTTAAGCCAGTCTGTAAGCTACCTTTTGAGAAACATTGTCAGAATTATTTTTTTCTTCCCTTTCAGAAAATCTTAACGATGTACAGTGTTATTTCTAGAACTGTCAGGTGTATCATCTGTATCCTCCTAATACTTGGAAGCTCTAAACATAGGGCAAGAGCTTACTAGTGCTAAACTCATGCAAATTTTGCCTGCGGTCTTTTCTGTGAAGCAGAGCAAAGGAACACTGTTGTGTTGTTTCTGGGGTTTTTATTTGTTTTATTTATTTATTTATTTAAAAAAAATATATATGCATATATATACTCATAAACCCGTAGACCTTCTTTACCTTTCATGAAGGGCATCTTAAAAATAGAGCTAATGCTTCTTACAGAATGGTAAACAAGTAAAAGTTTAAGTAATGTTTGCATTGTAAAGGAGTAGAAAAGAGAAATGAAGTCATGCTCTATTAATATTTTGTGTTGGCATGGAGCGGGGCTTGTTGAGGCAGCCATTTGAGATCCATTAGTTTCTATGCGGCTCTGCATGAGGTCTTCTGTATAGAGTGATGAAATGGTATAAAGCGGTGTTTCTGGTTAGATTGCTGTGTTTGAGTTTTTAAATTTCTGTTTTCATTTGATGTAGTGTTGCTGAAGGACCGTTTATTACAGGAGAAAATATTGACACTTCTAGTGACCTAATGCTAGCTCAGATGCTGCAGATGGAATTTGACAGGGAATATGATGCACAGCTTCGGCGTGAAGAGAAGAAGATCAATGGAGATAGCAAAGGTACCCTCATCAGAAGAAATTTTTGCTTTGGAGATGTTCTTAGCACTCTGCTTAAGTGTACAGAGCTGTGAGGAAGTAGGAAATCCCTGATAACCACACACATGCTTATTTGTTTTATTTCTCAAGTATCCATATCCTTTGAAAATTATCGGAAGGTGCATCCCTATGACAGTGACAGCTCAGAGGATGAGGTTGATTGGCAGGACACCCGTCATGATCCTTATAGACCAGGTATGCGGCAGTTTTAAACAATGCAATTCCTTTGGTTACTAGACCTAAGAATATGACATAGTTAAATCAGGTTTTTTGAATGTCAGGAGACGTACCAATTGTGTGTAAAATCAGGTCACCTAAGTGGGAGGTGCTATGCAGGAAGTTGGGTGAGTAACCTCAGGCTTTGGTGGCTGAATCTAGTCAAATAACTATTCTACACAGAAAGTATTGTGGGGTATGCATATCTGTTATCTACATTTGGCTAGGGGCATCTGCGCATGATATTGAATATCCCTGTCTTTAACACGGCAAAAGTGTGTTTGACATTCAAGAGAAAGTAAGTCATAACATAGCAAAAGAAGCTGTTGTGTTTAGGATAAGGTCATACATTTGAACTATTTTATTCTGTTTAATAAAGAAAATTAGATTACTCATGTGGGCATTGTGGAACCTTTATGAGCATGAGTTATGTTTATATGTAATGTTAGATTTTATTTTTTTTTACTGCTGGCAGATAAACCTACTACAACACCAAGAAAGGGTTTTATAGGAAAAGGAAAAGATATTACTACTAAACATGATGAAGTGGTATGTGGAAGAAAGAACACTGCTCGCATGGAAAATGTAAGTAAAAACTTGTTTTGTGTGTAAAACTGGAATGCCCTAATTCAACTAAAGAATTAATGTTTGTCCCTCTGTGCTACTGCATACAGTACTGATTTTATTTTATTTTTTTCCCATCAGATTAAAGCAATGCAGTGTCTGGATTTGTTATTCAAACTGGCAATTTGAGTTTATGTGGGTTTTTTGTTTAAGAACAGTTTGTTAATCATTGTGATTCAAGAATTTGCACAGAACTGTTCTGGCACAACAAAACTATCATCAAGTTTCATACACAGGCAAATAAAACACCAAGGCTATTTTTGAAAAACACAGCTGTCATGTAGCCTATTTTTTTTTTTAATTAATTTTGCCTGATGAGCCTAGTAACTTATTTTCAGTCAATTGTTTGACTTTCAGTCTGGTTATCCATAGTATATACCTTCTGTTTTCTTTAATATAGCTGGTACAACTTTTGCAAATAAGGAAATGCTGCAAGTGCTATTTTGAGAGGATGTTAGGTAATCTCATATCAATTTGGGCAGAACTTCGAGTTCGGAGTTTAGAGTAACATGTTTTTTAACATAGTGACAACATTTTGCAAAGTGGATTTCACATGGGTTCTAACCTACCCTACGTTTTTGCAAATCAGAATGAGAAATTTCTGCTTGTGCCAACACTTAGTCTGCTAGTAACAATGCTTAAATTTCTATTATTTCTACTTGTAGTTTGCACCTGAATTCCAAGTTGGGGATGGAATCGGGATGGACTTAAAGTTGTCAAATCAAGTCTTCAATGCCTTAAAGCAACATGCATACTCTGAGGAACGTCGAAGTGCAAGGCTCCACGAAAAGAAGGAGCACTCCACTGCTGTATGTTTTTAATCAAGGCTCTCTGTATACTTTTTATCTTGGGTAACAGCTGAACACTGTTTTGGTAATTCCTTGAAACATTCAATTTTTTGTGAAACAGTTAAGCAATATTTATGTTTAATGTTGCTGAAGAAGATAGTATCAGCCAAATGCTACTAGAAAAATGCTGTATTTATTTGAGCTGTGTTACTGTGAGAGCCATGTCAAAATACAAGCAAGCAGCTTCCGTTTTTTAAATCTTTGTCTTTCTAAACTTGTCTCTTAATCAGCTACAATAAATAAACTGCCTAGAAATTATTTATAGAAACCATCCAGAGGACTAATCCTCTGCAGTTAAACCATGTGGTTCCAAATATCTTGGCAAGTTTCAGGAAAATGAGGTGACCAAGTAAATTCTGACAATAATTTACAAAATCAGTTCATATGCCTTATGGCTCCACAGCAGGGCCTCTGGTAATTCCTGCTGTGAACTTCTTCAAATCTGGGTGTTGCACTTTATTTTATTGTTACTGATATCAAAGGAGTATAATATTTGTGATATTTTGATTCATGATTTGTAAAGACTTCTTGAAAACTCTCTAGAAGTGCTCTTGAGCCACAGCCTGTACTTTATGTGTAATCGGTAATCGGTAAAATACTGTGTGTGCTACACAGCTGATAAGGTACCTGGGGGTCTTAAATCTTAATGTGACAGTGCTAGAGCAGTTTGGCTTTGCTTCACCTGTTTGCTTTGTATTGGGTTTTCTTTCTCTCTATCAGTTGAGAGAGAATACTCTTAATATGCTGTTCTTGTTGCCTAGTTGAATGAACAGCTTGCAGTACATAAATACTCTAAACTCACTGTAAAGAACTGAGTATTTATTTCTTGGCTGTAGGAGAAAGCAGTGGATCCTAAAACGCGTTTACTTATGTACAAGATGGTCAATTCTGGGATGCTGGAGACCATTACAGGCTGCATCAGCACAGGAAAAGAATCTGTTGTTTTTCATGCATATGGAGGGAAGTAAGTATATTGTTTGTTACTGACAGTAGCTTTAAGTACCAGAGACAGTTTAAAAAGCAGAAACCGCAAAGATATTTTAAAAATCTGCACTTTTTTCATTCCCAAGACTTAAAGTTTGTATTCATATATATGCAGCTAATAAAATCTGAAAGCCAGATCGTAACAACCCTACAATAAAAAAATCCCCACTTTCCTCCTTGGAGACCGTTTAGTGAATGGGCACAAATCCACTATAGCTTTTGGTGGAAAAATATGTACTCCTCTTATAAAAAGGAAGTCTGTTTTATAAAAAAGAGCTTTTGGGGAACTTTTTCCACTGACCTGCCACAGACTACAGAGCTGTCATGCTCTCATGTCAGGCTACCTGAAGATTGTCTTTCCACATGGATCGTTGTATTACCAGCTCCATCTGTGCAGCTCAGTGGATGTGCTCTCTGTTGCTTTTGGTTTACCCTGAGAGTAGCATTGGGCCGCAGTTCACTTTGCAACTCATGTAAGAGACCGGTTTTAAAGACTACTGTGCTGGAATGATTGTAATGCATTAGTAGTGATTGTAGTGCGTTGAAACACCACTAGTTTAAAGTGAGGTAAGAAAGAACTAATAAAACCCAAATACAGGTAGCCTATTGAGACACGTCAAGAGAGAAGTAATTTGGGGGCGGGGAGAAAAGATTCTGCTTTTTTTTAATTGTGGGGTGGGGTTCTTTTGTTGTTTCACTGAATTTTCACTGAATTTTTAGAGTTGGAAGGGACCACAGAGATCATCTAGTCCAACTCCCCTGTTGAAGCAGGATTGCCTAGAGCATGTTAGAGCATGTTACTCAGGACTGCATCCAGGCGGGTCCTGAAAATCTCCAAAGAAGGGGACTCCACGACCTCCCTGGGCAGCCTGTTCCAGGGCTCTGTCACCCTCACTGTGAAGTAGTTTTTTCTCATATTTGAGTGGAACCTCCTATGTTCCAACTTTGTTGTTTTGGGTTTTTTAATTGACTCTTGCTTGAATGATGCTCAGGAGTGTTCTTTTGCTTAGTACTACTCAATGGGCAATATCTTTGTGGTGCTTAACAAAACATTGTGATACTGCCATATGGTTCTCATGCAAGACTTGTTTCACTTGTAATTTCTTGAAGCAAGTACATCCATTAACAGGGCTCTTATTAAGTATCATATTTAAGTAAAATAGTAACAAATTGGGAGATTGAACCTATTTAGTAAGTGACGTATAATCAAAATGTCAAAACCCAAACATTCGTATATAAGCTTATTCATAGAGCTCTTATACAATTAACTTGAAATGGCTTCCAAATTTGATAGAATATCAGATCTTTTCATCTCTTATATTAAAAATCACTATATCTGCAATGTTAAGCCCCCCACAACTAAAACCATGCATTTGCTTGTAAAGATGTGAATAGTTAACTTTGTTATGTATTTGTCTTTTTCCATGAGAAGTGCAACTGAAGATAAAGTTATACCTCCAGAATGCGCCATCAAAGTGTTTAAAACAACTCTTAATGAATTCAAGAACCGTGACAAATATATTAAGGATGACTACAGATTTAAAGACCGCTTCAGTAAATTGAATCCACGAAAGATTATTCGTATGTGGGCTGAGAAAGAAATGCATAACTTAACAAGGTAAAGGGAAAAAAAGGGTAGTTGCCAAATGTTCTGTTGGTTTCTTATTCTCTGTTTAAGAAAGATGCACTATGTCTGGATAGAAGTTTAGATGTGATCTTTAAGCTATGTAATATACAACCTGGTACAGATTGAATAAGTCTATGGTTTCTTACAGTTTAATGAATTGTCAGCATTTTCAGGGATTTGGCAGCTGAATTTACAAGCCCATGAAGTTAACAGGCTCTACCTGAAAAAGTAGTTAGTTTTCAGTAAGTCTTTTCAGACCTACTTACAACTTTAAAATCTGACTTTTCCTGTGTGAAATACAGATTTCTATTCAGTTTTCAATTTGGTCTATTTCAAAGACTTTTTTGACTCTAGATCAAGTTTCTTGCAGACAGCTCTCTAAGATTGGAAATGAGCAAGCAGGAACTAGAACTGTAGGGTTTTGTGGGTTCTGTTTTGTTTTCCTTAATCAGTATGTATTTTCTGATCCACAGAATGCAAAATGCAGGAATTCCTTGTCCTGAAGTGGTTATCCTTAAGAAACACGTCTTGGTTATGTCTTTCATTGGCCAAGATCAAGTCCCAGCTCCTAAACTAAAGGATGTAATACTTAGTAGTGAAGATATGAAAAAGGCCTACTATCAGGTTCTTAATGTAAGACAATGTTGATTTATCCTCCAGTTCTGGGTTGTATGTTTTTTAGGGGAATAACTTAAGGGCAAATCAGCATTTATTTACTTTTCAGGATGCTTGCATCACTTTCTGGATATGAAGTCCAAAGGCTTATTTTTCTGCTGTTTAATATGTGACTTAAAATAAATAAGAAATTGTGCACTCCAAAAAAATTAATAAATTTAATCATAATCTTAGTAGGAAATAAGCTGGAACTTGATGACAAACAGATGCTTAGTAGCAGAGGAATTATGAGCAAGTAGTCCTCCTTTTATAGAAGCACTATGTGGATTACGAAGTTCTCTTAAGTCTTTCTGGGCTTAGCAAACAATTTAATTTGTGATGCTTAAGCACTCTCTAGTGGATAATCCCCACCCCACCCCCGCTTTTTAACAAACTAGAAATCAGCAAATGAATTAGAATATTGCATGGTGGGTACTTTACTTTCATATTATCAGCTGTAATTGTTTCAAACATGTACTTGCTATCTGTCCACTTGCTATTCCTGTAGACGTTTAAAAAAAGCAACCAACCCGGCAGCTTGATAATATGAATGGTCTGTGCCTCAAATCTTGAGACCAGCAGAGCAACACAACCATGTTTGAAGTGAATATGCATGCTAGTTAGGATTCAGTATCTAAAGCTGTAAGACTCCTTTTCTGTGTGATAGGGGTGAGAATGACAGGTATATTTAGACAGTGTGTTTATCTGTCTCGTGCACTTGGACTGGTTGGCAGAGTTGACATGAGTTTACCAGACTGAATCTTCTGACTTGCCAAAGCTAAGCTCAGTGATAAAACTTAGTTTGCTGGCAGTTTACCAAAACTGCGATTGCCTATGTGAAACTTTGTTGAAGACTTGGAAAAAAAATATGTAAACTGGGTGGGTGATTGGGGAAAGGCTTTTTTTTTTTTTTGTGTTGTTGTAGTCATGCAAACAGTATTTATTTGAAGTATGGCATATTCCATTCATTCATAAATTTGGTTCCTTGTAGATGATGCAACGGTTGTATAAGGAGTGCAACCTGGTCCACGCAGATTTGAGTGAATACAACATGCTTTGGCATGATGGGAAGGTGAGCTTATTCTTCATGTGGGGAGGAAAGGTTTCATCTGCTGTGAAATGTTAATACAAAGTAAATTGCTGTCTCTCTGTGACTACAGGTCTGGCTTATTGATGTCAGTCAGTCTGTGGAGCCAACCCATCCTCACGGACTTGAGTTTTTGTTCAGAGACTGTAGGAACGTTTCACAGGTAGGACCTCTTCGTCTGACAGTCCTCTTATGTTGGATGTTTTCCAAGATAAAATCAATTCAGAGCTAACTAAAAATCAAGCAATACGACTCCATAAAAAATGAGCACCACCACCTACATGTAAGATCAGTTTTGCATGTTGTCTGTACTGATGGTGTTCCCCTCTGAAAGGGAAAAAAGCATGGAAGAATAAAATGGTACCACTAGAACTAGAACTTCTTTTGGTTGTTCTTATCTGTAGGTCAGCAAAAGCAAAAATGACATTTTGACTAAATACTGTAATTGTAATTTGGGGAAGGAAAAAGAGTGCTTTGTTTTGGGTAATAAAGTGTTTAATGTGTGCTTTTTGTATTGACTAGTTCTTCCAGAAAGGAGGTGTGGCAGAAGCACTTAATGAGCGTGAACTCTTCAATGCTGTCTCAGGTTTTAATATTACAGCTGACAACGAAGTAGACTTCCAAGCAGAGGTATAGATTTCTCTGTGTCTTAACATTTGAATTTGTTTAGCTAGTAGCTGTTGTAATACCTTAACTTTCCAAGTTTAGTTTGTATGATTAGTGTGTGTGAATATAATTTCAGCAATCGTTTTTTTTTTAACTTGATAATTTCAACATAGTAAAAATGTTTTCTGAAACTCAGATTGACAGACCTCTTCATCCCCTTTCCTGATCTCCCTGCTTCCAAATGTAAAAGGTGTCATATAATTGCTTCTTTCAGTGTTAAGAGAAATTTAGGGAACTGTTTTAGTTTAAAAGCTTGCTTTGTTGTCTTTCCTTGCATATGTTAAAAATTGTGCAGAGAAAGGAAAGCTGGTTAAAAATAGTAAGTGTTTTGCTGCTTATTTTTCATATTTTACATTTTCAAATTTCAAGCCTAAAATCATGTTAGTAGAAGTATGGAATTGCAATCTTTGGTCATCTTTGGCTTTTAATTTTCAAATTTTAGCTGTAACTCCTCAAGGTGTGCATCATGATACAAGACATCTATAAAAATAAGTTGTCAAACATACCATATTTACTAATTAAAATAGGGTCTGCATGGCAATTCTACTCGGTTCCAAATAACAGCGTAGCTTCATGCTGGTCCAGCATGTAGTAGGTGGAAGCTTGAAACCAGTTAACTCGTGGGACAGGTCCTCAAACTGAGGAAGAGGTGTGAAGGGAACAGTGTCACTGTTCAAAAATCTTTACGTATCAGTTAAGCAAAAATCAGTTCCCTCACTGGCTGTGTTGTGAGCATTGGTGTGGGGGTGGTGGTGTTTTACATCGTCTTTTTTGCTTACAAATTTTATGGGAAAGACTTTGCTGTTTACACGTAGGTGAATTTGAGCACCCCATCCTTAAACTTCAGATCTTGACGTTAGTGGCTAGTAACTAAAACTATCTCCCCTGGAACACAAGAGGAAGTAATGCCGAAGGATTTGCTGAATTGCAGTAGAGGTGTTCAGAGTTGAAGAAAGGGACAATTTTTTTCTGCTTTCAGGAATACAGCTGAACTCCTGAGAATCATCCAGTCCTCCCTGTAACTCATGCATTTCAGTTATGCAGCATGAAACTGTAAAGGGGCGCTACTTCTTTTATTAATTTCTTGAGAACGGGTGTTTCAAGCTGTACTTCCAAAGTGTATTGCCCCGTATGTGTGACTGAATCATTGAAATACTATATATACCTGATCATTCATCTGAAGCTACCTTTTAATGCCATGTAGAAATATTCTGGTGCAGGCATGGTTTTGTGATTTCAGCATGGATTTATTTTTGCCTCTCTAGATTGAAGCTTTGGAGAAGATGAATGAAGATCACGTGCAAAATCATGGAAAGAAACTGTCAATGTTTTCGAGCGACGGAGACCCACCTATATTTGATGTATAGCACTGAGTGCATAGCTGCTAATGAAACAAAACATAAATGTACTGCTTCTAACGATGTTGGTGCAGTGGTAAATGTCAACTACTAATGTCAAGAGAGAGTGGTTGACTGGGAATACCAAAATGGAAAACACAGCGAGCATACGGTGATGCCTCAGTGGTTTGGTTGTTTTTTTTAATTAGCCCACACTTCAGGCTGGCACTGTGAGAATGGACTGTCACTACCTCTTCTGATGGTCTGACAACGTCACCAGTTGCCCAGTTACATTAGACTAATGTAGCTGCGGTGATCATATTTTGCATGATTCAGAGCTTGTATGTTTTAGTTTTAAAAAAAAATTAATTAAAAAAATCATCTAGATCATCCAAAGTATTTTGTGGGAAAGCAAACTAGGCAAATCCCTCTTTTTTTTTTTTTTTCCTATTGCTACTTGAAAAACTAATTAAAAATTGTGTATGGACACAATGTCAGTGAACCTTTCATCCTTCTCCAATGAGGGCAAAATGGAAAGCCAAACTATGTGCTGCAATCATGAAAATGTTAACTTAACAAATCAATGCCTTTATATATGCAAAAATATGGATCTTTTCATTTGAAGTACATGGAATGTGGCTCTAACTGTCTCTGTAAATACAGTTGGGTTTTACATGAGAAACAGATTTGAATCCAACCAGCAGAGGACTTCTTTGGTGACGTGCCAGGAAATCCTGAGAGCTGCATCCAAGTTGCTTAACAAAGAGTAAGTTCAGTTAGCGTCACTCTTCATATACAAATGGTTCCAAGAACTCAGTGCAAGCATAAAAAAAAAAGAAAAATCTCTATAATAATCCTGTCCCTAACTGGGCATTCTGGTAAAGCATCAAACATTCTTACCCCAAATATAATAATAGACTATGAAAACTTAATATTGCCCATCATTATTTTTAAACCAAGCTTTTTGCTTACAAGTACAAAAAGAATACTCAAATTTATCTCTTTCTCATGCTTTTATTCTTAATGCCAGTCTTTTTATTTTAGCAAGTTCTAAAAATCTAGCAATATTTCTCTCCACAATAGCACGTTCAAAGATGAACTGATGTAGTGGGATGGTTTGGAACTAAGAAATTCTGATCAGTTTCTTTTTAACTGATTGCTGTTTCTGATGCTGCTCTTTATCAAGCAGAATATAGTGTTGCTACATGTGACATTCTCACAGTGTGCTATGAAAGTGATTTTTTTTTTTATATATTTTTTGTTGTTGGAAAACTGGTGGTGAAGTAAATACTTAAGATCTTGTGGTGGTACTCTTGCGTGGTTCTTAGCATTGTACAAGCCTTTGCTGATCCTCAGTGCTGCACTGAAGCAGTGTTAGGGTAGGGCTACGCTAATTCATTAAAACGAAAAAAATGCCTATTTTGGATACTATGTAAATAACCTTGTCCTTTTTGCCAGTTTCATCCCAGTACTTGGACTCTCTTCCCTTTTTTTAAATCAGACAGTTGTCTTGCATTTACCCCTTACTTTTGAAATAAAGGAAGTTACTTCTTTTGGAGGCTTAAGCCTATTCCCAATAGCTCAGTCAAGCAGTTGCCTAAAATACTGGTGTTGGGGAAAGAACAGACCAGTTCTGAGGGAGGTGCTACGGTTATCTAACCCCTTCAGGAATTTGCTTTGAGATTTTTGACATCTGGACATGCTGTCAAGTAGTTGAAAATAAGGAAGAAGTTGCTAAAATAAGCGTTTTTCTGGACTTCTTTGGGGGGGGGGGAGAGGATTCTAGGATTATTATTAAGCAAACAGAATCTTAGAAGTAAATCTAGATATTATTTTTTAATTTTTTTTTTAAATTTTATGACTGAATTAACTTTCATGACATTGTGACTATTCTAACGACCAATTCTAAAACTACCACAGTGGTTTCGTGTGTTTATATACTTGTCTGCTGATTTCTCCCCTTCATTTTCACTACCTTAATATTCCTTTTGCAATTGTAGAAAACGCTTGCTTTCCTGTAGGGAAGTAGAAGAAAAGTTAAACAGCAGTAGAATTTAAGTTTTGACCTTGGATTAACTAAACTTTTGGTTTACACACAATGATTGTTTTTTATCTTGTTAAAAAAAAAATTAAGGTAGGTTAAATGCTCTGGAAATACTTGTGCGCCCTCTCTAGTTAACGTGGGACTGTTTGATGGCACAAAGAGGTTTTATAGAACAAACAATTTGTCATTTTTAGTCGTGCCTTCAAGTTTCTTGAGTCTGATGTGAGATTATCGGGATGGGACTACCAGGCTCGCAAGTCATCAAGGAGCTGTTTGTGTGATGCGGTGTTAATATCTGGTCCTTAAATTTGCATTTCTCCTCTACTGGGTTGCACTCCAGTCTAATCTGAAAACTTTTAAATTGGTATTATATCAGTCTTGCCTTCCTTTCCCCTGCATTTATTTCTCTTTCTAAACCAGTAAATAATGGTATGATAATAACCAATGTGTAACTGATTATGTTCTCAACACCATTTCTAAATTATACAGTAGGTTTTGAAACTAGTGAACTGAGGTGTTTGCCCGTGCATCAGCCAAAAAATAACCACCTGCTGCTAGTTTTTATTAAACTACAAATCAGCATAAATACTGAGAAACAATCCAGGCTTTAACTTCAATAATGCTTTATTAATATTGTTAATTAAATAATTAACCTGATTAAGTGCCTGAAATAAGCACTTATAAATTCCCTTTCTCATCTATTTTACACCTAGCCCCTAAAAAGCAGCTTTGTGCCCCAAAAGCAGTGTAACTAGTAATGGTGCTGTGAAAGCGTGGGGAAATTAAAACAGCCTGGAAGGAGTTGGTTCCTTCCAGCCCCCCTCTTTCCCCCCCAACCTCGCCTCAGAGCTTTGGTGGGATTTTTGGGCCGACCCAAAACGTATTTCCCTCCTGCCCGAGACAGCTGGGCTGCAGCCCTTTCCCCGCCCGGCAAAGCCACGGGCGGGATCCGCCCCGCAGCCTGGGCGTCCTGCGCCTTTAAGGCGGGCCGGTCCCGCGTCACGTGTGAGGGGAGTGTAAACAGGAAGCGGCCGGCCGGGAGGTGGGGTTGGTCGAAGGCACCGTTTTTGCCGCGGGTGGCTTCGCCAGGCGCCGCCATGAGCCGCGAGCCGCCGCCGCCGGGGGAGGAAGAGGCGCCGGGAGGAGGAGACGGGAGAGCGGGAGCCGGGGCCGGGGAAGGGGAAGGCGGTTGCTACCTAGCGCTGTGCGCCCGGCCCGTGCACTTCGAGAAGGCCAACCCCGTCAACTGCGTCTTCTTCGACGAGGCCAACAAGCAGGTGGGGGCGGCGGGAGGCCGCGGTTCCACCCCCCCACACACACTTCTTCCCGGTCATGACAGGCCGCAGGGCGGTGTTTGTCGGATCGTGGCCTGGGGAGCTCGGCCTGCCCGCGGTCTGTGTGAGGGGGAGCCGCCGGCCTGCCCCGGTGGGCGTCTGGGGAGAGGGAGCGGCCGGCGGGTGCTGGGCACCCCCGCTCCACGCCTGGTGAGGCAGGGGTGGCGGCGTCGGGCCTGCTGCCTCTGCCTCTCCCCTCCCCGGGACGAGGGGTCTGGAGGCTCTCGCGCCGGGGTTTGGTTTCCCTCCCGTCCCTCGGATGCTGAGCGTGAGGCTGGTTGTTTCCCTTCTGTGGAACTGCTGCCCTGCCGAGGTCTTGCGGCTGGGTCGGGACCTGCCCTCTTGCTAGAGGCGGCAGGAGTTTATTTTCTCGAATGCATCGACATAGATTTATTAGTCTGCATTTCACCTGCCTTTACCCTCACTGTCCCAAGGTCCTTCTGGGATTTTTCAGTCGGCACTTTTTCTTACTGTACCAAATGTCCCAACGTTACTGGCAAACTTCATCACTTCACTGCTAGCTTCGTTTCTCTGATTTTTTTGTTCTTCCCCTTTTCAATTCCTAAAGTTCAGTGTATTCATAAAAATTAATATTTGTAGCTTTACTTGTGGCTTGGACCTGAGTCAACGTTTTGCTTTTCGTTTCTTGGCTTTTAAATACATTTCTTGGCTTTTAAATACACTTCTCCTTAATATCCCTGTGGGCTTCTGAGTATTCAGCTGGGTATAGCTAAAAGTTCCACAGTCTGTCATGAGGTTTATATAGATGTGAATACATTCCACTGTCTAATTCCTGTAACTGTCCTGTGACTTCAGCATTCACGGAATTGAAACGTTCAAGCTTTCTTCTCCACATGGTTTGGCATGCTTTGCCATGTGCAGTGTGGACCTGATCAGTGGCGTATTGGGAGAGGGAGGAGTATTTCTGGCAATTGCACTCTGTTTAGAATTAATGGTGTCCGTTCTCTTTATAAGCCGTAATCCCTTACATTTTGAGGGCCAGTTGAAATAAGATTACTTAAATGGCCTTGTCAGGAGACACTATATCATAGTATGAACATGATATAGCTACACAGAAACTGGTTGTTAAGAGCTCACTTGAAAGAAACTTATTTTCAACTGTAAATTCAATTTTCTGTGTTTTCTTGCTACTCTGAAATGGTTTAATTTCCAGTGTGTCTCTAAATCATTTGTAACCAGCGTTTCAATGACCATTTCCCACATGAATGGCCTTCTGAGAGATCAGTCCTTGCTATCTTCTCATCTCGCAAAGATTAAGAGAGTGTTGTCTTCATTTTCTATCTACATTAATATTAAAAGTAGTTTAAGTATTTATCATTCTAGTAAGGCTGTAGACTTGCTTGCAATTTATCCTCTTGACAGTTGTATTCCTTCACGAGCATACTGCACCAGTTGCGTGGCTAGTATTACAAAACAATATAGCTGTTATTCTGAGACCTCATCTGTGTGTTTAGTGCTTCTACATGTAAAACAAGTACAAATAAGGCATCTGCCTGACTTTCTAAGCCAGTTAAAGTTTGTAACAGCATGACTTTTTTTTTTAATGTTCTCTTATTCCAGTTCAATAAGCAGTATAGCTGTGGCAAGTTTTGTACATACATATGTGCAGTTGTGCTAAAGGAGTTCTTTAATTTGTTAATGCAAGTTGGTTGAAACTTCTTAGGTACATGCAAAACTGCAGATTACTATTAAACTATTCCTATCTAATAACATGTTCTGAAAAGATAAAGCTTCTGGGTCATTGAATTGCATCTCTTCCCAATCCCCAAGGGTTTTTTTGTTTTAAGCAATACCCTGATGTCTCGGATACTTTTACTAGTACCTGCCTTAGGAAAGTATTAATATTAAAAAAAAAAGGAAAAAGCTTATACAGAATTTTACTGTTTTAACTTGCCCAGTAGTTCAGCATATGTGCTCTTACAGTACCATCAGAAACCTGTCAACTCTAAATAAACTTGGAACTCCAGAGGAAGGAATTAATTATTTACTGAATCTCAGTGTGAACTGGCAGATCTGCATAAGAACAAAAATTTCTTCTAGTAAAAAAATTAAAGGTACAGCTTATAGAAAAGATAGCATGTTAAGGTGATGATTTTGAATGAGCTACAAATAGTTTCAAAACTTTTTCATAGGTTTTTGCTGTTCGATCTGGTGGAGCTACCGGAGTTGTTGTTAAAGGTTTGGAGGACAGAAATCCCATTTCCTTCAGGTAAGGCACCTTCATCTTTGTTGTTTTGGGGTAGAATTCTGCAGTCTTAAAATTATGTGGTATTTATCCCTGAGGTACTGTAATTCAGGCATAGAACTTAGAACTAGTTGTGATCATCTTTTGATTTTGTTTTTAGACATAATCTTGCAATTAAGATGGCATGCTTTGCCCTCATGAATTTATATCTCTGAGGGGTGAAAAAAGGTGTTAGTCTGTGGCTTTTTTTTTTTTTTTTTATATTTAATTAAAGCATTTTATAAAAAACATACAGAATCATAGAAAAATTTGGGTTGGAAAGGACCTTTAAAGGTCATCTAGTCCAACCTCCCTGCAATAAGCAGGGACATCTTTCACTAGAACAGCTTGCTCAGAGCCCCGCCCAACCTGACTTTGAATGTTTCCAGGGATGAGGCATCTACCATTTCTCTGTGCAGCCTGTTTCACTGTTTTACTACCCTCACTGTAAAATATTTCTTCCTTACATCTAGTCCAAATCTGCCTTCTTTTACTTTAAACCATTACCCCTTGTCCCAACAGGTGCTGCTAAAAAGTTTGTCCACATCTTTGCTGTAAGCCCCCTTTAGGTACCAAAAGGCTGCAATAAGGTCTCCCTGGAGCCTTCTCTTCTCCAGGCTGAACAACCACAACTCTCTTAGCCTGTTCTCATAGGAGAGGGGTTCTATCCCTCTGATCATTTTTGTGTCCCTCCTATGGACCTGCTCCAACAGGTCTGTGTGCTTTCTGTGCCGAGGACCCCAGAGCTGGACACAGTACTGCAGGTGGGCTCTCACAAGAGCAGAGTAAAGGGGCAGAATCACCTCCCTCTACCTGTTGGCCGTGCTTCTTTTGATGCAGCCCAGGATATGGTTGGCTTTCTGTGCTGCAAGCACACATTTCTGGCTTGTGCCCGGCTTTTCATCCACCAGTACTCCCTAGTCCTTCTCTGCAGGGCTTCTCTCAATCCCTTCATCCCTCAGCCTGTATTGATACCAGAGGTTTCCCTGACCCAGATGCAAGACTGTGCACTTGTCCTCCCTGACCTCCATGTCCCTTAACATAGTTTCTAGGTGTATATATATACGTCTTTATGTATAATATATATTCTGTAAGCAGCTGGGAGAAGTTTCACAGTTGCTAGCCCTTGTTCTCATATGGGACTTCTACTTACCAGATGTTTGCTGGAGATACCTCCTAGGCTGTTTCCTCTCCACTGTATTGTTCCTGGAGTGTGTGGAAGATGACTTCCTGACACAGCTAATGAGGAGGAAGGTGCCCCATTGGACCTGTTGTTTGTGAACAGAGAAGGGCTGGTGGGTGATGTGATAGTTGGAGGCTGTCTTGGGCATAGCCATCACAAAATGATAAGAGTTTTTAAATCTTGGAGAAGGAGTGGGGTCAGCAGAACTTGCTACCTTGGAGTTCCAGAGGGTAGATTTGGCCTGTTTAAGAGATCGGTTGAGTCCCTTGGGAGGCAGTACTAAATGGCAAAGGAGTCCAGGAAGGCTGGACATTGTTCAAGAAGGAAATCTTAAAGGTGCAGGAGCAGGCTGTCTCCAAGTGCCGAAAGATGAGGCAGCAGAAAAGAACACCGGTCTGGCTGAACAGAGGGCTTTGGCTGGAACTCAGGAAAAAAGGGAGACTTTATGACAGAAGGGGCAGGCAACTCAGAAGGACTACAAAGATGTTGTGAGATTATGCAGGGAAGAACTTAGAAGGGCCAAGGCCCAACCACAATTTGATTTGGCTACTGCGATAAAAGATGCTAAAAATGTTTCTGTAAATACGTTGGCGACAAAAGGAGAGCTAAGGGGAATCTCCATCCTTTATTGGATACGGGAGGAAATGTAATGACAAAGGATGAGGAAAAGGCTGAGGTACTTAATGCCTTCTTTGCCTCAGTCTTTAATAGTAAGGCCAGTTGTTCTCAGGGTATCCAGCCCCCTGGGCTGGAAGACAGGGATGGTGAGCAGAATGAACTCTCGTAACCCAAGAGGAAATGGTTAGTAACCTGCTATACCACTTAGACACACACAAGTCTATGGGGTGAGGTGGGATCCACCCAAGGCTACTGAAGGAGCTGGTAGAAGTGCTTACCAACCCACTTTCTGTGATTTATCAGCAGTCCTGGCAAACTGAGGAGGTCCCAGTTGACTGGAAGTTAGCAAATGTAATGCCCACCTACAAGAAGGGCTGGAAGAAGCATCCAGGGAACTGCAGGCCTGTCAGTCTGACCTCGGTGCTGGGGAAGATTATGGAGCAGATCATCTTAAGCACCATCATGTGGCATGTACAGGACAACCAGGTGATCAGGGCCAGTCAGCACGGGTTTGTGAAAGGCAGGTCCTGCTTGACTAACCTGATCTCTTTCTATGACAAGGTGACTTGCTTAGTGGATGAGGGAAAGGCTGTGGATGTTGTCTAACTATTCTTTAGTAAAGCCTTGGACACTTTTTTTCCCACAGCATTCTCCTGGAGAAACTGGCTGCTTATGGCTTGGATGGGCATACTCTTTGCTGTGTAAAAAAAACTGGCCGGACCAGGCCCAAAGAGTTGTGGTGAATGGAGTTAAACCCAATTGGCAGCTGGTCACAAGTGGTGTTCACTGGGGCTCAGTATTGGAGCCGGTTCTGTTTAGTATCTTTATTGATGATCTAGATGAGGATATTGAGTGCACCCTCAGTTCGCAGATGACACCAAGTTGGTGGGAGTATTGATCTGTTTGAGGATAGGATGAGTCTACAGAGGGATCTGGACAGGCTGGATCAATGGGCTGAGGCCAATGGTATGAGATTTAACAACACCAAGTGCTGGGTCCTGCGCTTGGGTCAGAACAACCCCAGGCAGCACTACAGGCTTGGGGAAGAGTGACTGGAGAGCTGCCTCATGGAAAAGGACCTGGAGGTGTTGGTCAGCTGTGTGAACATGAGCCAGCAGTGTGCCCAGGTGGCCAAGAAGGACAACAGCATCCTGGCTTGTATCAGGAATAGTGTGGCCAGCAGGACTAGGGACTAGCATTGAGGTGCTGGAGCGGGTCCAGAGAAGGACAGTGAAGCTGGTGAGGAGTCTTGAGCATGAGTCTTGTGAGGAGAGCTGAAGGAACTGGTGTTGTTTAGCTTGGAGAAAAGGAGGTGGAGGGGAGACCTTATTGCTGTCTAAAACTACCTGAAAGGATGTTGTAGCGAGGTGGGGGTCAGTCTCTTATAGGACAAGAAGAAATGGCCTCAAGTTGTTCCAGAGGAGGTTTAGATTGGATCTTAGGACAAATTTCTTCACCAAAAGGGTTGTCAAGCATTGGAGCAGGCTACCCAGGGAAGTGGTTGGGTCACCGTACCTGGAGGTATTTAAAAGACATGTAGACGTGGTGCCTAGGGATGTGGTTTAGTGGTGGTGGGCTTGGCAGGTTACTGTTTGGATTTGATCATCTTAAATGTCTTTTCTAACGAAAGTCATTCTACAATTCTATATCTGAGAGAGTGTGGCATTCAAACTTATGATTCCTACAGCAGCAGTGACTTATTCTAAGATGCATTTTAGCAAGTTAAACAAAATGAAGTAAATAAATGTATAGAGGACCATAATGTCTGAATTTTATGCGTGTGATTCAAGCAGTGCTTCCTACGTATAGATTTCTTGCATTCTGTTTTTTGTTTAATCTAAATTAGCCTCTTTTATGTCTTCCATTTCTTGTGGAAATATTTTTTTTTCAGAATGTGAGAACAGTACTTTCAATGAAACTACTTTGTATTTGGAAAACTATTTTATATATGCCTCTGTGAAGACTGATGGCACTTTGAACTCTGCTGCCCATATGTGAGAAGTATTCTTTAGTCAAAGTTTGCTTCAATGAAGGAATTTGAAGCAAGGTGTGTTTACTGTACTCTCTCAGGTGTTGCATAGGGCCTGTCCTGAAAGTTGCTATTTTCACTTGACTTTTTTATGTGACTACCCTTGTCACAAATCCTGAGGGAACCAAAAATACTCAGTGAACTTCAGGAGGTTCCACAATTTTCCTGCTTGACTATCTAGCTCTCTGTTTTTCTGGAGTTAATAATGCATACTGGAAGTAGAACTACCTTATTCATGTCAATTGTACTGGTGCTTTTTTGTTAAGAATACATTTATATATATTTTTAAAATATTGTGAAAACAACCTTGCTCTCCCATTAACATCAGAAATTCTTCTAGAGGATGTGTTCTAATGGGGAAGTGAGTACACTTGTCAGTTAGCAGTAGTTCTGGAAGTAAAGGAGCTGACTGCAGGATGTTGGTGAGTGTCACAGAACTCCAGACTCAGTGGGGCAGAACTGAGAATGCAAGTTTCAATACTCCCACAGACTTCCAGTTCCGTATCACAGGCCAACAGAGCTGAGCGTTTGGAGTAACTTCAGGTGCTGATTTGTGTGACCTTAGCCATGTTTCTGTAATGGACGTGTTCAGGGCTTCTGAGGAGTGAACTGCCATTATCTTCCAGTTTGAATTTTGAATCCCGTACTTCTTAGGCAACACGCATAAGTTGTATTCAAAAGCATCTGTGTTACAGTTTTTCTTCTCTCATAGTCTTTTTGAGGGTATATTATGGTGTTCTGTAAGAAACTTTTCGACGATGTTTCAATAACTTCTTTTGCCTTCTGTATAGGATGGAAGACAAAGGAGAAGTGAAGTGCATCAAGTTTTCCTTAGGGAACAAGATACTGGCTGTGCAGAGAACTTTGAAGAGCGTGGTAAGAAACCTACACACTGCAGACAGGGAATTGGAGCTGGAAATCTTCTACTTACAGTACCAGAGTAGAAGCCTCTGAGACAAATTTGAAGAGGTCTGGTGGCTACAAACAGCTGTAGTGAAAACTCCTCTGTCATTCTGAGAGGCTGACCAGGCAACATTGTTGTCTTGCTAGTGTCATCATTTAAGAAAAAGTGGGGGGGGAGCCAACTTATGTAAAGAATTCCCTGGCAGGGGTGAAGTGGAATATACTAAGTCAAGTTTTTATTCTTTATCTCTCATCCAAAATAATTTGATAAACTAATATATATTCTCTTGTATCTACGTAAGTATCTTGTCTGTGTTTCACAACTGCTAATACACTTCATGGGCTTTTTTTTTCAGGATTTTTTGAATTTTATTCCAGATAGCCCTCAACTAGAATATACACAGGAATGTAAGGCAAGTTAAATCTCCCAAGATTATATATTTAAGTGAAACTCGAATGTTAGTTATGCTGGTGGCCTCTACTGTACAAGAGAACTAATTGAGATACCTCGTTTACTTCATGTTAGTATTTTGGAAGGTATGTAGTCACTACTACGTATTTGAGTTGAGGTAAATGAGCAGGTGTTAACAATACCATGAAGAACTTTCTGGTCTGGTCACCTTAATTCTTTCCTAGAAAGGACCAGAAATGCTGTGGAGGCAACGAATATCAAGGTGTGGGAAGGACAAGAGACAAAGTGCTGATCATACACAAACAGTAGACAGTAATTATACTAATGTCAGATATGTTAATGTGGATGTTTCACCCTTATTTTACCGATCATAGATAATAAGCTATTGCTAGTTTGCATACGATATTTAATATTTTTTAACAACCCTTTTTTAAATTATTATTTTACCAGAAGAAATTACCATTGTCATTTTTTTGGTAGTTTCCAACTTTTAACTAAGATAATTGTATTTTGGGGTAATAGAATGCTAAAGTAAATTTCTAAACATCCGATTTGCATGGATCCTTTCATTCCTGTTGACTTCAAAGCTGAAGCACTCTCTGGGCTTCATTATCTAGGATTATGTGTTTGAGTAAACCATTCTAGCAAACCATTTATGATACTGTTCTGAGTGAAGTCATGACAAATATTTCTGCTTAGTTCTTAATTTCTATCAACAGAAGGAACCTGCTTTTCATTTTGGGAATTGGTTGAATTGACAGTATGGTTTGAACCAGAACAACTTGCCTATATTTAGGGCAAAAAGAAAATTTGACTGTGTAATAAACTTGTAAATCTTACATGCTACAAAAAAATCAGGTCATACAGTAGTTGTGTTCACACATAGTTATGGAAATCTTTACAGAAGCAGCTGATGCATGTTGGGTGTATGGTTGGCCAAAAGTATTAACTCCAGTGACTGGATAACTAAATTGCCTTTGGTCTCATTTTCTTCATTTAGTAGTATTTGCTTATCTAAATAGTTAAGTTTTCCAAGTAAAAGAGTGTTTGTTTCCTTCTTTGTTAAAAGACAAAGAATGCCAATATTCTAGGATTCTGCTGGACAAGTTCTACAGAAATTGTCTTCATCACAGATCAAGGAATTGAATTCTATCAGGTAATACAACTCCTGTAGGATAGACATATATGGAGATTTGAAAACATAAATTTGTGTCTGTATCTCTGAATTCCTTTCTTCTAGTTCTCTGATTGAGAAAGCACTGCTAAATAAAGAAATTTTGCTATTTTGTTTGCAGACCATGATTATTTTTCTTTGGGAGGAATACTTTTTTGCACAGGATGAACTTAACACAGGTTATTTAGCACAGCTAGCAAAGACCCTGTATAAAGGAGGACTGAATTAATGCTTAGAGAACTCTAGATTAATGATTAATGCTCTTGGCTTGGCTTGTATGGAAATGAGTATCTAAATCTAATGTGAAATACCGCTTCATGCAAAACAAATCAGCATTGGGGAAGACATGCATGCTTAAAACGCAGCAAAGAACAAATAATTGACTAGGATAGTGATATCCTTGTACAAATTGGCAGCTTCCTCCTATGTTGATCTCATTGTCTGAGTTGCTCTGTGTTATGTGTAATTATCTTTGCATACATTTTTTGAGAAATCTAATGAATAAATAGCCTGTTGTGACATTCATGCTGATGGGCATTATAAACTTCCTCTGAGGTTGTGCACTTCCCAATAGCTCCAATCCTGGAGCTAAGAAACAGTGTTCCATGTAATTACTAATAGCTGGTACTAAAGAAAGTAACTGAAAAAGCAGCATTATTTCCTGCTGATTCAGGGAGAAAAATATAAAAGGATTATGAATGTCAACCCTGCAGGTAAAAGGACCAAATAAAGAAAGTGTGTTTTGAAGAGAGGTTATTTAAGCCCTTAAGATAGAGAGAATCAATTTATATGCTGTCTTGTCTTAGGTCTTAAAATAAAAGACTAAGGAAGTTGGGGATTGAAGGCAGCAAAGATAGTGTAGTAACTTTTTAATAAAACTTCACTAGTTGTGTCAATGTTTTCTCCATTATGGACAGAATTTAGACCTAGACCTGCATGAGGGGGAAGAGTCAGCACCTTTCAGCTCATTAGAATTTGAGTAGTATTTGATGTGCATTTCTTCAGCTACAGTAAATTGAGGCCTAAGCTGTAATTGTCAGGTTTCTGTTTTTTTTTAATTCTAGCACTTACACTTAAATGTTTCTCGCTTAACATTCCTAGCTACTGTGAAGTACCATTTATGCAGTTGGAATCCCGATGATAATGCAGTGCTAATATCCTGTGTTTCCAGGTATTACCAGAGAAACGAAGTTTAAAACTTCTGAAGAATCAGAGTATTAATGTCAACTGGTACATGTATTGTCCAGAGAGCTCTGTTATCCTTCTGTCAACCACTGTCCTTGGCAATGTCCTGCAGCCATTCTATTTCAAGGTAAAGGGATATGTTCCAAACTTTTAATTTCGTGTGCTTCTGGTTTTTTAGACTGCTTCTTCACTCAAATATTCTATTGCTTTTCCTGCATTGCTTCCAAGAGGTGCATGTGTTCACATCCTTATATGACAATAAGCAAAGGACAAAGCAAAATTCTGTAAGTTAGTGGCTTAAAACTAACTAATTCACTCTTATGTCCTCTTTGGAAAGAGGTGTGTCCAGCTAATGTTGGACAGTTGACCTTGAGAAAGGGAGAAAAAAAATAGTAGTGACTCTATTTGACAGCAATCTTTCAAGATATTTTTTTCCACTTAAATAAGTATATGTATTATTTTACTATGAGCATTTGCACTCTGTAATGCAGTGATAAAGAAAAATGAAGGGCCTTTCCCTTGTAAGTACAACCTTCCAAATGTGCGTGTGTGAATTTGAAAAATAAATAGAAAGGCATTTAAGAAACAACTATTGTCCCAAGCGTGAGAGAGCTTTGTTTACAGTATTTATTTCTCTTGATGGTCTCCCCTGTGGACAACACTTACTGTTCCCGGGAAAATATTTTTCTTTTTGTCTTGGAGAAAGTGTGTAGTAAAAACTAGAATCTGTTTTAAGTTAATCATGCAGTAAAATAATTTGGAAAATGAGGATAAGTACTACAGAGTTCATCTTGCTTCTTTCAAAGGATTAGGAAGATTTGTCTGGTAGTCTAAGAGAAGAGATTAAAAAGAAGCTTAATTCAAATGGGGATTCCTGGTGTGATCTTGTATGGGGTCTGTACTGGATCCTGAAATGACATTCTCTTAGGTGGCTGGGTGGAACTTGCTAGCCTCACACAGCTTTATTTTTAAGGACCTAAGTTATGCTTTCCCCCTCAGTATTTTGTGTCAAGTTGTAGCTTGAAGCTAAATATTTTTTATTTTGTGTTCAGAAAGTAATCTTTAAATATTTCCTGAGGAAGATACTGTACTAAAATAGTCTTGGAAAACAGAGCTCTAGCAAAGGATGTATTTCTGTAGTGTTCATGCTCAAGAATGAGTTAATGAAAATGGGAAGTGAGTTTCAGTAGAATCTTTGGAAACTCTGAAAACTTGCTTAAATATAAATTCGTTAGGAAAAGAGGAAGAGGAAACCTTGGGCAGGAGCAGGAATATGCTCTGAGCATAAGGCAGATTGTAGAGTTAGTAGGAACAAAAGGAGACTGTGACTGGTAGGAGGTACTGATATTATCCCCTTCCCAGTAAGCAGTTATTTAAGAGTTGGGGCATATGACTTGCTGGAGGAGAGACAGGAAGTTAAGAGAACTGCTGTTTGAGATCTCCAGGCCAATTGTAAATTGGATCTGCATACAAATTTGTCTTAATTGAAATCGAAATATTTTGCTAGCTGAAGCTAATTTTATAAAATCAAGATGATAAAACTGCAAAAAATATAATACTAGAAGTATGTTCAGGATCACAGTAGGAAAAAAAAAGTGTCAAACCCTATTTTTTCATTTTATCTATCACAATTCTTCACCTCATGGGGGTGCTATTGGTGCAGGATTTGATTAAAGGTTATTTGTGAACTGTTTCGAGTTTTAACAATGGATTTCGTTGGGCTTTTTGTTTTTTTTCTGTTTAACAGAGTGGGACGATGTCAAAACTATCAAAATTTGAAATCGAGTTACCTGCAGCACCCAAGTCCTCCAAGCTCAGCCTTTCTGAAAGAGATATTGCTATGGCTACAATGTATGTATCTAACTAATCAAGCCTTTCTTGGAAAAGTATGGCAGTTTCGGGATGCTGAGAAAAGATGAGAACATTATGGTTCTTGTTGCTCTTGTTTCTTGTTTTAGCAAGTTAGCTTTAAAGTGCTTTGGTTTCTGCCTTGAACAAAGCATCTAAACAACTCTCTTGGGGCAAAGCTGGAAGGGGAAGCTAACTGAGACGTTCTATGTGAAATTGTTCTTAATTAGTATAGAAATTTTGAGTGCTTCATTTTTGAACTGATGTGTTGGTAGAGTTGTTCTTAGATGCCTATCTTGCATGAGTGTAGGGTATGCATTGTGATTCATCAAGTGTTGGTTTAGTCTTTCAGTTTTCATTAATCTATCACTTGATTTAGGTAATCTCACATCTGTCCTTTTAGGATAAAATGCTCTAACAGACTGGTAGAGCTCTTCTTTGAAACTAATGCTTTAATCCTGTTGTCTCGTTAGATATGGGCAGCTTTATATTCTCTATTTGAGGCATCACTCGAGGACTTCCAATAGTACAGGAGCAGAAGTCGTCCTCTATCACTTACCAAGGTAAGAGCAGAATGAAGAACATTGGTGGCAATTAACACGTCCGCAAGAGACATCTGCTTATCTAGTTCAAACAGCGTTACTGACCAGTTCTTTTTCTCCCTGTTTCTGCAGAGAGGGCTCCTGTAAGAGGACACATATTTTAAAGCTGAACAGAACTGGAAAGTTTGCACTGAATGTTGTGGATAACTTGGTGGTAGTACATCATCAGGATACTGAGGTGTGATTTATTTATATTATGCTGTGCCTTAACTTTTAAAAGTTGTGGGCAGATTTTAACAATGATGCCTGTTGGCTTTAGAAAAATATTTTTGCATGTGCTTAGCTTTTCTAAAAGCCAGGGTGTTTGCGGGAACAAAACCGCCAGGGTATAAGAGATTGAAAGTTATCCTTTTGCCTTGTTGGGCTAACATTTAATCAGGGCTGTTGTTAATGCCTGTTTTTTCTTACACTTGTTTTTTCTTGTTAGTTTCCTGTGATACGCTGTTGCTGCACTCTGTAGGCTTTTAAGGCATTATACAAAAAGTTAAAGTGGATGCTCAATTATTAATCCTAGGAATTTCTCCTGGTAGGTGAATGATAGGTTTCTATGTGCTCCTTTAGTTTGAAGGCCTGGATCTACAAAAACTTCTATGAACAGAAATGATTTTAGGCATGTGGCAGCATAGGTAAAACCTGTGCTTGTCTGCAGCCTCAGTTGCAAGGCTTTATCAGTGGTAAGGCTGAAGCGGTGCTTGGATCTTCTCTTGCAGAAAGGTTTTGGCTTCTTGTATTATCTTCTCTCGGGCAGCTTGAAGAATTGGAGCATGTCAACTCATTAGGATAATTAGTTGATGTTTCAGTTTTAATTCACATTAATTCTACACATTAGCACTTAACCCAGAGCACTTATTCTCCGGCATTTTGGAGAAATGTAAACATGGCTACATAAACACAGAAACCAAAAATCAGACTGAATAGGTAGATAACAATAATTGAAGTAATGTTTCATTAGCACTGAAAGCAAACCTAATTTCCACTGTGCAAGGCTGGGAGTGTGGTCCATACTGGGTAGAAGTATTAATGACCTGAAATGGAGAACTCGAACTGGGCCTGTGAAAAGCAGCCTGAAGCCATGTAAATGTGTGGTAAGTCACATTTGTGAATACTCCTGTCTTCTTCTCAATTGCAGACTTCAGTTATATTTGACATCAAGCTAAAAGGAGAATTTGATGGGTCTACTACCATCCATCAATTTGTGCTTCCGCCTCGATCAATACAACCCTATCAAATACCTGTAGCAGGTAGAACTACTCTATAATAAATATCCTAACACCGTTATCAAGATTATCAAAATGTAATGGCTGGTGTACAAGAGTGTTTCAGTTTTTAGGATGCTGGTTACTAACATTTCTATTATACATATTTAGGAGAGGGAACAAAAAAAGTAAACAGGAATTGAGCATATATTTGTGTTCTAAACTTGTGCCTACTAGAGAAAAGTAAAAGTTGCCATTTAGGGTGCATAATTCCCGTAGCAGTTTGCCTTTAACACTCCAAAGTTGTGGTTGTCTTTATTTTTTTGGCAATAGCTATAAGAGCCTGTGTGTGTACTCAAAAGCACTTCTTGCTTTTCTGGCTTAAGTCATGGCTATTTCATTTCCCAAGTCACATAATGAGGCTGAAAGACAATCTAGTTTCTTAAAAAGCAAGACTGAAGTGGTTACATAAAAATACAGCAAATAGAATCTATGTATTTAGAATTATAGTACTAGAGATGGAATACTTCTGCATGCATGATTTCACTTGGCTGAAAAAACAAAACAATCATGCTTTGAAGAATCTGTTTGCCTTCTCAGTGCCAGACTTTCTTTGTAGATGGTCTGGCTACAGAAATGGGCATATCTTTTTTGCCTGTGTGCTGTAGGACTGTTAAACACGGTACAATCCAAACTTGCCTTTCCAGTGTAAAACTATAGTTTGTGTTTTGTTAGTGTAGGAGAGCTGTCAGGCTACTGCTGTTCTTCACCTGATGTTCATTTTTCTGCAGGTCCAGCCTCTGTGACAAGTCAGGCTCCTGTTCCGTGTAAACTCTGTATCCTTTAAATACTCCAAAAGTGCAGGAGTTTAACTGAAGCCTTATTCTATATACAAGCATGGAAGAAGCCAGGATTTGTTACATCAACCCATTAATTCCAGCTTCAGCTGATTATGCATATTTCTTTTGAGGCAAAATAGTATGCTTCATAAGAGACTGATGCTTTCATAAATATGGAAGTTAGTATAATGCAGTACCACATTTTGTGGTCATTTGAGATGCATGTATGAAACTACTGAATAGTACACTATGAAGTTGAAGATAACAATTCCAAAAGTATAGTTCAAGACTTTATAAGAAAAGAACAGTAAAAGAAAATATATTAATGGAATCTGCTTCAGTACAGCAACATGAATTCAGTAGGACTGGTTTAGATTCCATGTTAATATGGTCTATTTTTTATGGTTGGACAAGATTATTTTAAAGGTCCCTTCCAACCTAGGCAATTCTGTGATATGGATGTTAGAACTTTAACATTTAGATTCTTCTTCTTGGATTGTCTTTCAACCTGATATTATCATCAGTGCAAGTGAAGGTAAGTGCTGAGCTGTTTGACTCTCGTCCCCTTTGACAGTGAGTGCAGTAGTTTATACCTTCAGTGCACAAAGCACTGAAGCAGATGTACCTAGTAAGATGACTCTTCTTGGCAGTGATAACTGAGGATGAATGCATCTTTACTACCTCTTTTCAGAGGTAATGCTGCTGTGAAATATAGACTGAGGAAGGCAAATAAATCATCTCATTTAAGGTAGAAAAGCTGGATGTCTTGGCTATACAATATAAGGCAACTCACTGTGTTTTATTCCTTCAAATCAAGGTTACCTCTGGAGTCTTCAAGTGAAGCTTGAACCTGTAGTTAACCTCTTGCTAGATAAAGGAAAACTAATGGATTTCCTTCTCCAAAGGAAAGAATGCAAAATGGTTATCCTGTCTGTGTGCTCTCAAAGTAAGTTCATGGGCTTTGTCTGGATCTTGAAAGTACAGTACTGCTTATTTATAAATGCTCTGGACTGTTCTTAAATTTGAGACAGCTTCTGAAGCCAGCTTAGTCCTGTAAAATGTCATTTGCCTAGACTACCCTCAGTCAGCATTCTAATGGAATTACTTAACCACACGAAAGAATTCAACTCCCCCACTCCCCCCCTTTAGTTGAAGTACAGCTGATGTAACCAGAAGCACTTCTTTGAAGTTTAGAATAAAGTTTAGATTAGAGATCACACTTTCGAAAACAGCAATATTAAGCCCCTGGTTATTTTTCCTCATAGTTTTTTTTTTTCTTTTTATCTTTTCAGTGCTCAGTGAGCCAGAAAGGGGATCACTGTCTGTGATTGCAACTGTTTTTGACAAACTGAATCACGAATATAAGAAGTACTTGGAAGCTGAGCAAAGCTATACTATGGTAAACCATGTTAGCTACAGCAGCTTATAAAGTCAGGATGATGCTATTTATATTTCTGGTTGCATCATGGTAAAAATATCTGCCTGCTCTCTCCTGTTGAGGAAAGGTCTACTGTGCCAGGTGCACCTCCTTAGCAGTCTGCTGTGGCAGACATGGCATAGCTCATCTCCAGTGACAAGTAACACACGCCAGTGCTTGAAAGCAGAAAGAGGGTTGAAGCTCAAAAAGCAGCAGTTTCCAAACCACTGATTTAATGGCACCACTGCACAGTATATGCAGCCCTGATGCATCTCAGAATTACTTCTGTTAAAATACCCCGTTCAAGCACCAACTCCCACAGTCAGCTTTAGAAGGACTTCTAGTAAGTGGTTGTAGTGTCATCATACTAAGTTTGATTCATCTCCTGGCTTGGAGACATATAATAGCAGCTATGTTTATATAAAACTTTTAAAAGCAGTTTTAAATTTAATATTAAAGCCCACACTGAACAGAACACCTCTAATGTAACGTGACCACAAATGTTAATTTTCTCAGTAACAAAACATGTTTATAATTATGTTCTCAGTAGAAGACAGTCTCTGAACAGATGAGACAGACTAAAAAATACTACAACACTATAGTTTTCTTTTAAAAAGGCTTTCTTCTTCTAGGTGGTAGAAGCAGGCCTGAGCAGAAGTAATCCACTCCTGAAACGTCCAGTCCGCACTCAAGCAGTTATTGACCAGTCTGACATGTACACACACGTTTTATCTGTATTTACAGAGAAGAAGGTAAGTTAGTTTTAAGTGCTAGTTTGGCAGCAGTCTGAGCTGCAAACTTAAGATAACCTCTTAAAGTAGGCTGTGGAAGGCTTTATTGTCAGCATTAGTATATTTTGGTGCCCATTCTTACAAGATTGTCATTAACAGGGGAAGCTGTGTACGTTCTACCTAACACTTCTTTCTTGTCCAGGAAGCTCCTCATAAGTTCACTATAGCAGTCTTGATGGAATACATTCGCTCTCTAAACCAGTTCCAGATTGCAGTTCAGGTAAAGTACTCACATGCCAGTATATCACCTCACTTATGAGGTTATGTGGAATTTCAGACCAGCCTTGGTCATGTTCTAGGTCCTAGACAATAGTACCTTCTAGATTGTAATACCTGGTATTGAGACATACTTTTGATGGTTTTCTTTATGCATTCACAGCACTACTTGTATGAGTTGGTCATCAAAACCCTTGTTCAACACAACTTGTTCTACACGCTCCATCAGTTTCTGCAGTATCACGTGCTCAGTGACTCAAAGCCTTTGGTATGTAAGACACATTGCTTCAATCAGCTAGCAATGGAGGTGGGAAGTTCTTCAGAACTTTAAGGTTATTTCTACTTTTGCCCTAGGCTTGTCTGTTACTGTCCCTGGAAAGCATTTACCCTCCCGCACATCAGCTCTCTCTGGACATGCTAAAAGTAAGCATTTCAGACTATAGTAACTCCGTGTCACATGTGGGTTAGACTTGTCAAACAGCTTACCTGACCAAGCTTGAAGTGAGTAGCTAGCATCTCAGTCATTTGTTAGAACCATAGTCTTACAGCTGTGATTGACTTCACAGAGACTTTCCACAGCAAACGATGAAATAGTGGAAGTTCTGTTGTCCAAACACCAAGTTTTGGCTGCCTTGAGATTCATCAGGGGTATTGGAGGACACGACAGCATTTCAGCCCGCAAATTCCTCGACGCAGCAAAACAAGCAGATGACGACATGCTTTTCTATACTATATTCAGATTCTTTGAACAAAGAAATCAGCGGTTACGAGGAAACCCTAGTTTCACACCAGGTAAGCCATAAGCAGTTAGACCAAGGTACTCAGCTGTGCAAACGGAACTAAGGCTTGTTTCACTTCCACTCCAGCTGAGTCAATATTGTAAGATAAAACTCTTCGTGCATTCCAGCCTGTATTTTTAGACTTACCTTTAAGCATAGTTCCAAAGTTAACTTTGTCTTACTCCTTTGTATACTGGACCCAGGAGTAAAGAAACTGAGCTAAACAGGAACTTGCCGATTGACCTGTTTGGCTGGCAGTGGCTCACACTGCTTATTTTAGCAAAGCCATTATCCCCAGTTAGTGCTTTCTCCTGAAGCCAGGAACCAGGTCAAGAAACCTTTGAGTTCAGATGTCTGTTTCCTCAGATGACAAAAACTCAAGGCAAAACTGGTTTATACTACAGTCACTCTCACTTTAAAAACCAAGACTAACTGCTTGCACCAGCAATGTTCTTAATCACCAGGTAGTTCATAGGCACAGAATTTACTCCAATCTTTTATCTTAATAGAAAAGAACTCTTAGGGATATAAATCTGCTAGTTAGATAGAGGAACTAGATCAGACATCCACTTCACCACAAGAATACCTCAGTATTCCACTGCTTTAAAATGTTAAAATCCTTTACTCAAAGGCATTAAAGATAAGAATGAGTACTTATAAATTGAGTTAAGTGAAACTGCACAACCTTGCTTCTCAGTTTGATTTTTAAAGTTAACGTTAACTTTTATTTTGCTCCCCCCTTAGGAGAGCACTGTGAAGAACACGTCGCCTTTTTCAAACAAGTTTTTGGAGAACAAGCTCTCATGAAGCCCACAACATTCTGAAAGACTCTTCCACTGAAATGTATAAACTTAATTTATTGCATTTAAGTAGATTTTTGAACTACAAAATTGCTATTTTATAATAAAGTATATACAAGACATTTTGGCAAATAGTACTAAAAATATTACAACTTGTGATGGCTTCCCCCTAAAAATAGAGACAAAAATTGCATTGACCTGCATTTAAAATTAGTGTCAGTGGTTTAGCAGTCCATTCTCGTACACATCACCTCAGTTTCATTGACAAAAAAAGCTATTCAACTCGTGATACAGCTGGTTTAGGTTTCTAGAAGATGCAACCTCTTGAAAACAGAAGTGTTTTAGTAATCTTGTTAACACACCTAGTTTTAGTAATACTGTTACACGAGCCACACAGAGCATTTCCTGAGTTTAAAGCTACGTCCAAAGCTGCAGCTGATATCTTCTAGTTGAATCTGTGCAGGAGTCAAGTCAGTGGTGGTTACAATGTGATAGTCATAGAATGTTGCTGCGCTTCAGTTCTTAAGAAGAGTTGGGCCTAAGCCACAGTTCATGGAGTCCACTGAACACTGTTAAAAACTAGAAGTAGAGGAGTCTCTCCCGTTCTGTACCTCTGGTCCTCTCTTGTGCAGCACGAGTTTTAGCTTTATTTACTGAGGGGCCTGAGGGAGAGAAAACACAGTTATTCTAAAATCTCAACATTACAGCACATCTGCCAGTCATCAAGAAGCATGATCTTATTGTCTAGGTCCAGCTTCACATTGATGAGACTTCAGAAACATGCCTCTGCTCAGCTGTTAATAGCTGTCAGCAGCAGCAAGGGCAGTAGGTGAATCCCCATCAGTCTTAACATCCTTAAATAAAAAGCAGACTTTAACTGAGCCCAAGAACTACACCACTGACATTAATTTCTAGATTTGAGAGGACAGTATTTGGACCATCCTTACTGCAAAGTGAGATGCAGGAACGCAGTCCCACAACTGGTTTGCCGCTTCCACCCACCATCCTGTCCTCAGGTTTAGAGACACTGATCATGCTGCTGCCTGTCGGACCACATGGACTTAGGCAGCCACTTCTATGAAGAACAGCACAGTGCAACCACAGGGGGCAGGCCATGGTTGCTCCAGCTCAGCACCTTGTAACAAGGAGCTTGCACTGCCACCAAGGTGTCAACCCTTGCTTTCTAGCAGACCAGCTGCTTTAATGTGCCTCTGTCGTTCAAGTCCATAGGTAGCTACCTATTTTTGTTTGAACTGTGTTTGAGAGCAGACTCACACCATACCTATGTAACTAAGCAGAACTGGAAGAAATATTAGTCCGTGTGTTGCTCCCAGCAGAACCATAGCTAGATACATCCTGAAATAGAATATCTTGAAGATTTGAGATTTGGAAAAAGCCAGTACTACAATTCCTCCAAATTTGGTCAGTGTGATACCACTGAAAACCTGCCAATAAAAAAAAAGAAGTGTTTTTAAGTGATAAGTAGGGCTTTATGTAATCCGTTTGCTTTAATTATTTAACATTTGCTAAAATTCCTCTGTAATTTGAGGCTCCTATATGCAGTATACCACCTTACCCAAGGTTAGTCCTTAGAACCAAAATCCAAGACCAGTTCAGGAGAAGAGTTCAACTTGTCCACTAGGACCTGACACCACAGGCCAGGCTCAGATTAAAAATCCACTCTAATCTGTACAGCCACCTAGTTTTATTTTTACTTCAGGCAAATACAGATGAAAGCCATTACTGAAGTAACCCACATTCCAGTGAAGTTCCTTACCTGGGTCCAGTACATTTATCACCAGAATAGTCAGTTACTTGGTTTAAATGATATGACATGACAGTACTGCCTAAATGCTGAGCCTTGCCTGAATTTCCACAGCTTCAGTAGCATCCCATATTCAGAACTGCCCTTCTTAGGCACCTCTGAGTATTTGGAAGAGGGAAGCACTTAAAGTTTAATAGTACAATTCAAGGTAAATCCCAACTACTAGTTCAGCTAAGGCTGTTAGCTCCATTCTCTACTGTTAGGTAGCAGTAACATCAGACTAAAAATTGAGTCGTGATCACCCCTGTTACTAGTAAACATCTAGGCTGACCTCTAGGAGTTATAATCAAATATTCCAAAAAGAAAAGGCAAGGCCATTCTTACAGCTTAAGGATATTGGCAGTCCGTAAATTTGTAACTTGGCTACTTATTCTCCCCCACACCCAGTAGATACTTACCGAACTGCCCATGTGAGACAGAGCTTCTTCTGCACGCTCTACTCTACTGCCCTTAGTACTAACAGTGAAGGCTCTTGTGACATGACTGCAGAATTCCACAGCAATACCACAACTCTAGAGAGAGAAAAAGAGACACGATAACATCCTTTAGATGACCACTTTGATGGTAAGGTCTCTACTCGGAGTTTTAGGCAGGCTAGAGAGATTCTAGCAGCTGTGTCCAGTTCCCAGGGTTTAAAGTGACATTGGAAGTTACAAGCCCAGTGTTACTTGGTTACTAGAGGCTGCGACAGGTACTATATGGCATTTGGCCACCACTCATTACTAATGGACAATTAATCTGATTAAACAGGAATCAGAATATAAGATTGTTTTGGATGACAAAAGTTTCTCTATATTGAAGAAAGCTGGCTTCAATACAGTGCATGCAGTGAACACTAAACACTAAAATCAGTTTACAGGTATTAGCTGCAATAACATTGCTTTAGGGTAACACTTACATGCTTATCTGATACCATAAAGATTCAGCCAAGTGCACTGCCAGATGCTGTACAGCTTACACTTCAACTGCTGTATCACATCAGTTCTGGGACTAGTTGTCAGAATAAACCCATTTTCTACACACCATGTAGACACATTAAGATAGTTCCACTACTGTTCAAATGCTGGTTAAAGTTTAATAGAAAATACTATTTGCCATCATGAACATACACAAAGACACAAAACCGTTCAAGACTTGGGAAGAGAAGCAGAGGGATGACTCATTAACTTACCATGACAAGATTTACTAATGAAACTGCATTCAAGCTGATGCCCCAGAGCCACATCACTCCAAACATATTGATGATTATCATGGCAATAGTTACTGAAACTACAACAGCAGCCCATACTTCAAAACCAAGCAGCACAGTGGTCACCAAAAATATTGATCCCAAGGAGATGCAGAGGTTAAAGATAGCATCATGCACAATTGTCAGGTATTGTTCGTAGAAGACATAAAACACACTGTGGAAAGAACAGAAATTGTAGTTATCCACCTTTCTCATTATATGCTACTGTTAGATTAGCTTCTGTGCTAAGGGTCAAGTAGTTCCTTCCTTATAGAGGTCACCATCAGGAACTGGCTTCCTAGCATCAGTGGAATGACTCCTACAAAATGCTGGCTGCTATATAACAACTCTTCACTAACGCTTCAAATAAAGGTATCTGGAAGCCAGGGCAATTCCCACACTTCATATAAGCAGCTGCAGCAGTTGCCAGAAGGCAGTTCCTCAGATTGTGGTATCCGCAGGAACCATCGCAGAGGGTCTGAACTGATTCATTATGCAGCGAGACACAGTAAGGATGGACAAGATTTTTGCAGCAGAAAAATCAGTATTTCAGCTGTACAGATACCAATTCCAACTCCATTTCATTATGGTACTCTATATAAGAGTCTTTAGTTAATCATGCAAGGATGAGACAAGTAGTACTTGACATCACTGCTGCCTTTGCTTTAAAATTTAAATTATTTAAGTTTGAAGTCATTAAGTTTGTACGTCCACATTACAGCTTGCAACAACCCAGATCATCATATCTGCTTAAGTTAGAACTATTAAGCCCTACTATGAAAGTTAGTAAGTGCCCAAGCCAAAGACAGATCTACCTTTGTAGTGAAGGACAGGTTCTTTGATCAACCATAGTAAGTAAGTTAGCACTGTGGATGCAAGTTGTATTTTTGTGCTTTTACTAGACATTCCAGAGTCTCTATATAACCTCCTGTTAGACAAAACTCAAGTCTCTAAGATGTTATTAACCAGTACCTTATTTGTCACTGAGGCAAGAAAGAACTAAGCGTACCTGTAAGGAAACACCCGGTAGTTCTTCTCTTTGATGCCCATGGTTTCAGTAATGTTATCTGCTATAATCCGGGCTTTCTTCATAGCATCAATAAAATCAGATGATGTTTTCAGTACAGTATGGTAAGTCATAAAGTAAGTAGCTCCTACATCAGATTTGTTGTTTATGAAGTTGACAGCAGAGCTATATGCAGCATGGCCTCTAGATAAACAGTAACATTTACATGTCACATTTGAATGGTACTCACTGACATTGTCTTTTATAACTTACAATCTTGTTTCTAACAGTTTCCAAAATTGACAAAAGCTTTAGAGCACAATATATTTCAAGTTTGCACAGGATATACTAGAACAGACCGACTATAGAAGTTGTTTCTCTTTGTACAATGCATTTATTTTTCTAGTTTTGTTTCAGAAAATACTACAGAACAGGTGAGATGGCAATGTTTGTACACTTTTAGATGGCCATTAGACATCTAGCCTTGCAGGTGAGGTGTAAATCACAGTTCTACAGCAAGGATCTTTGACATACTGGTCTAAAAGCAAGATATATAGAATATGGCTCTTACCCCTTGCCACATTTAGGATTAGGGTTGTCTGATAGAAACATTGGCAAAAATGTCATGAAGTCTTTGCCCTGTGGCCTCTGCTTGCCTTCTTGAGTCAGTGGTCGGCAACGAGTGCAGGATGGATCAGTGACTGAAGAAATACAAGAAAGTGGTCAGCTACAGGGTCAAGTATTCTTTGTTGTAAAACTAATAACTTCTGACTTGCAATACAACAGGAAACAATTCCATAAACGATCCACGTAAGATCCAATGAGAATTATACTAAACTGAAGGATCTGAACAGAAATAGAGCACTAAGTTTGTGTGCTCTAATGAAACTAGCAGAAGGATAATTTTATAACAAGTTATTTTTTGAATTGTCATTACATGGACAGTCTAGGCAGTCTGCCTGTAATCTGCAACATCCCAGTAGAATGTTGAAGGTCACTCGGGCAGCAGTTCAAACAAATCAGAGGGCAACTCAAGAGGTACCTGCTCACAGTAAGAAAAGCTGTTCACCTGAATCATACCATGATAAAACATTTTGTCTGTGAAACTTAAGAAGCAAGCTAATCCCCTAGCAACAAGGTGGATGCTAGTACCTGAAGCATTGCAAAACTGTCCAGTGGTATTGTAGACTCTGCAACAGGATGACTGTGGCTTCACCCAGTCAAAGTAGTCATCAATCCAGGATGATGGCGCATAACCTATCCTCGTGCTAATAAAATAATGTAACATATCCATCATCAGTAATTTTACATTTCATTCCAGAACACATCCCTTGATCTCTTCAGTGCTGACTTACATCATGCCAACTAATTCTGGTCCAAGCTACTTAACTCTCCACATAGTCCCCTGCTCCAGTACCCCCATCTGTGAGCCAGTCTCACTTGTAACACTGCAGCAAACAGCAGGAGCTTCTTCCTTGCATTCAAGCTCCACTGCCAAGCTCAGCTTTCCATTCCATGCTTCAACTTATTCCAGATATTGTTGCCTCAGTTTCCAAGCAAGGCTTCTCCTTCAGTTAGGCTGAAGTAAAACCACTGAACTACAGCGGAAATAATCAGGAAGAAACCTTCTTTCATTGTTAGCTGAACTCCAGATACAATTCCTGCTTAGCCAGGATAGTTTATCCACCAAGCTTAGAAGCTGAGCATGCAAGTAATTTTCTAGGAGAGCTTAACCATACTGAGAGGTATTAATGAGTTTTTCATTCTACCTTTCTCAGATGCCTTGAAGGATGAAGCCCCTTTTCTAGACCCAAGTAAACCAATATATCCCACCAGTCCAGACAGGTTTTTTTCCTTATTCTAGGAGATAACCACAGTTTCTTCCCTGTGTCCCCCCACCTCAAACCACAGTATAAAGCCAGTACAATAGTGTCAGTTGTATAGTCAGCAGCTGAGCCTGAACTAAATTAAATGGACACACCAGTCAGCTGCAGCTCTTCTATGTGATTATGCAGAAAAAAGCATGAAAGACTTACTAGCTACCAATTTCTGCAGCATTGAAGACTTGCTGGACAAGTGAATCATTATTACATCCCATTCCACCACACACCATGTTCTGCCCTTCCAAAGAGGTGTAGTTGTGCCCTTCCTCTAGGACAAAGTAGACAGGAGGACCTGCATGCAGGTACTTGCTGAGCTGGCTGAAGTAATCCATTACATAGGAGTCCTTAAAGGGAAAGTTTTGAGTTAATATGACAATGTTCAGGTAGCACAAGGTATCAAGGTTTCAATTCAGCCACAAATAGCTGAAAAGCAACATGACCTTAAGACTTACATCTGGCATTGAGAGAGACTGATCCAGTCCAATCTCTACATTGTGGATAACTGCTGTACTGAATGAGAGAACACCCACAAACACTGCTATCTGCAAGAAAAGCAAATTCATAGCAATGAGAACCAGGGAGAAACAAGAAGCAGTAGAAGTAATTAACTAAAGTTAATAGGAACCATGCAAAGAGGCTCTAGTTTAAGTATGCTACCCAGGCTTAGTACAAGCCTAAAACTCAAAGTTCCTTTGGGAAAGTTTAAACCTAGAAGGCATCAATGAAAGATATGCCAAACACCTTCTGGAAACAAGCATAGTAGCCTCAAACCGAGTCACAGATCAACACCGCTCTAGATTAATGCGCTGTAGGAGCCAACATGTGACCTTCTGACTGTCAGTAACACAACTCTTAAATCTGGGCTTTTGACAGCTCAAGGTCAAGCCTCTATTTACTAGAAATACTCTTGCAGTTACAAAAGCTTATACCAACACCAATGCTGAAAGCAAGAATATCAAAAGCTTAATTTGTTTTATTGTGTTGAAATTTTTCTTCAGGCTCAAGTTTAGATAACTGCTTACTTTAAACAGAGTATACATACTACTATTGGTCTCATCCAATCCTTAAGCAGATATGGAGAATACAGATTTTTGAAGAACAGAAATAACATGCTCTCCGAGCGCTGGACTCCACTCATTTCTTCATTGCTTTTGATGCAACACAGAATATCCAGTCTGTTCCTCTGAAAATGGATTAAATGCTGGATTTAGTACAGTTCTGCAGAAGACACCATCCCTATTACACTGCAGTTACACGTGCATTTATACTCACCTCTTGACGCTTAATATCCAAGCCCAGGAGACTTACAAAGCAAGTGACTTGAAGAATAAAGTCTATGAGCACAGCCATTCCAGCAAAAAGGGAAAATGTGCGAACCGCTGGCATCGTAGACAGTGTCCCTGAAGGAAGTGACCCAGTTCGTTAAGCAAGCTCCTTTCTTGTAGAAATGCATGAGCATATTCTAAACAGATACCCAATTAAAATGCTAGTCTTATAGCAGGACAAAAGAGCCTCTCTCTTCAGAGTAAAGAAAACAGCTGATTTAAGCCTGGCTATGACGGCTGTCTTTGACCTGACTGAGAGCATTAAGGCTGTGCAAAGCAACGAGCTTTAAGACATTTCTCAATTCCAAAGTTACTAGTCTCGTGCAGGCTGCATAAGAGGATAGTTAAGGAGTGCTATCAAGCAAAGTCTTGCTTCAATATTAAGCCACTCGATGCAAATTGAACCAATGGCAAGTTATACTCAGAGTAAATAAGTTCATTATGAAAGCAAGCCAATTTACACTTGAAGGGTAACAACATAAGATATGCCTCTAACATCTACTGTAAGAGTGAACCTCAAACATAATCTGTCACAGGGGCATTTTTCCAAGCAGTGTCAAGATGACCAAATGTAATATAGGAGTTAGTACACCCTGACATTTGATACATTACTAACGTCAAATTAAGTCTTGTCAGTCACTACAAATCAGTAAAAAGCTCCAGCCTTTCAAGCTGAAGAGCTTGATGGATTCAGAATTACATGTTCTTAACTCTGCCAGTCTTCTAGAGTACAACAATGCCTATCAGCAGAAGTCAAGTTAAACTTGATTATAGCAAGTTTAGCAACTTTCTTTACAAATTCTTCCTTTGTTTTTATATTTTAGTTTTGTATTCATTCTTGTAACATGCAGGTTCTCAATTCTTATCTTCAAATATTAAAGAAGTCTTACCAAGAAAGAATGCCACAGTCTCCGAAAAAGATGAGAGAAACATACTGGGTGCCACATCTCCCAAGACTCTGCCAATCTGTTTATCCAGAGTTTCACCCTGGAGGCGCTCATCTCTCTGTTTTAAGGTAATAATTTGTTACAATTAGGAATCATGCACTTTAGCAAGTGCTTTCATATGGCTTAAAACCACCAATTTTTAATCATCTAAACCAATTTTTTATTGTTTTCACTGGCTTAACAGGAGTTAGATAAGAAAAAGCAGAAATTCTCTAATACAAAAGCAGCATAAGCATTCCCTGTTGCCTTGCTTCAAAGTTAACTTAAATACAGTAATAAGTTCAGTGCTTCAGCCAAAACCACACACTTGCCAGACCTAGTGCCAGTTTCAGTGGGCTATTGAGCCTGTCGAATTAAAAAGCCTATTACTCACTAAAACTCTGTCAGAAGCATCTGGTCTGAAGCCTGTACTTTATTCCATTACTGCTCACAATACACTAAAATTACAAGTGATCAAAATAGTCAAGTTCTAAGATTACCAGAGAAGCATGTTTAAAATATTATTCATTACTATGTGGACTAGAAACTATGTTAAATGAGCCTGGTATCAGCCAGCAGTAAAAAAAGCAGATGCTTTAACTTTTTTTTTTTTTTGGGGGGGGGGGGGCTATCAATGCATGTATAATCTTGTTTCTCTTCAAGACCACTAGACATCCTGTGAGAGTCCAGAGCTGCTCAGACTGGGCTGAGTACTGGAACACAGAAGACTTTCTGCTCCAAGCCTATAAAGAAACTAGGCACATTTAGGAGAGTCTATATGAAAGAACACGTACCTGAAGCGTCTGGACAATGATGAAAATGTTGTCTACCCCAATAGCCAGCACCAAGAAGGGAATTACTTCTATGACAATCAGTGTCAGTGGGACTCCAAAGTAGCTGAAAATGCCAATAGAACATGCAACCGAGCTCAATACAATCAGGATTCCTGCAATGCCCAGGGAAATCTTTGAATCCACCTAAAAAAGTTACAATGACCGTCAAACAAACCAGCATTATCACACAGAACACATTATAGCAAAGATAAAAAAAACATTCTTATACTTAATGTAGCTAGTAGAAAGTTTACTTTTCTAGCCCCTTGAAGATCCAGATATTAAAAAAAACAACTTGAGGCTACAAGCCTTAAAGCTTAAGTTAACTGCAAACCTCAAGTGAAAATATTAGTTGAGGCTGAAGCACACAAACTGATGAGTTTGACAAGAATGACATGCTCCCCCTAGCTCCTCCTCAAGGAGGACTCAATGCTTTAGGACATGATTGAATGTAAACAGCCTGCTAAAAATATTTCAGTCACCTCAAGCTAAGAAAAACTAGTCAGCAAGCTGCAGCAATGAGAACTATACACATACCAGCAGTCTTCTAAAGCTCTGGATATGTCCCAAAGCTATGGAGATGTATACAAACATCACAATATAGCTTATCAATACAGTGCCAATATCACTGTCACTTTCACGATTGATTTCGTCTTCAATACTCCGTTCCGCAGAAAATGATATAGTTAAGTTTGGATTATTGTAGTTCTTCAAAAAGTTAATAAACCTAAGAGAAAAAAAAAAAACTCCATCACACTTTAAAGGATAAAACATCTTGTATTAGAAACACTTAAAAGTCAGCTGAAGGCAAATCTCAATCACCTGTGTGATACAAGAGTACAATATGGCCTAAGAGAACTTTGAGGGACATTCCTCTTTTAAAAAAGCAGGATGCTGACTACACATCCCTAGAACTATTCCAAGCACTAGAAATACACTATGCTGAAATACCTTCCATGTTCTCACCAGAGTTTGAGGACAAAAAGATCTCACATAAGCATAAACTATTTCAAAGCCAAAGTGCAATTTTCCCTCAAAGCTAGGCCTAAAAGTACACAAATGAAATATGACTGCAGCTTGCTTACAGTAGTTGAGCAATTTATTAGCCCTTATTTCAGTTCCCCGAATTGAAGGGAGGTGCTTGTAACACAAGTTAACACTAGTTACATTTGTACTTAGTCTCAGACTTTATAGTAGTAGTTATCTGAACTGTCAGCCAGAGCAGTTGGCCTGTGTAAGCCAACATCAGCTCTTCAAGCTGGTGAAAAAGATGAAAGCTTTAGATCCTCATCTTGAGGACTTCTATAAAAATTACAGTTTAAGAATCACAGGATCATGCTAGACCTTTCCACTGGCAGAAATGGTCTAGTGGATTAGAGAGTCTACCTGTGAAATTCTAGCCAAAGTGAAATAAGTAACTTCAGAAAGGATTTTGTATACCAGCAACTACTACTGGACTAGATGGCCACCAACGAGACTAGAACTTATCTCCTCAAGGCAAGCGAAGTATGTCAGATAAAGTGAAAGTGTTATGACCGATACAGTCTGTCATTAACAGGTTTTGCTGCTTCTCAAAACATCCCTGTAGTTATACTGAGAAACTACCAGTGCACTACAGGTGTTTTTCGTGTATCTACATTTAAAGGTTGCTCTAAGTAATGTATGCATTTCAGAATACAGGAACCCCACTTACTCTTTTTCCCATGCCAAGGCTTTCATTAGCTTTTTTGAGTCGTTGTAGTAGTTGTTGACAGGAAGAGTAATAACAAGAGCTGTAGCATTATTATAATTATCACCTATGGAGTAGGAAAAATACTGTTAGGCATTACAAAATCAAATTGTACCTGCCTGTGCTGGAACGTAAGTTAAGTTTAAACTTAATATTGTTCAAAGCAAACCCATCCTCACAACTCCATAAAATGCATTCTGTTTAACAACACTGAGTCCTCAAAAAAACCTACTGAAATAAGAATGGAAGTTGCTAAGTACTGCATAGTCACAGCACCCCAACATTAAATTGTTGCATGGTTAGACAATGGGCTAACTATCACTAGTGCTTATGACTTTCTATCTGGTGAGATAACAGAACGCAGTTTCTTAAGCATAGCGCCTCTTGCATACTTAGGTTTTACTCAAAGCAAGCACAAAAGTCTACAGTTTAATCAAGTGCTTGCCTTCAAAGGCTGTTTTAGAATATTTGTTTGTTATATCTATCAAAATTATGTTTAATTGGATAAATTGCCTCAACAAAATTCTGGCTTCAGAATTATTATGAAAAGAATAGGTTAAGATGTTGCCAAAGGAAATCTTAACTGCTTTGTCAGATCAGTAAAAAAACTTTAACTCAAAAGCAAAACATAAGCATTTCTTAACATGTCAACTTGATATCACATATCTTCAGCTAGTCTCCAAAAACTAAAGATCCTTTAGCAGGCCCAAAGTAGACTGAACACCTGCATACCCATCAACAAGACAAGTATGTTCCAGTAATAGGCTACTCTGGAAGTGTCAAATGCAAGCAGTCTACCTCCAACCTCAGCACTGATCTACCAAGAAGTTAGTTAAAATACCCTTACTGAAAGTTTAACAAAACTCCAGTTTCTCTGAAGTGCATTTAAACATGTTGAATGAGAATGCACCTTTGGTGCCAAAGGCAGCACACCAATATGTACTTTCAAGACAAACCGCAACACTCTTTTGCCACCTACCATCATATCCTCCCAACACCAGCCACGGAAATACAGGTCCACCAAATGTTCCTAAGCAGGGATCGTGAAGCAAGCTTGTGTCATTCAGCGATGCTGGAGCCCTAAAGATTTCACCAATAATAATCATTAGCTTCTGCTCTGCTTGACAACTAGGGGACAGCATCACAGGACAAAAAAAGTAAAAAGCTATTGTATTACAATTGACTATCTATAGAACTAATGAGATAAGACTGCTATTCAGACATAGCCCTTATGCTATGTTTGCTTTGAATTTAGATACAGATTTAAAGGTGTCTTCCTTATAACATCCAAAACAAGGAATGGCTTCTACCCATATGAACTATAAACTGAAGTGAAAGCTGAGAAACTGTCATCTGTATCAGAATTCTTCTTTTCAGAAGTCTTTGAAACATTGTTAAGGTAGAAGAGTCAGCATCTGCACCAAACCACGCTTAACCTGAAAACTGATTAAAATGCAACTCCTGCTGAAGTACCAAGATAAAAAAACCAGAAGCAATCTACACTGATCTGCAGTTCCACATAGTATTGTGGAAAAAGGAATAAGAAAAGGTTCAAGGGGACAGCAAGAACTAGCTGGTTTTGTTTGCCAGCAAGACCTAGTTAGCCTAGAAAACCATGTAATCATACCGCTTACCGAACACAGTACAAGAAGTGAGTGTGGTAGTCAGCATAGACAAAGAACTCATCCCCAATAGTGTGATCTAGTACAGAATGACTGTTCTGAAAGTAGTTGAGTACACTCAGTATAGTGCAGTTGTTGTTGTAGGGAGCAAGAGGAGCCAGGCAAATGTCTTTCAGCATTACAGTCTCATTTTCAAAAGAAGCAGTTATGTTGACAATAGCATCCTGCAAATCCAGCACCTTGAAAAAACAAACAAAACCATAGTTTAGGAGCAGCACAAGAAAACATTCCCCTTGCAAGACAGGACTTACATGCACACTGTATTCCTGTAAGTCTCCAACACATGACTAAATCTCATTTTTTTTTGTTCACACTAAGAATACTTACTGGGACTTAGCTTGCAAGTCTACCTCTAACAGAAGAGGTCAAAAGACAAGATTTTCAGCAAGACATTTCTCTAGTAAGACTAGAATTTTTTAATATGAGTATCTAGTAATTGTTTTGATGGATGCATGGAATTACAGATGAAAGCCAACTCCATATAGTTCTACCTGTTAGGTACGTTTAGGTCTTTGCTCTTGGGAAGTCCCAATTACCTGATGGAGAATGTCTTTGTTAAGTGGAGGCCCAAAAGGTACATCTGCTCCTGATGGGTAAGGTGAATAGGTGTCTGGATGACTCTTTGGCGCTTGAATAATAAGTTGTTCAGTACGAAAGAAAGGCCCAAAGTGTGTGTCAAAGTACTCCTTCTCCTTGCGAGCTTGGCTGCTTGGGGCTGACCAGAGATCTACAGGGTTTGTAGTTGCTTTAATATACACGAAGCCCGAGCAGCACATTGCAATGAAGACCACAGAGAAGAGGATAACAGGACGTGGATTTCTGACACAGAAAGCCCCCCATGATGTGAATGTCATCCTTAGGCCATTCTCAAACCTTTCACCAAGCCTTTCACCACAGGTAATTTTTCCTGTAAAAGCAAGAAGCAAACAGTAAATGTCTGAGAAGTCAGTTAAGCAGCATTTTCTTGAAGTCCACTAGGAAAGATGAAGTTTTATTCTAGTTCCCTTTGTAGTAAGCACCAGAAGCTATGTCTACACTGGCACTCATATCTGTGATTAAGGTTGAGGGTGCAGAAACCAGCCTACCTAACATCACTCCTTCTAATGCGAAATTATCTTTGACAGTAATAGGCACAGCAAATAAAGGCAGGAAGCAGCTAGAAGATAGGTAAGCATTAAAATGAGCTACCTCAACTGCTACAAATATTAAACTATGGTTCTTTCACAGCATGCTTTGAATGGATACATGGATGGCTCAGAACGTGATCAAATTGATTTTAGCATCACGTTGACCCCTTCACCACCAGCTACAAAGCACTCCAGAAATTCCTATTAGTATAGATGGACCCATAAGCTGTGCAACCAGGGCTTTCAACATCCAGCAAAACATGGTCACATGCTGCTCTACGAGAAGAGAGACACCAGCCAAAAGACTGAAATATAGTCCTGTAAGACTAGATTATACAGCCTAACAAAGCTGAAATTCCAAAGCCCATTCAGAGGAAGGGGAACACTTAAGCTGAGTTTCTAATAAATCTATTACTCTTATCCAAGACATACCATTGTCACGATGGGAATTCACAGAAAAGGCTACATTGCTGTCAATTGGTGTGTACTCTGAGACAAAGTGCCGCCTCCTGCAAGACAAAAAGATATGTTACCCTGCTGCTCTAAAGAGGTACCTTCCGGGGTTTGTACAGTAAGAATAGAGTCCAACACTAGTAATAAATCTGATACTTAACTCCTCCAAAATCTATAGGTACCATGTTCCCCCTACACCTATCCACTCAAGAACAGCAATCTCCAGCTTTATGATTCTTTGGAACCACTTAGTCATATTGGCTGCCTTAATAAATTCTTCCAGTTTGGATCAAACACAGGTTCTTTACACATATTTAGAAGATCAACAGCATTAACAGCACAGAGAATCCCCTTAAAGTGATCATAAATTAGAGCGATATACATTTGCAAGAGATTTCTACATTAGAAATACTTCACTTCATTAGTCAAACTGCTTAAGTTACACCTACTTAGCCTGAAGAAAGGGTGAAGTGAGAAAAGAAAAAAAGTACTTTGTTCCTGTCCTGAAGACAAGCATGTTATAGCACAGAACACTTATGATAGACCCATATTGCTTATACTCATTTCTGATACTCAAAACAGGAGATGAGTTCAACAGGCTCCTCGTGGTAATCTAATCAGACCTCCAATTATAGCAGGATGTTTTGGGCTGTGAACCAGACAGCCCAAACACCCTTACCATTATGTGTAGTTTACTGTGCATGCTGCCCAGTAAGATAAGGCTGCTGAGCATGTCATAAGTTTGTTGTACCCATTTTCACAAAAATTTAATTCTTTTTATAAAGCAATTTCAGATTCCTGGTCATAATTGAACAATATCAAAGTTGTACTGAAAGGTACCTCCATGCTTAAGAATATTAGATAGCGTAAGCCTCTGGAAAATGTTCTTAAGAATTCCTAGTAGGTTTCCACTGCTCCAGACTGCCAGCACACCCACACCAAAGTATTTACAGCTACAGTTATTTGTGCACTTTGCTAGTGAGTATCACATAGCACAGAAAAGCTGGCTTGCTGCCCCTTACTTTATAAAATACTATAATTACTAGAAGATCAGCTTGTTTAGTTTTTTCCAAAGGATTAAGGAAAAGTATTCATGACTTAATTTGCAATAGGGCAGTGACTGTTTTGTCATGAATATTAGTCTGCAGGAAAAATATGTTATGATTCCATGTTATTACCAGCACTAGGTCTTGCTCTCTCCTACTGATGGGGAATGGAGTTCCCACAATCCTATCATCTTCAAGTCAAACTTATAGTGATTTTTTCACCCTCAGCCACATCTCCTGACAAAGTATGTTACACATCCAACAGTGTTTAACAATAGCCATATGTAATGGAGACTTTGACAAAAATGCTGTATGTTGTAAACAGGCTTCTCCATTCCTGGAATTTTCCAGCATTCCAATTACAACTAAAGGAACAAGTTATATGAAGAAAAGAACAGGACTGCATTTTTACTTAGTCATATGTGTTCTTTAAGATATTAGTTTATTGGTCTACTGATCTAGTCTTAAACATTGTAAGCTTAAGAGAAGCTTCCAGAGAAGACTGACATTTGAGCATGAAGGCAGTGCTCTGGTATCTTAATGCACTCCATTCAAAAACAGACACAGCTGAACTGAGACTTCACCACAAAGGCTTAACATCAAATCAGATGAAGCAGATACATGCATTTCCCCAGACCTTTGCATACTCTCAAGTTCTTGCTTATGAAAGTTTTAGATTTGTGTATTTGATCCTGTAGCTACAGATGATAGCTGTGCATCAATGAAACCAACTTCTGCACTCAACTTTCTACTATGTGGTTTTAGGTGTTAAAACACTGCCTGTAAGCATAAACATCTGCCACAGAACATGACTTTTGGCTGTGTGAAGAAGTAGAGACATAAGCATTCTGTCCTGGGTAAAGGAACTTTACAGGGAAAACACAACTAACTTTCAGAGCTGAACATTTTTGAATGCTTTACCTGTAACACCAGACTCCAAAAACCAGTGAAAAAAATATGACTAGAAATCCCATGTAGGAGATCCACACGATGGCATACACAGCATCCAAACCAAATAAAAGCCAAGGAGCAGGCAATGGAGGGGGTTGAGGTTTTGGACCACAAACAATTGAACAGTCCTGACAGCTGCATGGTCCTGTTGAATCATCCACAGACTCATTACAGCCTTTGGTAGCATTGTTCATAGGATTCATTCCATGGACGGGAACATCTATAACAAATCACAAGTTGCAGAGCCAGCTTATTACCAGGTAAAAATTCAGACCTTCCCAACACAAGCTTTCCAGTTAAATGAATTAACCCTTCATATGGAAGCCCCTATCCTCTATAGGGTAGCTTTGAAGAAGCCACTGTCTCTTCCACAGCAGGTACCAACTATTTACAGTTGTCTACTAACTGATTGGTCATGTTCTAGAACATGGTTGGTAAACTAATAAGCACATACTTCTATCATCCCAGCAATGATTTGTCATCCCTCTCACCTGTTCAGATTGTGAAATGTGTAACAATTTCCTTTCAAGGAAATCGTAAAGAACTGGGGTACTGCCAAGGAATACAAGCTATCCAGCTGTCTGAGTTCAGTCCATCCCTTAATGAGTTTTATGGATCTATATAGCAAGAAGCTGCATACAAAGCAAGTGCAAAGTATGACTTCCAAACAGAAACCAAAAGAAAAGATAGTAAGTTTATCTTACACTTCTTTGAAGTGACTGCAAACATTCATTGCTGGGCAGCTGATTAACAAGTCGGTATACTAACTAGACAGAGGCTTCAAAGGCAACAACTATTCAGTTTCTTACCTGAAAAGATAGGAATAATGCTGAAAGGAGTTTGTCCATTGTCTTTACTAAACATGTACTCAATCCAGTTGGTTGCATTGCAGTCCTTGACATCCTTCCCACACAGCAGCCCCAGTGCTTTAACATTACTTGATGGAGCCTCCACATCTTTGCAGGCATTATACATTGCTAGGAAGAATGCATGAAGACAGAAGGGTCATTAAACCAATGCTATTACTTGAGTATTCCCAGTATTTCCAATGACTCACCAAGTTCAAAGAACACAATTACAGCTTTCAGGAGGAAACATCTTAAGATAGTGAGATAATGCTTTCATCTGTATTTACAGTATTCAAGGTTGCAATGCTTTGTTACAGTTATCTTACTCCAAGTCAGCCACCTTTATCTACATTACGCTAGAACCTACTTTACTGTTTAAGAGGGGAAAAAACTTAATATAACTTTCCCCAGAAAGAACTTTATGACAAATATTTAAGGTATGATTAATTTAGGCCATATATGACTTTCAGGTATCTCAACTTGATTAGTTGTTACTGCACAAAGCGTACAAGGATTGATTTAATGCATTAAGCTTGCTATAAAAACCAGAATCAACCAAAATTTGTTTCTTCTTAGGAAAAAAAAAATCTTTGGATTTGATAAAGGACTAGAGCAGTCCATTTCAAGAAGGGCAAGTGCCTCTTAGAGAACCATTGTAGTGCATTGCGTATAAACTTTACTGTCACACTTGCCAGACAGTTTCAATATCAGGTAGATTTTGGACATCTAGTATTTGGCAAGAACTGTTTTTCTGAAGTTCAAGCCAAAGTTATCAGCTATTACACATTTGTATATATTTCCAGTCTCCACTGAGCTTTCAAAACCCCTGTTAATAATAGCATCAATGTAATGTCTGCTACCCAGGCAGAATCTAGTATTCCAGCAGTTTCCAGGGGGACCTACTAAGAGCTATTTGATGCCTCAAAATGCAAAATACGGTCAAAGATGTTTCACCCTCCCAATTCTTCCTGAGAAAGCACTGGTATTGTTAACTTGACAAAAGCCTAGGTAAGTTAACACACTGTTTACTCACCGTTTGCAAAGCTTTCTCCAATAAAATACTGCAGCTCTGTAATGCTACTTTTGTTCTCTTTTGAAATTGGGTCATGATATGGTATGGTGCTTGTAACATTCAAAAAGTCAGACTGATAGGGACTGCAAGTCAGTTCACAGAAAAGGTTTATCAAGTTGTAAAAACACGACGGACATCTGGATAGGAAAGTCAATGAAAAACAATCAGGTTAAGAGGTAAAAATGCAAGGCATATTTGATTTGACCTACACAGCAAGTATAAACATTCTGCTCAGAGTTACAAAACATTTAAATTCTGCAATTTTTCCATTAGCAATACAACTTTAGTTGGTGCTTAAAATTGCTTAATATTCATCAGGAGCATCAACATAATTCACTAGCAAAACTGCCTACCTCAAATAGCAGATACTAGACGAATTTGACAGAAAACTTATCTGCTGTTAGCAGGAAGAACTTCTGTTAGAACAAGATGACTGAACTGTACTTTATGTCACCCTCTTCTCCAGGCTTCATTACAAATACAGTAGCTTGAGACAAACAGAGGTAAAGTTTATTCTATCAACTAACTCAATCCAGACCCCAAGTAGCTGTTTTATGAAATTCAAGTCTCCTGATATGGATGAGGAAGTGTCTTCAAGAGCTCGCTTCAATAAGGCTTTAAATGAAACTACCATCTTTTCTGCAGTCCACTTGAACAGTAGAGTCTCAATGTGCTTTCTTACTATGTTACAAATCTCTAGTTGTTTTGCTACTCCTTAGCATACCTGGAGAGAAACTGCAGAGGCAGCTGCAAGTTGTTTTTCAAAGTCTGAAGCTGATGAACATCACAGCAAGTGCTAACATTGCCGAAGAATAAACCCGGACAGAGTTCCTTAAATAAAAACAGTATTGATATCAGGGGGCAGGAAGGAAAAACATGTTTAAGACTTCAGAACTCACATGGGTTCTGCTTCAGCATATTTCAGAAGACAGTAGCTGTTGCTGTGGGAAATGCATAGGAAAAAAAACCAAATCAGTCTAGCCAATGAGATTCTTTAGAGAATAGAGAGAAGAATCACTTCTTTTATTCAAGGCATCACTTCCTTTTAAAAAGCTCCTTCAGATGATCTTTAGTCACCAGGTTCTCCATATATAAAATGATAATAGTATTTGAAAGTCTATTAGTAAGAGGACAACACACATTTATCGAAGTTGAAAGTATTCCCACAGCTTATCCTCTAGTATGCCTTCTGGATAGTATCAGATTCTAAAGTCTCAGAGGGCAAGCTACCAAAACCACAAAATCATCGATTACCTGGAATCATCGATTCCTGTTCAGTTTATAGAAGAAACAAATACATTTAACGCAAATGAAACTGATAGTAACATACAAGAACTGTATGTTACATTAACTTTTCAGAAACAGTACACCACAGTAGTTAGCTCACCTCCATATTTAAGTCACTCCTGCCACCAGCCAAACCATGGTTTAACTCTAAAGCTATTTCACACTTTAAAGCTTTGAACTATCATCTGCCAGAAGGCAAGTCTGGCAATATCATCCTATATTGAGTATCAAATCCACAAACTTTATTTTGACTTTGATTTTGCTCACTTTGACAGCTAAGACCAAGATACAGAAATAAGGTCTCACACCAGGTACAGTTAAGGAGAGAACTTAAACCAAGTTTGCTCTATTTGAATGGGTGCCAGTTACTGCCTTGCTACTTAGAGGAGAGATCAGGAATCATCTGATGGAAAGCATAGTTTAGTCTTCTCCTTGAGAGATCAGAAGTGCATAACTGCAGAACGTATCATAGTTTGGAAGAGTCCTAAAAAAAAAAAAACCACCCCAGTTTGACTAAACAGTGCTTGAACCAGTGAGGAAAATATACAGGAAAGCAAAGCAACCTTATATTTAAGGTTACTTTTATGACAGCCTGTAATCACATGTGTTGGAGACTTCTAATATCTCTCAATAGAAACTGAGGTATATTACCTTCACACAGTTGGGGATACAAGCTATACCTCAGAAATCAGAAATAATCCCTTCCTTTTCTCATGAAGCTAGGACAAGAAAGCTTAAGGTCACAGTGCAGGTCCAACAGAGCTTAAGATAGAACTCTAAAGTGTAGGAGAATTATGTTTTAGCAGCAGACCTCCAGAAGAAGCTCACCTGCATTAAGTCATAGCCATCCTCTGGTAGCGCTATTGGTGGTCCATCATATGCACAGTTGTATCTTTTGTCTTCAGATGCAACTCCACATTCCCCATACCAGACACATGACTGTGGAAGTACCTAGTCAACACAAAATAATTGATTAACTGCAAGAAATAGTTACCAAATTTGTCAGCTATTGTACAGTTTATGTGCTACCATTCCAAAAGCCACTTACAATCGAGATTAGATCACTTCCTGCCAATTTAAACATCAGCATATACTGCATAAAACACCCATTAACAAAAGCATGTGGTTTTGACACGGTACACATCACTACTGATCTCCAGCTCAGCTCCCCACCCTTCCTTGCCTAGTTTAGAAAAAGGAAGTACACTGGCTATAGTTAAGACAAAGTATACTTAGGAAAAACCTGAATCAATACTTGAAAAGCATCTCCAAATAGGAGGCAACGTAGAAAATAATTTGCTCATGCAAGCCAAAGCACGTGATTAGTGGGCTGAACTATCACTTTAGAGCACGCGTCAGTGTACGTGGAGAGAAGTGTATTGCTTATATGCAATATTTCAGTTCCTCCTGCCATCTTTTAATCCTTGTTGCAAACTCAAGTCAGTGACAGACTGAGGAAGTAGCAGCACAGAGAGAGTCCTGAAGAAGAATGTCACAGCTCCACACTCGCCATAGAATGCTGCGTATTGTCAAAGGATGCTCTCCATCACCACCTTTGAGCCTAAGCACGCAACATTTAAATAGGCTTACAGTGCTAAGAAAAACACTTCAAGTCTCATTTTAAAGAGGTTTCGATTTAAGGGAGAATTGAAAAATTCAGAAATCAGTTCTTTATCTGCAAAAAGTAAAGGAATTTGAAAGAGGACAATGGCACTTTGCAAGCCTCATACTTTTGTTCAGCAATACTGACACGGAGACATCTGAAATGCTAAACCAAAATATTTATTCTGAAAATTAACATTTGCAACAACAGAAGTTATCTACAGCAAAAGTTTTAAGACAGCTCCAAGGTTTTCCCATGCACCTGGGCTGCAAGAGGAAAGCAGATTGCACAAACATTTTCGACACTTCTGCCAGCTCGGATCAGAAGTCTGTACAGTTTGAGAGATAACTGACCTATTTTCATCTCCTGATGACCTTGACGTAGCATTTTTAGAAAACACCACATGCTTACACTGCAAGGACAGACTGCTATGCTTTGTGCTTGACCATGAATAATATTGTTTACTGACCAGAGAGGCCCCTGAAAGGCCATACTCATACTACCCAACAGCTACCCAGAATTACAATGCCCCCATAACATCCACTTTTTGTGCTGAACAACACTGACAGTTCTTCAAGAAGTACATCAATAATTGGTTGGGTTTTGTTTGTTTTTTTAAATCAGGGACAATAACCATTACCAATTTACTTGACTCTGTTAGAATTGTTTTTCCTTTAACTTAACCTAGGCAACATGGCCCGATTCAATGGTACTCCCTCAAAGCCAGCTCCAAAAGTCACTTTAAGTACAGTATTACTGTATTTTTACATTCAAGTTGGAAAGCCCCCTTTAAGACTGCACCTGTAAACACTAAATGTTTAACTTGGGAACTATTTACAGAAATGACATTGTAGACTTTTCATGCAAATTAATCTTAGTCAACACTTATTTGATGTAAATTCAGACATTACTATCTTCATCTCTGCTTCCTCATACCTGTATAGCCCAGTTTTAATAGCAAAAACTCTACTGGTAGGGAAAGACGACGGTTTAGTGTTTGTATGCACTAGTGTTAAAAGCAAATTAATCATCTCTTCATAAGCAGCACAGATTCACTGCTATTCTTGCAAAAGGGCAAGGAATTTTGAGCTGCTTACTACTGCCCGTGAGAACAGAATTAGGTATTTTTTCAGTATCAGGCTCATTTCCATGTTTAGTCTAGACTTGTTTGTAATCATACTTTCTATGTACACTTTTTAAGATAACATTTTCTATGCTTAAGTCTTGTTATCTAACACTTCTTAATTTTTAAACCCCCCAAAATTATCAATCTACTCTTTTAAGAAAGACATAGCTTCTTGCAGAGTGGAAAAGTGAGGTAATACCAGTAATGCAGTTACTAGCTACAAAAAAAGAACACAAACCAAAACAAAACCCAAACCACCACTTATCAGGGCACTTGAAAAACTTGAAGTAAATTTCAGATACAACAGCTGACTGATAGTTCTATTGTTTTAAAAACGCTATCTGTATTTCAAGGTAACACTTCCTTGGTTATAACTACACAAATACAAAATAAAATAGGAGCTGTATTATGTCTATAAATTTTCCTACAAGGCTTTTTGCCACCATTCTTACAGAACATCAAGCAACTTACACATGACACTTTTGCAAAATATTCAGCTAAAAGCACAAGAAAAAGCAAGAGGAGATGTTTTGGACTAGTACTAGTTTACATTTGTAATTTGAGTGAAGAATTTAGAACCATATTGCTGAAGTTCCACATCAATAAAACCTACAATGGAAAAACCAACATGTTTTTTACCCAAACTATCAGCCTATTTAGAAAAACCAGCCAGATCAGTTACTTTTAACTATTAGAAGAGCACTTAGGGTATTCAGACTTTCAGTTCTAGGTCTATTTCAGTATTAACACCAAGAATTCAATTTCAGAGGCAATCTAAGATTAGATCGTTATGCCACAACTTAGCAGGATCTCACTAATAAGTCTGAATTTGTTCCCTGAATCAGTAAGCTTTGGTGATCCTTGATTTACAGTGGCTGGACAAAGGTACAACCATTGTAAATCACAGATCACCAAATTACATAAAGTCAGCAGCCTAAAGTCACCAGCATAGATCTCAGACTTTATCAAGTCAATAGCACACATCACCAAGTCAGCCACAAAATATGTGAGAGATCTGATCTCCTAGGCTTCAGAGAGTATTCAGGGATACTACTAGTAACTAAGTAACTACCCTGTTACCACCGATAAGATCTAGGTTGAAGTTCTTCCCCTCATAACCCTCTAGTAAAAGCTAAGGTTATAGAAAAAGACAAGTACTTTGCTCTTGCCATTCTTTCAGAAGAACATTCCTACACTGCTAGGAAGAGATAGGGGTGAGTCAGTGTGGTTGTAAATAACTCACAGTTAACAAAGCTACTGCTTGCAGAGTCAGACTTCCAAGTCACTTAATATTTGGGTGAACAATCGTCTTTAAGACCTCCTAGCCCCAATATTAACAGAGAAATGCTGTATTGAATCCAACTGCCTTCTAAACAAGGTGAGATACTCCATAAGACTAACACAGGGTTGGGTGTTGGGTTTTGCCTTTTTTTTTTTTTAAATATCACATTGCTAGGTGTTCCGTATTTTAAAACGGACTTTCCTAAATGCTTTACAAAGCAATAGCAACATAACCTTAAATTAAGGTTGTTCCCTCCTGCCCCAGCACAGCAGAGAAATCATCTGGCAGTACACAAACATTAGCTTTCAGTTACATCCCCAGAGTTCAGGAAAAGGGTATTCCTACTTCTGATAGACAAGTTCTGTTTGAAGAGAAATTTCACTTCAGGTCAGAGCTCCAGAAGCCCTAATAAAAAACTTGCACATGAGCAAGTATGACCATCTCATGACTACCAGCGTTCTACAAAGGTTCTGTTACAGCTTTCAGGTTCCCAGGCATTATAATTTGCTTGTAATAAAACTAGTGTTCCAACAGATCATAAGCACATTTACTTCAGCTCAAGTTTCTTCAACTGCATGCTGAAACAAATCAATAATCTTTAATGCTTCCAGCAACATTAGCCATCACCAACAATGAATACGTAGCTGTTAAGCAAAGAACAATGATGATGTTGTACACAGAAACAGCAACCATTTGTAGTTCTGCAAATACCAGATGACAAGTGAGCATTGTTTGGCTCTCCAAATTAAGATTACTAATGCATGGAAAAGGCAACAGCATAAGATACAGCTGTTTCCCCTTCCTTCATCTATGATCTTGCAGGGCAAGAAGAAAGATTCCAGAAAACAGCATAACACCCACCCCCTAATATCTAGTCCACATCACACCTAACAGCTGATACTGCCCACTAGGCTGATAAACTGAGTTCTAGGGAAAAACAATACCACTTTACCCTTAATAAATGGTGAGACTTGTTTATGGAAATAGGTGACCAGGTCAAGTTTGCAGATCTGCCCCATAAGTTGCACAGCTAAACTCATAGCCTTCCTTACGAGGGGAAGAGGTCTATGGACTAAAGGAAATTTTACAGACTTTATTCTTACTCTTACTTTGTGTCTTTCAGTAACTTGTTTGGAGACAATCAATTCAGAAACAAGCTTTGCCTGCCAAGCTCCTCTTGTTCCTATGCTCATAGGTAATAGACTGTTCCCTTTCAGATAGAAAAATCATTAGCTACTCCTGGTCAGGCAAAGCAAGCCCAAATTCGAGAGCTATCCAAGCACACTTCACATCTCACAGGGAAGTCTAGGTCAAGTAGAAAGGGAAAGTTGCAATAATGGTAATAGCTCAGTATCTGTGGGAGCAAGCTGGTGTTAGTTGACAATGATTTATTGGGAAAATGCACATTTACTGCATGCACGATCAGAGAGCACAGGGGCCCAAACTAGCAGCTGTCTGCAACTAAGGCCATCTGCACCAAAATACCTCTGGTGCCCTTGCAGGGGAATAGCAATAATATTGTACAACACAGATTGTTTTGTCTACTACCCAGCAAAGTACTTCTCACTTCTACCAGCCGTCCTCTTCAGTCACTTCTCCCCTTCCAAGAAGGCATCCTCACTTTCCACCCAGAAAGACTATGAACAAGTCACTCCTGATTTTCCAGGAAGTGACTTAAGAGGTTACTGACTTGTTCTGAAGCCACACTGCCATCCCTGCCAAACAAGTTGCTCTACACAGGCACTTCAGGACTTTGTGCCCAAGGTCAGTTAACATCGCACACCAGGCCACTTGGCAAGTTTGAAACAGAGCAGCATCTGCCATTAATGTCTTCCCATAGGATTTCAGAAACTCAAATATATCCTACAGCTTGGGATCTCAGTTGCTGATAGGAAATCTGTGTCCAACCTTGCTTGGCCACTAATTTGACAGCCTGTGTTTTAGTATAATTATATAAGGATCCACACCAACAGCTGCCATTAAGATGCCACCCAGTATGTTAGGATCTTCATAAGAGAACAAGAACAATTGCAAGCCTTCACCCTCCTGGAAGTTTACATTCAGAAATAGGACTATAGGAGCTATGATTTTCAATGTAGTTCTCAGATGGCAATATTGGGTTGTCAACTATAAACTAGTAAAAAGTTAGCTGGCACAAGTCTTGTACCATACACTGTTCAGAGTTGAAGATGCATCCTACATAGGCTGAACGCTTCAAGCTCTTTGTGAAAGCGTATGTAATGGAAGGATTGCAAACTGAAGTGTCACTCTAGTCCACCGACTTCTTTAAAAAGAGGAAACATGACACATGGCACTTTGGTTTATGTACACCACAAAACCAAAAGCATGAAAACATTACACTACCAGTATACCCGAGGGAGAGAACAGGTTCACCTTCACAATGCTTCTCTTCTACAACCATCTAACACTACATAGGCTCAGTTTAACTGAAGGACCAGCTTCTCTTTGAAAGATGTTAAGATCTGCTTTGTGGAGTGTCAGGCTGTAAATAAAAGTTAATGGCAAAAAAAACATTCAAGTTTTGCCTTCTTACAAAACTGAAGCCTACATGGTTAAAGTAATTTTGCAATGTTTACTTCTTATTGACCACAAAGCCACATCCGCTACAAGGATCCCCTAAATTTTAAGGGAACTTGTTTCAAGCTGCTCTAGTTCAACATCCTTCTGTCATCTAAAGAAAAGTACCTTGTTGTTTCCTTACCAGTCTGGGACACGAGTCAGTGCTACAAGAGGGTACCTTCCTCCAAGAACAATACACAAAGGAGTGCTGATAAGGTGTGAAGTCCATTACCTACTCACCTGAAGATCATAAGTCATTAGTAAACAATCAGTTTCTCTGGTAGTAATAAAAGAATTAATTCCTAGTTTTCTGTTCAAGCTCTTTAAAGATTGTTTGAAGAGGATAGGAGAACCTCGGCACACACACAGGATAACAAACTTGTAAGTTTAAAAAGGGCTAAGCATAAAACTGGACCTAGAAAGTATGTTTCCAAATAGGTTAGAGAGGAAAAAAAAAAAAAGCAACCACCAAGCACCAAAACAAAATACAAGCCACTCAGGCTTGCAAGACACTCCTTGTTCCTCCAGAGGAATGCGGAGTATCTCACGGCTATCTTGAACTACAACATAAACAAAATGTGTCCGAGAAGAGAGGAGCGAAGGTTTTATGCTATTGTTTTTCTTTTCTTAAGTATCAAGAAGTGCAACTTATTCTAGTCCTCGGTTTTAAGAAAACGCCTAGCCTTAATATTGGCACACCAATAAACAGCAGACCTTGCTACGCAGCGCCTATTGCTCCCAGGGGCTGTCACCGATCGTAAGAGCCGCTCGGAGGGAGCCCACGCAGGCACCGAGGACCCATGCAAGCCCCTGCAGGAACATGTGACTGGGTGGACAGCTACTCACATGCCCAGGCCATTGCATAACCCGGGCACACCACAGGGCCGCGGCACCCCCGGCCAGCTGCTGCCCGCAGCAACAGCGGGGGACGGGGACCGGGCAGGAGCTAGAGTTTGCTACAGCCCGAGCACGCCCGCTTGGGCGCCCCAGGTGCTGGCAGGCGGGCCTGCTGTGTCACCGCGCCGTCACGCCCGGCACCGAGTCACGGAGCGAGGGAGAAGGGAAGGGGAGAGCCCCACCGGAGACAAGGCGCGGGGACAGACACCCCGATGCCAAGCTTTCAGCTCTGCACCGCCCCCGAGCCCACCGGCTTGACAGGACAGCCGCCTCCCTCAGCCCGCTTCCCCACCCGGGGTACCCCCGCCTTCAGGCAGCCACCGCCGCTCCCCCCCCCCGCCCCGCCACGAAGCAACACCCGAGGGGAGGCTGGGGGATCCTGCCGGTTCCTCTCTTCCCGACAGTGCCAGGAGGCCCGGCCTCCCCCAGGAGGGACTCACCCGCACAGGCGACAGAAGCAGAAAGAAGAGAAGGACGAGCAGCAGGCCGAGGCCGCCCCGCCCGGGGCTGCCTTGCGGGCTCCCCATGGAGGCGCGGGTAGGGGGCGCGGGTAGGGGGCGCGGGGAGCCGGCAGGGCTCTCAGCCGCAGACACCGAGAGGCGGTGGAGATGAGGCGGGAGGAGAAAGAGGCGGAGACGAAGGGAGAGGCGGAGACGGAGACGGAGGCGGAGTGGCGTCGTCCGCGCAGATGCGGAAGGGCCGCTCTCGCCAGGCCAAGCGCGGCCCCGCCGCCGGCCCCTTGGAGGGGCGGGGGGGCGGGGAGGGGGGGGTTGTTGGGCTGCGCCCGCGCGGCACCGCCAACCGCCAACCGCCGCCGGGCACCGCCAACCGCCGCCGGGCACCGCCTCCCCCCGGCGGCGGGGCGGGGCCGCGCCTCACGCCAGGGGCGGGCCGCGCCTCAGGAGGATGTGGCGGCGGCGGGCGGAAAAGGGGGGTGCCTGCCCGGTGGACGTGTGGGAGCGAAGCTGTGCCTCCCTCCGGGGCGGGAAGCCCGGTGCAGCGGCTGGGCGTGGGCGCGGGAGTGTTGATCCGGCGCGTCGAAATCGCTTTAAAAATCCCGGCTTTGGCAAAAGCGGCTTAACCGTGTGCTTTAGAGTTAGCAGCTCACGGCTTCCCAAGCGTTAGTCCCACGGTCCCGTGCCGCTGCCGTAAACAGGAGGCCCCAGCGCGGCAGGCCCAGCTGCCGGGAGGGGAAATGGCTGTCCCGGGGTGCCGGCGGAGGATGGCACCGGGTGGCCTGGCCGGTGTTGCAATCGGCGGGTTTGGCAGCGCCGACGGCCCTCTGACGCGCTGTTTGTCTGGGACCGGTTTGCTTGGGACTGGTTTAGGGCCTGGCTGGCGGGGTGCACGCCAAAAGCTGGGGCTATGAGGCATTCCCCTGCAGCCGCTTAGTGTTTTCACCGCCACTCCATTGCCTTGGCAGCCAGGAACATTGCTCCGCTGGAATAAAATGTGTAATTTAGCTGATATTGCCATCTGCCGACAAAGGCACGGACTAGTGGTGTCGTGGCTTCACGAGGTAACGTGTTGGCTGGGGACCGCTGGAGGGTCCCAAAGTCATCCCAACTTTCTGCTGAAAGCGGAATCCAGTTAGATCGGGTGGCACTGGGAATTGCCCTACTTGTGTTTTGAATAGATTTCTCAGCCTCCTTGGACAAACTGTTCCACTCTTTGACCACACTTCCAGTAAAGTGGTTTCCTCCTCTATCTGCAGAGATTTTCCCATGTTGTGGCTTGAGCCTGTGTCCTCCTGCGCTGTCACTGTGCCTGCCTCCACCTTCTCTGCATCCTCCCATTTGGTAGCTATCTGAGCAGTAAGATGTCCCCAGAGCCAGCTTTCTGCTAAACACAGCTCATGCTCCAGCAGCTCCAGCCGTTATGGAGGCAGTAAACTGGACTTGCTCCAGTATGTCAGTGTTTTGGCTTTTTTTTTTATTCTAGGGAGCCCAAACCTGGACACAGGACTCCAGATGGTGGCTTTACAAGTCTCAAAGAGAGAGGAATAGCTGCAGCATTCAACTTACTGTCTACGCCCTTGCTGATCCAGCCCGCTGACTCATGTTCACCATCTTGCCCAGTCCAAACACCCTGTTCTTTTCTGCAAAACTGTTTTCTGTCCAGTCACTGCCCAGCTTGTGCTTTTCCATGGAGTTATTCCATCCCAGATGCGGGACTTTGGCATTTGGCAAGTGCTAAACAAGGCTAGAGAATAGCTAAAGTTATATTGTGTTTTAATTGTGGTGTCATAAATAAATAAAAAAAAAAACAACATTTTTTCAGCTCCATGCATGATGATCCTAAAAGGAGGGGACTGAGCTGCCACATTTTCTAGGCACTCTAAGTAAGCGGAGGATGCAGTGTGCATAGCTTGCATAGCTACTACAAGTTAAAAAAATGCAAGAACCTTGTTTCAGTGCTTGTGAAAAAGGTGAAGAATAGCAAAACTGACTAAACGGAACTGGCTTTTCCTTTCTGAATGAATTACATAGAGAAGAAGTGATTCAGGAATCACAGGTGAGAGAGATGGGATTTATAATGTTGCAAAACAAACAAAAGGGAATCTATTGCAGGGACAGCTTCCACCATAAACTAATTAAGTCCATAACATCACACTTGTCTACCACCTACAGTATAAACAGAGAAAAGAGGTAGTATTTTTAACACCTGTCTGAATTTCAGATGGATATCTATATTGAGACAGCTGTCTAAATTCACACTTATTCCAGTACAATCCCTCAGCGCTGCCTTTTTGCACTCACAAGCTGAAGGGAAGTGGTATAGATGTGAAGACTGGTCGACAAACACTGATCAGACTAAGCCTATCTTTGGTCATAGAGACTTGGGAAACCTTGCATAATGGCAGATGCAGAAACCCAAACATGCATCTGTTTCTGTGTTGCCTCTGTATGCTGGCTGCCAGCAGAGCAGAGCAGAGCAGAGCAGGGGGTTCTAGTCTTGCTGCAGCCTTCAGTCTTCATCACGGCTGCGTGCCGTATTCAGGGGGTGAGGATGCTGAGCTATCCTGAGCAGCTTCCAGACTTTTAAGTTTAGTTGCATGAGTGTTATCAATGATAAAGTTGGCACCGTTGAGTGTCGTCTTAAACTTATCTCTTTCCTTCTGGGCAGAGATAAAGTAGCCCTGACTACTTAACCCAGACCAATTCTGCCAGCAGCTCATTGCCTTGTCTGTGGTACGCATGGCCCAAGAGAGACCATCCCCACTCCCAGCTGCTCTCATTGAAGGATATTTATCCAGTTATGTCTTACAAGGTTCCCTTTTAAACCCAGGATTATGCATAGCTCTTAGGGACTGTCTGCTTGGAAGGCTAATGGGGAATACTTATTCTGGTTCTTGGCAGCATATACGAAACTAAATTTTGCTGCCTGGAAGAAGAGGCTAGTATAAATTCACAGTGCAAGGTGTCACTTGGTACCTACATCACATCCAACAAGTCCTTTAATCGTTTGTTAGGATCAAATAAGCTCTTTCCCTCACAGCATACCCTGGATGGTGTAAAGGTGCTTGCCAGGAAGCTTGTGTAAAACAGCTGCCTGCTTTGTTCTGTTCTACATCTTTGATGGAAAACTGAATGTGTTGCTTTCAGAGGTGTGGCCCCCACTCTGGTTCCACCGCTTTGCTCAATGCAGAAATGAAACCTGTGTTGCCGCTTCCACCAGAAACTCAAGCACCTAATGGTAATAACAACCCTGCAATTTCTAGCTGGCGATCTCTCTGAAGAATTATTTGCCCATACAAATGGAAACACAGTACGTGATTGCTTTGCAGCAAAATCAATTAAAATGTCCATCACTGTTTATTCTCCATAATTTATTACAAGCCTTTATTATTTCTATTGCGATAGAACCCAGAGGCACTTGCAAGAAGTGGGAGCTACGTTAAGCAACACTCTGCACAAGCACATGGGAAAGCAGGATATTTTCCTTGAACATCTTACAATCCGTGTAAAGACAAGCTGCAACAGGTGAGTGAGAAGTTTCACCCAGTTTCTCACACCTCTATTTTTCTGTAGAGCCAGCCCAAACCACTATGGCTTGTTCCAGGACTGTTTTTCCAGCTAAACCAGAATAATACTTGTACTAAACAAAGCTGGTGTTTCCTATTTGGTGTTGTAAGCAAATCATGTTCTTTTCATCAGCTCTCGTTTGTCAGCCTTCCTCACCTGTGGCAGCCTGCTTGCCCTTTAATTATACCTGCCTTAATGTACCTATTACTTTGCTCAGATGCTCTTGTCTTCGGACTTCCCACGTGGGATCAAATCAGACTGAGGAGGCTGACAGCAATCTGCCTGGTGCTGCCAGTACTCACTTAAATATGCATGTAGTATGTCAGGTGATGCTGAATCAAGTCTTTTTATTTTCTCATCTTTGTATCTGCCCTAGTGTACTCTGATGGCTTCTCTACCAACCTGCACCAGTGTGTCCCTGTCTAACCTTAGAAAGGTACCTGTAGTTAGGTACTCTTTAAGATCACATACTTTCTGAATTTAGCATTGAAGTCATTGCAACTTGTTAATTTTTTAATACAATTAGGTAAAGTTATTTATTGCCTAGTATCAAAAGCTTGGCACTTGAATTAAAACGATTCAAAGTTTGTTCCAGTTTTGCTGCAAGTTTGCTGGATGATCTGGGCAGATCTCAACCTTTTCAGTGCAATTTCCTCTTCTGTAAAGTTGTGCCAGTTATACGGTGACATGTGGCCTAAGAACTCCAAAACCAAGTGTCAACCAGTGAGCTGTTGAAGGAAAACACTGTAGAAATGCAGCTTATTATTGCAGCAGAGTCTGGAGGCATGCTGGACTTGTTACTGTGAGCAAAGAGCTGCAGTTTGTACTCATGCCAGATACTGTGCATAAGCACTGATATGCTAACAAATTCAAGATTTGACTTATTAATGGCTGCATATGGCTCCTGCTTTGCATTAATGTCAGCTTACTGAGTCCCTGCAAGCACGATGCTGCCACTTGGTGAGTAAGTCAGGATTTGCTGTCAAAGTGGAGAATGTGGGCAAAATTATCAGAGAGCAGTCCCTGAGGGCACTACCAAAATCAGACTTGGCAGGAGGAACAGGAGACAGGTTTATGAGCCACAATTCACCTGAGGAACAGGCTGTTTATGGCTGGACTCAAAGATGTCAGTTTTATAACAATTTGTCCCAGTGAGTAGGGTCCGAAGTAGTAGCATGGCCAAGGGACCGCCGGAAAGTGGATTAGTTCTTTTGCCTCTTCATGCAATGTAGGATAAGCAGGATAAGCAGGATAAGCAGACCACAGATAAGCAGACCACAAGGTTCTGGTATCACTTTTCCAAGGTGATTATAGGAGCCTATACCCATATGCTGGATAGGAAGTAAGTATGCATACATGTATATGTGTATACCACCCAAGAACACATCTTTGTGGTACATACAAAATTGCAGTCTGTTTCAGGTCTGTGTAGTAGGTTAGTGCCATGCTCCATCTGGGCATCTGAGCCAGTGAAACATTTGCCACAGCAAAAAGTTGCATCCCTCGTTCCTTCCTGACTTCACTGTGTTCCCCTCTGCTGATCCCTGCTCCCTGGAAGGGTGCAGCACTACACAGCCCTTGTGCCAGCTCTGAATGAACTGACTCAATGTTAAAAGCAGGACATTAAAGCATTAGTCCAGTTAAAATGCCTTGTCAACATTGAGAGAGCGAAATGGATTATTTAGAGACATCTTAGGTATGTGTCTCATATTTCATTTTGCTGTGTGGCTAGAGTCACAGTTGCTAGGCATATGGTCTTGTTATCGATCTCATGAGAGTTAGCATCTCTTTCAATCACTGAGGAGATAAAGCAAACAATGTATTGATTCATATATTTTAAGATCAAGGAGACTATTATGATCACGTAATGTTAGTTCCTGCATATCACATAATTTCATTCAGTAATTCCTGAATCAAACACAAAATGTTTCAGGTGAAACACATCTTTCAGAATGAAAAGTAATTGTTGGTTTGTTTTTTTGTGGGTTTTTTTTTTTTAATGTTGAATGACGAAGGAATCATCACAGCAATTTTCTTCAATGGATAATTATCATCACTCTTGAAAATCCACAGCTTGATGTTTGAATTTTTCTAGTTTCAGCCTCTTGACCCTGTTTTGTTATGCTTTCATCCGCAAAATTACAGAGCCTTCCCTTACCAGAAATCATCCTTTGTACTGATTTAAGCCATGAAAAAGTCACAGCACTTTCTCTTGATACTCTCTGAATAGATGGAGATGCTTTACTGAATTGTGGCTGTAGAAATTTTTGATGATGATTTAAAATGTAGCTTACTACAATAGAAAATCATAAGAATGGGGCAAAAAACCTGGGATGTAAAACACAAGGTGAAAACTTTGGTTTTCAGTGTTGACTGTTTTCCCCTTTGATAATGTTCATAATCCGTTGCATACCATAATAAGCATATCAGGAGAGTGTAGACTTTTTTTTTTTAAACTGAAGTAGATCAGTGTAAGGACCAGTTTTACATTTAGGAATAGTAACAGAACAACGAAGACATGCTTGACTCACTGAATAAAACTATAGTCTTATTCCTTTGTTCCTAAGTTGCTTTTTATAATCTTCCCTTCAGATCTGACCTAATGGATGTTCATATCAAGGGGAGTCTGTCAGTGATGTCTGGATCTTTGAAACAAACCTTGTTATGTTATGCTAAATTAAGTTTTCCTGTTTCCCAAACCATGGCATTGGCTTTATTTATTTTGTGAATGCTATCTCATCTGTAAAGACCTGGAAAATAATAAAAGTCTAATCAATCAAATGGAATAGAGCGAAGTGGTCTTTATGTAAATAGGAAATTAATTCTGGTATTCTGCAAAGAGAATCAGTAGAATACAGAAGAAAAGAAAGCAATACTGAAGTATGAAGACACGGTAATCCCAGTAGTATATTATTTTTTATTGAAATGATGGTGTGGAAAAATGTGTTCTAGCAAAGCAACATTGCTGTTGCAGACTACTAGTCTTACATGGAGTTACATAAATGTATGTAGGTTTTATCAAATGCCTAAAAGGGCAGCTCAAAACAAACTGTGGAATTCAGAAAAGTATGAAACTATGATGACATTCCCAAAGACCGAATGATGTGAGAAGGCACAACTCCATTCAGTCCCGTTGTGTGCAGTACAATGGTCTGTTGCTGGAAAACAGAGCCTTGTGCATAATCTTGGTTTGGGCTCATGGCAAACGTTAATGTTTTAATGCCACTGACTCAAGGGTTCCAGACAAAGGTGGTAATTTATGTCTGTTCCATGTTCCTATTAAGTGAAGTACAAATGGGCCGGGGTATGTGCTACCTCATCTTCTGCACAACAATTCTGAAATTTCTAAGACAACATAAGATTTGGTTGACTTATGGATTTCCCAGTAGTCACCAGGACTGGCTGAATAAAGGGCATGAATTATTCTTGCAATTAGGCTCTGACTCTAAGGCAAATAATCGTAATTGTTAAAGTGTATTAAATGTGACCTGCAGGTGTTTGATCTGGTGCTCTAATCCTCTCAGCTCTTCTAAAATAAACAAAGGTGGGTGGATCAATCGTGAGATGGTTTTGCTCCAAGGGAAGAACAGCGCATGCAAATCAGGAGGTACAACATTGCCTTTTATATCATTACTAAATAGGTCTCCCTGCACACTACAGGGCACCGATCATCTTTAATTAATTGCTCCATGTATTTGGGACCTCTGAGGCTGCACCACTGTCATGTCACTTCTCTCCATATGCCGTGGACTTTTCCTTGTGCTCATCCCCATGGCTTGATACTGGTGAAATAAAAGAAAGATGCCCTATGCTTTTCCTTGACTCATTTGTGCAGCCTGTTCTTGGTTGCACATTCTCTGTGCTCGCTTGCAGCTGATGGGAAGTCACCAGGATGTAGGACCTGTATAAATCCCAGGTGGAGAGGACAGCAAGCAGGGCCCCCAGATCTGAATGTGCAGAGAGGCAAGCCTAAAAGCAGTGTGCTGGTGGAGCCAATTTTCTTGGGTTGTAAGATGGATATATATATGGCACTTTTGGGGTGAAAGAAACCCCAAAATCCAATTTGGCCTGTTATCCTGTTCCAGTTCTATTTCACGTTATTATATAGATAGATAGATATTATATTATATTATTTCACCTACCTTCATCCTGCCATCTATGGAATGGATCTGGTGCCCCTTCTTTTCTAGTCCAAACTTACCCTTGTCTATTGACACGAACTGCTGAAGAGCTGCTGCATTTCACTGGTGTGTGAATGAAATCATCTATTTCCCTGCCTCCCCCAGCAGTGCATTTTTGGAACTGACAAAGCTAACAGTGTCCACAGAGCACTCGGAAAGCCTTGCACAAAAGGCACGACAACTACGCAAAGAACTACTGTCAATATTAGCGAATCACTTCAGCCAGGAAGGGACAACAAAAAGGTTTCCCTTTTAGAACAACAAACAAACCACAGCAGTATTTACTCAGCATTTTAAAGATAACAGCAGTTACATAAATACTAAGAATTATTAAGGTTTCTTTGTGAAAAGGTTAATTGCATGGTGAGAAACAGTATTGCAGCTTCCGAGCCCATCTGCAGGCAGAATAAGCACCTTTTGATTACAGGGAACCCAAAATTAGAACCGACCCTCTCTCCAAAGGCTCCAAGATGAAACATGCTCCCAACGAGAATCCTTCCGTGCCTGAAAATCACACACACAGCCTGTGAGCCCTGTCAGCCAGCCCTAATGAGAGGAGGGAGGGAGCAACAAGCCTCTCCCTTCAACCTATGCAAGCCCTACGTTTCAAATTCTCTTTAGAAAGAAGAAAAGCCAGTTATAGCCCAGTATCACTCAAAAAAAGAGGGCCTGGTAACTGCATCTTCTCAGAAGGTGGTCAGCAGATGCTCTACATGGGATGCAGCATCCCAGGTGCTCTTCGCTTGTTGCACAAGCGCTCCAGCTGTGGTGGCCAGCCATGGAGGCAGCTGGACACACTTGGAAAGTCCTACTCTAAATGGTGGGGAGCAGACATGCATCTTCCCATGGACAGGCAGAGTTCAAGAAGCTCTTTGGTGAGTAGTTGCCCACTTTGGGGTGAGACCACTCTCACAAGAAAATACACTCAGCAGAAAGGAGAGGCCACCTGCAGATACTGGACGCCTGCACGTTGTCTCAGCTTGCTTACTTCAGCTGTCACAGGACCACTGTTGGCTTGCCCTGTCCTCTCTCCTATGCTCTGCTGTCAGGAAAAAAATAAGAGACCCTCATCAACAGTGGGGAGGGTCCACATTTTTTAGGAAGACTGCTTGATCATTACAGGCTGTCTGATATTAAGAGTATTTACTGCTCACCCAGCATGACTGCTGAAGACCTTCTAATGATTATCCTCTTCCTTTACAACTATGAAAGGGCTTTTCATCTTAAGAGTGTGGCTGTTCCCAGCTGTTGACCTGAAGAAACTTTAGGGAGAAAGATCAACATTGGGGCTAGGGCCTAGAGTCCCTCTAGTGTTCTTCAGAACAGTATGTTCATCTTCAACCCCTGGGGGCTCCAGATACACCTATCCTCTCAAATGCTGCTTGTTAAAGAATAGAGTCCAGTCCCATGCAACACTGTGCAACTTAAGTTCCCAATAAGGCTCTGGAGATTTATGCATGCTCAGTATTTTTCAGTCTTTTGCAGACTTTAACCCTGGATACAATCATCCTCTAAGCATCTTGCATAATTCTTTGGTTCAGTACCAGTTTGTCTGCAAGCTTCTGTTAGGCACAACATTATTTTAATCTAAAAATACAGCAGCAAGAATTACCTAAAGAAATAGATTTTACTGGTGTCTTCTTATATTGTTGGAAAACGTAAAGCTTTCCTTTCTGAATAGAAATTGAACAGCAATTCCAGCTCACAAGCAAAGGTATGCCCACTTCTGTTCTCTTCACTTCTTACCTAACTTACTCATAAAATGAATAACCTTATAATTTGGTAATATGTATGGCTAGTTTGCACTAAGTAAACTACATACATTTGTGCTAGCTCACTAAAAGTTTTTTTTTTTAACTCACTGAAGCAAAAGTGTAACAATTCAGTTGAATCCTAGGCAGACATTTCTTAAGGGGGGAACATTTTGTTTCCTTACAGTCTTCTCTGTCCTCAACTTTTTACAGAATTTTTCAGTAATTTGTTAAGGTTTGAAGGCAGGTGAAGTGCCTGGATTTATGTACTGAATTAACCCTATACCTCAAATCACTGTAAAATAATCTCTAATGTTCTTGTGGCTACCAGGACTTAGTGTTTATACAGCAAAAATGACTGAGTTTTAATGGAGTGTCTTCCAGCAACATGGGCAAAACAGCTCTTCACAAACTGTCTCCAATTTGCGCTGCCTTTCCCACACAGGCACTAGTAGCACATTTGAGCGTCTCAACCACAACAAAGGCCAAAATTGCTGTTGAGCGCTCCATTTCCATGCCCCCATTAATTAGTGGTCCAATTTGAGTGTGGCTACCTGTAACCCTTTCATCAGCTGTTGAAACACCTGGATACCGTGCATTTCTCCCTTAATTCCCATCACAGACCTGGGGAATGGGTGCATTGCATAGTAGATGTGGGTACTAAACCATAGTTTTCACATATATGCGTGTGCAGAACATACGTATACCACTTGCATAGCATCTGTGCTGTTGCGCCCCACAGCTGAATTTCCGCTGAACTTGTGCCAGTGAGTGATATGCCCTGGTTGGTTTGCTCAGTAACCGGTCCTCCCCTGCCCACAAAAATGCATGTCCGTAGACTGTAGGGTTGGGGACACATCCCTACAGCGCTGTGTACGCACCGCAAAATGCCACCACCTGCTCTGCTGCGTTTCTGCTGCTGGGCAGACAGATGAAGATGAAGATGCCACCACTGAGGACATCCCCTTGCTTATTTGTTGCTTATTTGTTTGGTTGGTAGCTTTTGGTGTAATTTGTAACACTCTGGATCATTTTTATGGAGCTTTGTGTCGTATCAAAATGTTACCAAAGCAGGAGATTTTTCCTGTTGGGATGTCACCCCTAGCCCCATGTGGCACTTGGAGGTAGAGAGGAATGGCTAGCTCTGCCAGTAAAGGGAAAGCAGCAGCACCATGGGGCTGCTCCAGGACTGACTGCCTCCAAACAGCTGTGAGATCTGGGCATCTTTTGGCACAAGGTCTGACTGCTCCCCACCCACACGTGTGCCCTGAGGTACCCGTTACAGGTGTGTGGCCGTGCCAGCATGGGGACGCGTTATCTGAAACGGCGGGAGCAAGTGTGGGGGCTGTCTGTGCTGCAGGCACGGAGGAGCAAACGTGGGTGCAGGGACCAGTGGGATCCTGGAGTACAGGTAGGGCTGCAGCACACATGCAGCTCCTGGGCCAAGCCCTGCTCTCGTGGCAGTCCTTCTGTGCTCAGCGATGCCAGGCAGAGGTCCTAGCCCATGGTCACCCTGTGGCAAGAGCCTCGTGCGGCCAGGGAGCATGTACTGGAGAGCCTAATCAGTTCTGCAAACTGTTCCAACAAGCCCTTCTCAGGCAACCTAGGGTTACTGTCATGCTGCTGTGGTCAGTGTGCATCTCTGTCAAACCCCATTTACTGCAGGGCTGCATTAGCTTTTCCTTTGCTTTTCCTTCATACGGAGGAGTCGGAGGATGCGTTCATTTTTTGTTAGTTCTGCTGGCAGCTCGTTTGCCTGGAACAAAAAACCTTCAGGTTAGCAAAAATTAATGAATATTTCCAAATCACGTTTTAAAAGCATTAAGCTCTAAATAAGATGGCACTAGGCATTATAAGGATGTGCTTATCCCAGTGTTGTCTTCACCACTGTTGGAGATAGCTTAAGAAGTCCCCTTTCCAAACACTGTGCAAATTTCACTGAAGTCTTCAACATAATCCTAGCATGGGATTTGAGTGGTCAGCTCATTTTGCGCTGTCCAAGCTGAATGGTATCCTTTGGGATAACCTCCCTATGCCACTGCCACAAAATTAAAAGAGAACGTAGCTGCTGATTTTTGGGGGACATGAAGCAGGACTTTAGGTGCCAAATCCACAAAAATCCAAGGGAAGACTTTAATTGACGTGAAATAGTCAGTGCTATTCTCTAGGATTGGTAACGGACCATCAGAGTTTGGTCTTCTGTATTTATTGAATACAATTTTGGTAACATGAAGTATTTATAATAAAGCTACTACTGAAAATCAGTAATTCCATCCTGCAAATGTACTCTGTTGTGCCAAATTGCATGGGATTAAAAAAAACCATAATAAATCAGTAGGAGAGGTTACAGCCACAGACTTTCTTATACTGCACACCCTGCTGCTGCAAATCACCGTCAGCAGCAGAAAAATCTTGCGCATTCTTGCTGCCATCCAGTGAGACCTGGACAGGCTGGAGAGCTGGGCAAGCAAGAACCTCATGAGGTTTAACAGGGAAAAGTGTAGGGTCCTGCACCTGGGGAAGAAGAATGTCAGGCACCAATACAGGTTAGGCATGGACCTGCTGGAGACAAGTTCTGAAGAGAAAGATCTGGGGGTCCTGGTAGACAGCAAAATGACAATGAGCAAGCAGTGTGCTCTTGTGGCCGGGAAGGCCAACGGAATCCTGGGCTGCATAGGGAAGAGTGTGGCCAGTAGGTCGAGGGAAGTCATCATCCTTCTCTGCTCTGCACTGGTGAGGCCATAACTGGAATACTGCATCCAGTTCTGGGCTCCCCAGTTCAAGAGGAACAGGGAACTACTGGAAAGAGTCCAGCAAAGGGCAGTGAAGATGATTCAAGGATTGGAGCATCTCCCTTATGAAGAAAGGCTGAGAGAGCTGGGACTCTAGCCTGGAGAAGAAAAGGCCGAGGGGAGACCTTATCAGTGCTTCTAAGTATCTAAAGGGTGGTCTGAAGGAGGAGGAAGCCAGACTCTTTTCAGTGGTTGCCAGTGAGAGGATGAGGGGCAACGAGCACAAGTTGGAACATAGAGGTTCCACTCAAATATGAGGAAAAACTTCTTTACGGTGATGGTGACAGAGCCCTGGAACAGGCTGCCCAGGGAGGTCGTGGAGTCCCCTTCTTTGGAGATTTTCAAGATCCGCCTGG